>CANSZD010002823.1:0-249625 GCA_947648045.1 Beta corolliflora | reverse complement strand
TCAACTACATAAATTGTAAAAAGGCCTACATATTATAAACTAGCCTTTATATGCACGCTATGCGTGCGAAATCGTTATAAAAATTAAATTAATTAGCACCATGGTTACATCTAGTATTAGTTTGAGCAAGAACGTGGATACTCGCTAAAGATATCAGAAGAGGGAGAAGATCAAGGAAGTTTCCTATAGTGTTGTAGTTCTAGTTATTTTTCCCATATTATAAGGAATTTTTTGTAATAGAAATCAGATAAGGATTGTAGAAACTGATAACTTTGGTAGTTTTTTTGTTTTATTTTTTAAAATTGAAGGAATTAGTTTTTTTTTTTCCTTTTTCTATTTTTCGGTGTCCCGCCCTTGTTGCCTTATAGAATAAAGATGAATAATAACATTCTTTTGTAAAATAAAGATCAGATTGCCTAGAAACTTGTAACAAACATGCTAATGTACAAGAAATTTCTATCAGCTTACTCTTCTAGCAAACAAAGGTAATTCATTCTACAATTAGAGCATTATGCAAAGATACATTCCACCAAGTTAATTTTTTTCACAACTTGACCAACCAAAATAAGGTGACTACCTAATTAGTTAGACTTCTCAATATCTCATATGAATAGAATTACAAAAGAATTGATTTAAATTGTAGAGAAGTGAAACGAACAACTAGTGCACAAACAGGTTTTAACATCTTCCACTCTCACTTGAAGACTACTTACCCATAACACCACAAAACCGTTTGCAAGTTCTAGGTATACGAGTATGTGGTTTGACTTCGATGTTAATACCAGAATCAGTTTTCACGTACACAGTTCCAACCATGCCAGCTTTGTTTAACGGACTATCTAAAATTTCACGAAGGACCTGAAAATAGAATAATATTAATGCCATAAATCTACAAATCGACAAAAAACAAAGACATGTTTTACAGGGCCGGAACCAAGTAGTTCAAATCCTGCAGAGGCAAAAATGTGGTTGCAGGACAGTAGGACACTATCAATGTATAAAAAAAACAAGCCTCTTGCAAGCATGAAATTTCAGCTAATACATCTAATGGTGTCTTTTATTTATTTATTTTTTTTTTCTTTCTTTTTAAGGAAAATGAAGTTTGCAAATTAATTACAATTGTAAGTTACAATTGTTTTCCTCCAAACCAAACAGAAGCACAGTAATAAACTAACAATTAGGGGTGTAAATGATGCGAGTCGAGCTCGAGTTTGGCTAAGCTCGACTCGAACTCGAAAACTCGAAGTCAAGCTCGACTCGACTCGAAAACTCGCGAGCTTGAAAAAATCAAACTCGACTCGAACTCGAAATCCTAAACTCGAGCTCGAACTCGAACTCGAATCAAGCTCGAACTCGAACTCGAACTCGAATCAAGCTCGAACTCGAACTCGAATCAAGCTCGAACTCGAACTCGAATCAAGCTCGAACTCGAATCAAGCTCGAACCCAAAGCTCGAACTCGAACTCGAATCAAGGCTCAACTCAAACTTGAGTCAATCCATGTACCTTGAGTTAGGTACTTGTAGCCCTTTATAGAGGGAAAAAAGTTAGTGTTTCATTGTCCAACCAATGTGGGACTTTATGAAATAAACTTTGGTAGAAAACAATAGTTTTGTTCCATTTATAAAGAACACAAATTTAAACTTTTGCTTCCCAACCAATGTGGGACAACTAAAATTATACAATAAGGCTCAACTCAAACTTGAGTCAATCCATGTACCTTGAGTTAGGTACTTGGAGTAGCCTTTTATAGAGGAAAAAAACTTAGTGTTTCATTGTCCAACCAATGTGGGACTTTATGAAACAAACTTTGGTAGAAAACAATAGTTTCCACCCAATGAAGAAATGCAACAAATAATTTTTGTTCCATTTATAAAAGAACACAAACTTAAACTTTTGTTTCCCAACCAATGTGGGACAACTAAAATTAAATAATAAGGATAGCTATAATAGTAACATTTTATTTGAAAAAAAAAACTATTGTTTACACTACAAAAACCAATGTGGGAAATTTAATATTTTACATGAAATATCGTTTTTAATAATTTTTGTTTGTTCATGAGCTTTAGAGCCGAGCCAAGGCTAAGGCTCATTAAAATCTTGAGCTCGACGTGTTAACCATCACCTAAAGACAAACTATGATTAAAGTCCACCATGAAAAATATTTTCTATATTAGTAAAAATCTTATTTCATGGATTAAATTCTTTGAAAAAGTTTGAGAATTATTTATTGAAATTACAAGTATTATATATAATTTTTTTTCGAGTTTCTCACGAGCTTTTCGAGTCGAGTAGGTCTTAGCTCAGCTCGACTCGTTAGTTATCGAGTCGAGCTCGAGTTCGAGTCGAGCCTACTCGAGTCGAGTTTTGACCGAGTTTTGACCGAGTCGATCTCGAGTAGCTCGCGAGTTGTCTCGTCTCATTTACACCCCTACTAACAATTGATCAATTGTGGAAATTTGCTGTCTGTTCACCTATACACACAATTTCTTCCTTCTCACTCCTTTAAATCCCTACATTATCTTATTCCTTGGGAATGTCCACTAGCATACCCTAGCACACAAAACTCTAGCCATGTAAACAAACCAAGCTTGGACAAACTTTAGCCACATAAACGAACCGAGTTTGAACAAACTTTTGAGCTCAATCGAAAGCTATGGAGTAATTGTCATCTTCCTTTTTCAATTACCACATGACAATAAACACAAATCCAGATTCTTATGAGTGTAAAAGTGTAAGACTTGTTACAAATTAGTTATGCTTATTTAAAAAAAATTCCAATCTCATAATTACCTCACACATACTGACTTAAACACCCATAATTAAATTTTGAATAAACAAAGGAATTTAGATATACTACGTACTCATATACTCAAATACCCCCCCTCCTTTTCTCTTTCTTTTTCTCTCTCAAACCCTAGCCTCTCCTACCCCTTTTTCATTAATTTGGGGCTGCCATGGATGGTTTCATCCATGGTAAGCCCCTTTTCCCCTTTTATTTTCAGTTTTTAGTTTATTTTCTTGTTTTGTTTAATAAATTAGTCTCTCTTTATGATATCTTTTCAAACCTTGTTATGGGGTTTTTAGTCTTTGTTTTGGAGATCTCCTTCTCCCCTATGGGAGTTGTGAGTATGGTTTTTTTGTTTTTAGGTATGAGAAATTGTTCTCATTGGTTGAAGTTCGAGACTCAACATGAATGTATTGGAATGTCGGATGCGGTCAACATGGCTCGATCAAGAATGTTCTTCCCAAACTATGTCAGAATGATAGACTTCCTCATCAATAGCTGCTTGATTCAGTAAATACAAGGGGGCTGCGCTGTATTGCTCGATCTGGTTCATTATAGTTTCTTCGAAGATAAATTTGATTTAGCCTTGTTTAATTGTATCTTGTTTTTCTTTAATACTTATTGTAGATGCCGTTTGGCCTTCAATTAATGAAATTTCTCTTTCAAAAAAAAAAAAACGTACTCATATACTCCTTCCGTTTTTTTTACTTGCTACATTTTCCATATATGGGTGTTTCTTTTTACTTGCTACATTTCCTTATTTGGGGTACTTGGCCCACCATAAAGTATTACTATTATATTTGTTTTTCTCTTTTTCCACCCAAAAGTACTACTTTTTCACCTTTCCCCATTATTTTACATTAAGGCTCCGTTTGGTTGGGTGTAAAACATTTTCCGTGTAAAATGATTTTCATGGAAAACAATTTACAATGGAAAACACAATTCCAAAATTAGTTTTCCGTTGTTTGGTTCCATGTATGAAAATGATGCAAGTAAAGGAAAATAAAGGGGAAAGTAAAGAGGTAGTGAGTGGAGTGTGCAAGAGAGATAAGGAGAAGGAAGGAAAACAGTTTTCCCTCCATTTTGAAGGGAAAATGGTTTTCCATCATTTTGGGAGCAATTTTACTCCTAGGGAAAATAGTTTCACTCCTTTGCAAACCAAACAATGTAAAACTGAAAATAGATGAAAACAGTCTTCCAGGAAAATATTTTACGCCCTACCAAACGGAGCCTAAACGGCTCAAAAAGTACCCTCCCAAAAGCTTGAAAGTGACATTGCCTTAATTGTTGTCAAGTAAAAAAACCGAGGGAGTACCTCATAAGCAATGTCAGGGCGACAATCAGTGGGATTCTTCCCTAGTTTAGATAAAAATTTGGAATCTTCATAGGAATTCAAAATCTTCCGCTTCTAAAAAACATCAAAAGATTGAACATAAAAACAATAGTAGTAATTTATTCTAGTTGTTTGGGCCCATTTTATGGACCGGCCCATACATGGTGAAGTTACTAAAATACCCCTACCTCTAGGAAACATGATCCTCCACCGGCTAGAGCCGACTAAAATGCCCTCATTTATTAGAGGTCTCATCCTCTATAAATAGGGGTTGTCTCATCAGACAAAGGTATTGAATTCTCACCTAACAAAACCAGAGCATCTCTCTCTACAATTACTCACTTTCTCTCTCTACCTCAATCTCAACTGACTTGAGCGTCGGAGGGGCTTTCCCGGGAACACCCCCGGGCCAGTTTTCCTTGTTTTGCTGGACCTCCAGGGACAAGACTCGGGATTATATTCCAACTCGGGATTTTAACCTCTCTAAACATACTTAACTCATTTGACTAGTTTCTAGGCAGAAACAGTTTGGCGCCGTCTGTGGGGATGCTACATCTCAAAGTCACATATCGAGAACAACATGGCACCCGACTAAAGAAAGACAAGAGCTTATTACCTGGACCGAAGAGCTCCCATCCTGTCGTCATACCACACCTAGTGTGGAACCAACTCATTAGGAAGATGAGGGATCTACCTCTCGGAATGAGCAGAACAGCCTCAACCTCCGGAACTAATTTCCTTTAAATCCACCTCAGTTAATCACTACGACTAACCCAGAGAGAATAGTCGATCAGTTCAACTAGACATTCAACGAAGTATTCAAGAGCTTCTATCCGACATGCCACAACTCAACCAAGGGCCTCATCTTCAAGCCCAATTAACTCCCCTCAAAGTAGAATGGAGGAAGCTCGGGAAGAAAAAGACGGAGAAGACATTCCACAGCAGCAAGTCGGCGTAAGATGGAGCAAGACACATGCCAAGTTGTCAACAATCTTGAAGCAAGTCATGGAGAAGGATATCGCAGATAGTACTTGCGCATCACAAACCCTCGAAGAGAGTGTGAAGGGATCCCTCTCGGAGTCAACAAGCACAAAGAAGGAACATGCAACTCGGTCCCTCAACAGTTCTCGGGACTCTTTCATGGTATCATCACGGACTGCCCAACATTTAATATTGGGTGGCGGCACGAGAAGAGATTTGTAAGCCTATCGGCGAGAAATCATGGAAGCGAAAGGAGAGGCTCCCTCCCGGGAGTCCACCGACAACAATCATAATCAGAACAATCACCCTCGGTATAGGGCCTCCGGCCTCGGGTCATGGAAATGACCCTCAGCTTAACAAGATCCAAAGAGAAATCTGCCTTAGCCGTAAAAGCACACTATCAAAAGCCTTACACTATCAAAAGTGGATACCTGAAGACTCGGATCAACATGGGCGAGCAAAAGGAACCTCGAGAGAATGAAAACCTCCTCAGGAAACAAGGGGCTCATTAGCCTCCCGAGTCAAGAACTACTCCAACGGTACCTCCTCGGTCATGAGGAGTGCCCCAACGAACTTAACCAAAAAATTGGCTAAGTATTGCTTATTGGCACCTGCTCGACATTCGAGTGGCGTCATTCGGAGAAGAGAGACCTCCACGGGAAGCATGGAGCTCATTAGCCTCCCGAGTCGAGAACATCTCCAAAGGCACCTCCTCGGGAAGCACCGGGCTCATTAGTCTCCCCGAGTCGAGAACATCTCCGGAAAACAATGACCCTCTCGGTCTCGCTAGAGGGATCAACACTTAGCAAATATAGCTAAGTACATCCTACATATCCAACTCGGGATTATCATGGAAGGCTCATTAGCACCCGAGTTGGTGCATCACCCTTCTCAACCTTACCAGGGGACTCAACACTTAAGCCTAAATTTGACTAAGTACCTCAACACCCAACTCGGGACTATCATGGAGGGCTCATTAGCACCCGAGTTGGTGCATCACCCTTCTCGGCCTTGCCAGGGGGCTCAACGCTTAAACCTAAATTTGGCTAAGTATCTCAACACCCAACTCGGGATTACCATGGAGGGCTCATTAGCACCCGAGTTGGTGCATCACCCTTCTCGGCCTTGCTAGGGGGCTCAACACTTAAGCCTAAATTTGGCTAAGTATCTCAACACCCAACTCGGGATTACCATGGAGGGCTCATTAGCCCCCGAGTTGGTGCATCACCCTTCTCGATTCGAGAGAGTATGTAACCCTCTCAGTCTCACCAGGGAGCTCATCACTTAGCAAAAATGAGCTAAGTATTCTCCATACACCCAACTCGGGATTGTAGGTGGCTCATTAGCCCCCCGAGTTTGTGCATGATTCTCTCGGCCTTGCCAGGAAGCTCATCACTTAGCGAAATTCGGCTAAGTATTCTCCATACACCCAACTCAGGAATACAGGTGGCTCATAATCCCTCCGAGCCCCCACATTCGTAACTCTTGGGCACTTGGGAACTCACTCCTCCCAGCTCGAGAAAGCAAGAAGACCGACTTGGGAAGAACAACTCGGTCCCCCTAGCCAATTCGTTGCCTAGTTGGGCTCGGTAGCCACGCATGTATACCCCTCGGGAAATAGGGGGCTCCCTCTCCCCCAACTTGGGAAACTTGAGGGCCAACTGGGAGAATCGAGACGGTCTACTTCACAATCACCTAGCAAGATCAAATGGACAACATTGCATCCACCACTCGGGAAATTTGGGGCTTCTCCCCATCTTGGGGATGGAGTATCTTCCCTACTCGGGAATTTCATCTCTGTTCCCCCATGAGGCTCACCTCGGTCGACCTCAGAAAATATAACATTTGGGGCTCCCGCACATCATGGCACCTAGAAGCAAGGCGCAATCTCGAACCCTCCCCCCCTTCCGGGACCGACATGGTACTCCAAACCATGAGTCTCTCTCAGGTTCTGCTGGACGACTGATGCGGGAAGGAACGAGACTGCCCTATTCGTTCATCCAGCGTGGGGCTAATTGCTTGAACCCATCAGCTCGTCCAATAAATACACTCGACGAAGATATGATGGAGTTCGTCAGCCCTCCGAGTCAAGAACTTCTCCAATGGCATCCCCTCGATCCTGGAGGAGTGCCCCAACCGACTTAGCGAAAAAATGACTATCATTTGTGGTTACTCTGCGTCCGAATGGCGTTGTCACAACAAATGAAGCCTGCTCGGGAAGGGGCTCATTATCCCCTCGAGTCGAGCATATCTCTCGCGGTACCTCCTCGACCATGCCAAGAGTACCGTATCACTTAGCGAAAATAGCTAAGTGCTAACAAATGAACCTCCTCGGCCTAGCATGGGGCTCATTAATCCCCCGAGTCGAGCATATCTCTTGCGGTACCTCCTCGGCCATGTGAGGAGTACCCTATCACTTAGCGAAAATAGCTAAGTGCAAACAAATGAACCTCCTCGGCCTAGCATGAGGCTCATTCGCCCCCCGAGTCGAGCACATCTCTCGGTGTACCTTCTCAGCCATGCCAGGAGTACCCTATCACTTAGCGAAAATAGCTTAGTGCAAACAAGTGAACCTCCTCGGCCTAGCATGGTGCTCTTTAGCCCCCCGAGTGGAGCACATCTCTCGGGGTACCTCCTCGGCCATGCCAGGAGTACCCTATCACATAGCGAAAAACAGCTAAGTATCAACAATTGGGACCTACTCGGGACCCGAGTAGCGTCGGAAGACCTCATCGGGAAGCATGGGGCTCATTAGCCCCCTCCCCCCCGAGTCGAGAAACTCGTTCATTGGCACCTCCTCGGTCATAAGAGGAGCGTCCTACTAACTTAGCCGAAAAACGACTAAGTATCAACAATTTTGGACCTACTCGGGATCCGAGTAGCGTCATGAGACCTCCTCGGGAAGCATGGGGTTCATTAGCCCCTCCGAGTCGAGAAACTCGTTCATTGGCACCTCCTCGGTCATAAGAGGAGTGCCCTACCAACTTAGCCGAAAAACGGCTAAGTATCAACAATTAGGGCCTACTCGGGATCCGAGTACCGTCGTGAGACCTCCTCGGGAAGCACGGGGCTCATTAGCCCCCTCGAGTCAAGAAACTCGTTCATTGGCACCTCATCGGTCATAAGAGGAGTGTCCTACCAACTTAGCCGAAAAACGGCTAAGTATCAACAATTTAGACCTACTCGGGACCCGAATAGTGTCGTGTGACCTCCTCGGGAAGCATGGGGCTCATTAGCCCCCCTAGTCGAGAAACTCGTTCATTGACACCTCCTCGGTCATAAGAGGAGCGTCCTACTAACTTAGCCGAAAGACAGCTAAGTATCAACAATCTGGACCTACGTAGCGTCCTGAGACCTCCTCGGGAAGCATGGGGCTCATTAGCCCCCCGAGTCGAGAAACTTCTTCATTGTCACCTCCCCGGTCTAAGAACCAACTAGCGCAAGGATGCACTTGGCTTGACCCTCTCGGTCTAGCACCAACTCGGGCAAGTATCCCCTCGGGAACGGTATGTACCTCGGTCTAAGAACTAACTCGGGCAAGGATGTACCCCTTGGCGTGACCCCATCGATCTAAGCACCACTTGGGCAAGGAGCCCCTCGGGAACCAATACTCGAGCAAGGAGCCCCTCAGGATTCAACCGCCCCAGGTCGGGAGAGTTTCCATGAGCCCATCGCCACATCAAGGACTCGGGACACAACTCTCTCGGCCAAGCAGAAATTGCATCGAGCGCACATCAAGCGCGCCAGACGAGTTGCCCGCGTGTCGCACAGCTGGTCTGTACCGCGCGCAGTGTATTGTTGGGAAAATACCTTCCCAACTCGGGAGTTAAGTAGCCAAGCATCAACTTCCCCGAGCACAATGGAGTCGGGATTTCGGACGCCAGAGTCGGGATTTCAGACGCCCAGCTCATAAAAGTTCCCCGACAACATTAAGCACCCATTCTCGGCCAAACACACAAGGCTCCTCTCTTGTTCCCGAGTGCGTGCCTCGCACCATGAAACACCGAGTGTAGCATTTGTTATGTCGGGGATCAGCAGTCGGGATCGACCCGGCACGCATCTAGGCGCACTCGGGGGCGTCTGGGACATCGATGTGTGTTGAGCGCTCCCTAATGCGTCTCGCACAGCTCAGTGCAAACAAGCACTCAAGGCGGGTTTTGTTTCATCAACCCATGGAACCAACTCGGGATTAGCATAACTAGTGCTCAAGGCCCCTGCAACTAGGGTAAGGAACCTCCACATGCTCGGGAGCTACCCCGAGTCAAGAATTCGCGAGACTCCCGTGCTTGGTTAATCCTAGCGCCAGATAGCTAGCTCCAGGCATCATTCAACCTCGGCAAAAACATTATTATTCCTCCAATCAACCGCATTAATAATGGTGGATTTTCACTCCGATTACTTGGCGTGGGGCTAATTGTTTGGGCCCATTTCATGGATCGGTCCATATATGGTGAAGTTACTAAAATATCCCTACCTCTAGGGAACATGATCCTCCACCGGCTGGAGCTGAATAAAATGCCCTCATTTATTAGAGGTCTCATCCTCTGTAAATAAGGGTTGTCTCATCAGACAAAGGTATTGAATTCTCACCTAACAAAACCAGAGCATCTCTCTCTACAATTACTCACTTTCTCTCTCTACCTCAATCTCAACTGACTTGAGCGTCGGAGGGGCTTTCCCGGGAACACCCCCGGGCCAGTTTTCCTTGTTTTGCAGGCCCTCCAGGGACAAGACTCGGGATTATATTCCAACTCGGGATTTTAACCTCTCTAAACATACTTAACTCATTTGACTAGTTTCTAGGCAGAAACACTAGTAAATATATAAAATTAAAAACACGAATTATGAAAGAGTTACCTTGCGAACTATACCCTTTTTTGGAGAGAAGCGTTTTCAAGGATAAAAAGTTACACGGGGTTTTTCGTAAAGCTCCATTTTCATCAAAGAATTGTAAATAAAATCCTGCAATACATTGGCAACTACTAAATTTGACTCAATTATCAAAGATAAGCTTGAAAAATCGCATAAAAAATCTTCTCGCTTAAGAATATCAACGTATGAACGTAGAAAATTTCTAGCAACAAATCGCTTGTTATAATATTTCATAACTTGAGTAATTATAGCGAATAGTTCAATCGTCCACCTTAGAAGAACCCTAAATCCACTATACTAGTGACAATTAAATCAACGATAGTGTGAAACTAAACCCTAGATTGTGAAATAGATATTCGATACTTAAAAATAAAAATAAAAAGAAAAAGAAAAACTCACGTCTAATCTATTTCAATGGACTAATGGAGAGAGTAAGCAGAAGCCACTTCAATTGCAAATTAGTAGGTGCACACGTCCGTATGGTGAGGAAGGTGCGCACGATGAACATCAAGCACTAGGTTAAGAACATAAGACCAATACCAATGAACATATACTAACAGAGATGTACATATGTTCATTTGGCTTGTTAGCCATGTACATGTGTTCATTTGACTTGTTATTCATGTACATTTGGCTTGGTAGTCATGTACATGTGCGCACCTTCCTCACCATACGGACGTGTGCACCATCTACGGATTGCACTTCAATGGAGAATTCAGAGTAAGTATTAATTATTTAATTGTATTAGGCCATGTTCTCTTCAACTTAAAAAAATAATATTCAGTAAAAAATAAGTTCCGTTCGTAAAGAAAGATAAGTTCGGCTTTAACAAAAATAAGCTCGGTTCAATAAAAATAAGTTCGGTTCAAAAAATCAGTAACTTTAAAGATGAAATATAATAGAAAATCAGTATAAATAAGTTCAGTTCGGTAAAATTAAGTTCAGTTTAGTAAAATTAAGTTCAGTTCAGTAAAAATAAGTTTAGTTCAGTAAAAATAAGTTGAATAGAACAGGGTCTGAGTATTCATCTTCCTATGTTAGTGCAAAATTCTAGTCAATCAAATTCATTCTATGTTTAGCTACTATGAACATGAATTAAGAATATTTATAATTAAAAAATATAGAATTAGAGAATAAAAAATAAGGTTTGTTAATGTATATATTTTTATACTCATCATAAAATGAGTGAGTGAAAAAAAATTGACTTGTAGGAAAAATTTATTGGATTTAATTAGATAAACTATTGATTTGTGAATGAGTAAATTGATCATAAAGGGAGAATAGGCCAATTGACCAAATTGGTAAAAAAAAAGACCCTTAGCGACAATTTGGTAAAACATATTTTTTCAGGCGACAATTGACCCAAAAATACAAAAATTTCCGACAAACAACTCGTGAATGCTTAATATAATTCGTTTCCGTTGTTTTTTTAACGAAAAAAATTATTTTCTTCATCTATTTTTTCAAACCTTTTCAAGAAAATAAAATTTTGAAGAAAAAAAAGGTTTAAATATTAATTATCACTTAATTTTCCTACCCCTTATTAATGAACATTAAAAGGGGGTTGGAAATAAATTTGGGTAATTCAAAATTAAGCAAAATAAAAAGTGGATTGAAAATTTTAAATGGGAAAAATAAATTTAAACAACACAAAAACAAATAAAATTAGGAATTGTCGCCTAAGTTTATTTTTTGTACCAAATTGTCGCCTGAGTTTATTTTTTTTTACCAAATTGTCGCCTGAGTTTATTTATTTTACCAAATTGTCGCCGGAGTAATTTTTTTTACCAATTTGTCGCTAGGTCCTTTTTTTACCAATCTGGTCAATTGACCGAATAATTTATTGCAATTAGGAAATTTGTGATTTGATTGAAATGAGATTTTGATTTTTATAAATCACTAAGAATTAATGTAATTACTAGCATGTGCCCGTGCTAATGCACGCATTTTTTATTTATCTATAATGAAAACCCGTGAATAATGTTAAAATGAAATTGTTGTGAAAATTTAAGAATGGAGGAATCGAGTAGTAGTTAATACCGTAAATGTTTATCGAGTTAGGCATGTGCCCGTATTAATGCACAGGTTTTTGATTTTTCTATAATGAAAAATTCCGTTTTAAAGAACATCGCTAATATAAAAATAACATCAGTATATATCTACAGGTTTTTTTTTATCAAATAAAAAATCAATAATGAAGTAAGCCGCCCCCTCTCTTTTTTTCTCTCTCTCAAACTCTAGCCTCCCCTACCCCTTTTTTCATCAATTAGGGCTGCCATGGATGATTTCATCCATGGTAAGCCCCTTTTACCCTTTTATTTTCAGTTTTTAGTTCATTTTCTTATTTTGTTTAATAAATTAGTCTCTCTTTATGAGATTTTCTCAAACCCTGTTATGGGGTTTTTAGTTTCTGTTTTGGAAATCTCCTTCTCCCCTATGGGAGTTGTGAGTATATATGGTTCTTTTGTTTTTAGGTATGAGAAATTATTCTCATTGGTTGAAGTTCGAGACTCAACATGAAGGTATTGGAATCTCGGATGCGGTCAACCTGACTCGATCAAGAACGTTCTTCCCAAACTATATCAGAATGATAGACTTCCTCATCAATAGCTGCTTGATTCAGCAAATACAAGGGGGCTGCGTTGTATTGCTCGATCTGGTTCATTGTAGTTTCTTCGAAGATGGATTTGATTTAGTCTTGTTTAATTGTATCTTGTTTTTCTTTAATACTTATTGTAGATGCCGTTTGACCTTCAATTAATGAAATTTCTCTTTCAAAAAAAAAATATATAAAATGTTGAAACAGTAACTACACCCCAGCCTCCTCTTCCTCACTTCTCTCCTAAACCCTAGCCTCCATTGTCAATTTTGAATGGGCTTCCATCGGATCTTACCGGTGGAAAGCCCCAAATCTTTGTTTCTTTTAAGTTTTTTTATTTCTTAGGTTATAATAATGTCTCCCTCGAAAGAAAGGGTTATTCTCCTTCGAAAGACAAGGTTTTTTCGATCTCCTTCGAAAGACAAGGTTTAATTTGCGTTTAATAAGGTCTCCAGTTATGCGGGGCTACGATTGATGTTTATTGATCGGATTCGGATTACGAAATCAACACAAGAATTTTCTTCCCCACAAAATTATGAAGCGACGATGGATCCACTCAAAAAGTTGTATGAGACAACAAAACGATAATATGCCGAATTGTTATATCTATGTATTTGGATTCTCAACCCTTCACCAGTTAATTCTTGTTTTATTTTGTTCAATCTATTTTCAATATCGTTAATTGTCAATTGTAGATGCCGTATGACTTTAATTAATGAAATATAGTGTCCTTTTAGACTTTTTTTAAAAAAAAATGTTGAAACAGTGAAGAGACTAAGTATATGCTTTTATTTTGCGGCTGTCTTGTTGCAGGTAATAACATTCTTCTTCCCATCTCACTTGAAGAACCATTGCCACTCTTATTTACCCATTCTCTTCTTTTGGAGCACATCCTCTTTACGACGACCAACATTTTATTATAAATCATTTATTATTTCTGGCCAATTAGGATTGCAAGTGACAGAGTTTGAACAATCATCAGGAGGACCCAATTCACGGACAACTGCCATTACATCGTGATAATGCGCCACCAAACTACGTGGGGTTCCATTAAAAGAAGATGAAAGAATGTATTTACGACCTATGACAGATGCATTGACATCTCCTTCAGTGATTGCATCTTGAAGTCCCCTATATAAATCTGTGTGTAGTTTTCCTTGATTGCGCTGATTTACAAAATCCAAATCGTTTAGTTCCATTGTCGCAAATCCATTGACATCAAATTTCTGCAGCACACATCCACTTTCAATCAAGGTATTGCCTATGTCCATTCTAAGTAAAACAATGACAAAATATACCTTCATTAATATTGCATTTGATGCCAAAACATCTTCATATATAGTAAAATAGCTCTTTAAGTTCTAATATATGTAATCACTAGCCTTTCGATTTTTTTTATTTCATAAACTAAAGATTTTAGGTTGTTTATCTTAAAATTGAATATTAGCTCGTCATTTGACGTTTTTACAATCATATCGTGTATTAAGAATATATTAAAACTGGTTTCTGACCCGTGCGTTCAGTGACTAATGTAGTTAATATTATGTTGGAACACGTGATCAACCATTTTTTTGTAAAACAAATTTAACTGAAAAAGTTTTTGCTCGACCCATTGCTGCACTTAGAGGCTCAGATAATATCACGATTCGCACCATTAGTGACACTCAATCATGCAACCACTTACGCTCTCGTTTTCCGGGGTCCTGTTCATCCCTTGTCTTCTTGTTATCTTGCACCACAGTTGTACTGTACCAGGCCGCCCACTGGCCACCACCCATAGATAAATACAATATTCACCATCCTATTATTAACTATTAATTATTAACTATCCGTAATCCAAAATACAACCCCACCCATTCGTCCATAGTAGAAATCATCAGTTGTGGTGAACATTGTATACACGGTGTTATCATTGTTCTTGTGGGGGTACATCTACTCTAAAAAGTAACATATTCCCTTGCAACATGTTGAAGTGTTCAAAAAGTCACCATACTAACATCCTGAAGCTTTTACACCCGTACAAATTGCACGAAGATTTTTTTTGTTTTGTAAATTTAGGATTTTAGTTTCTCTTTAAATAATGGTGTGATATTAAAGTTTCTTAATCTTGTATTGAGAATATTTTCAACTGCCTTATGACCCTTGTATTTAGTGGCTGATGTAGTTAATGTCATGGTAGATCACGTACGTGACTCGTCATTTTTAAAATAAAAAGTTGATTGAAAAAGTCTTCCCTCAGCCTATTGCTTACCACAGAGGCTCGGATAAAACCACAATTCACACCACCACTGGTACTCAACCATGCAACCCCTCTCTCTTGTTGGCTTGCACTAGTGCTACCTCGAACCAGGTTACTCATTGGCTACCACCTACCAGGCCATCACTGCTTATTTGCTTTGCCACAACCTGCAATCTAGAAATGACTTTTTTTCTTTCACTTTGGATTATTTGTTGATGGGTTCTAATTAATTTGCAAGGAAGTACGTTATAATTCTTAATTTTTACTCGAGCAAAATATTAGATGGGTATGGTTAAATACTTAAAAGTTTGGTTCTAATGTACCCATTTGCTTAAAAATTAGCTAATCTTTAGTTATTTTAGAAATTCATGTTTTATATATATATATATATATATATATATATATATATATATATATATATATATATATATATATATATATATATATATATATATATATATATATATATATATATATAGGGTTGGTTCTAATTAGAACCCTCTTATGGTGAGAACCGTGGAGAACCACTTAAAATAAGCAAAAACTTCATAAAATGAGCAAAAAAAAAATTAGAAAATGAGCAAAAGCATAAAATGATTAGAAAATATTAGATGATCAAATACGTGAAATGAACAAACATGTAGAATGGAAAAAACATAAAATAAGCATAAAGAAGTTAAATGAGAAAAAACATAAAATGAGTAAAACGTAAAATGAGCAAAAATGTTGCGAAATGAGCAGAAAAATGTTAAATGAGCAAAAACATAAAATAAGCAAAATATAAAATGGGCAAAAATGTTGTGAAATGAGTAAAATCTTCGTAAAATGAGTGGTTCTCACGGTTCTCACCATAAGCATGGTTCTCATATGAACTTAAACCTATATATATATATATATATATATATACATATATATACATGTATGTATAGGAATGAGTTCAGGTGAGAATGGAGTTTTACATGAGAAGTGAGAACAAATGTCAGTCCTTAGATTGGCTTGTTTAACGGCCCATATTAATGGGAAGTAGGTAAGCAAAAATTATCAAAGCAAATGTCGCGCGTCGAATTTGGGCCTAACATTATCATTTTCTCTTTCATCTCGTCTCTCTAGAAATTCCTGGAATAAGATTAAGCGTAACTCCATTTTTTCTCCCTTCCTTCTTTTCGTCATCTCCTTGGCCGGCAATTATCTTCAACTCAAAGCTTTATGCCATTACATTTCTCAGGATGTTCCCTAGCTTCCTCAAATTGATTGTGTTTTTTTTTCTCTCTAGAAGGTCAATACACGCCATTTTTGTTCCATATACATTCAGTTGGCGTGCATTTTGCTTCAGGTTGGTTTACTTTCATTTAGTTTTTGGATTTTGCTTCAATAATAATTTCTGTCTTTAAAACAATCTGTTGATTTTTAATGTATTTAGTTATAACTCCATTTAGTAATTGCTATAACTCTACACAAGTATTGGTGTAACTCTAATGAGTACTTCCTATGACTCTAAATAAATATTGATGTTACTCTAATCAATACTTCTTGTAACTCTAAACAAATATTGGTGTGACTCTAATGAGTACTTCTTATAACTCTAAACAAATATTGGTGCAACTCTATTCAGTACTTATTATAACTCTGAACAGAGATATTGGAGAAGAAGAAAACGGGTGAAAAGTGAGATCCGAGAAGAGAAGCGGAAGAAGGCAAGAAAATTCATTGTTGTGCTTATGGTGTTTGGTGTTTAACTAGCAGAGGAGAGAGAAATTCAATAAAGTTTCAAGTTTGGAGAGAGGAGTGAGATATGAGGTGTGGTGATGAACTAGAAATCAAGCACCTGGCACGAGGTTGAAATTTGATTCAGTGTGGAAGGAAATTAAAATATGTGTAGATACTCCAGATCTTGTCCGTTTATGCTACTTAATCTAATGGCCCAAATTCTTTCTCATTTCTCACCTAAATAACTTTCTCACATGATCTTGCCATGTATATATATGTATATGTATATGTATATATGTATATATGTATATGTATATATGTATATATATGCACAGTGTTATCATTGTTCTTGTGGGGTATATCTACTTGAAAAAGAAACCTATTCCCTAACAACATGTTGAAGTATTCCAAAAGTCACCACTAACATCCCGAAGGTTTTACACCCGTGCAAATTGCACGAAGAAATTTTTTGTTTTGTAAATTTAATATTTTAGAATGTTTCTTAAAGTCATGGTGTAAATATTAGTTTATGATTTAAAGTTCCATAATCTTGTATTGAGAATATTTTCAAACTTGCTTATGACCCGTGTATTCAGGTGGGCGATGCAATAAATGCCATGCTAATCACGTGACTCATCATCTTTTAAAAAGTTGTAGTGGTTCATATATCAATTTAATTTTTTTAAACGAATGTAAAAATATCTATTTTTTTCTCTCTATTTTCCTCAATAGTTTTGCCTTCTTTCCTATTATAATCCATCTGTAGATTATAGAAATTTCATAAGTCATTGTTAGCAACGTATATGTCGAATTGTCATTATTCTCATGCGATATATCGGCTTAGGAAAATCTTGCCCAAGAGAACTTTAAAATCCTCAGGATAACAACCTCTTACACCATTCCAATTAGAAAAACCTCTTACACCATTCCAATAAGAAAAACAATGGAAATAGTTTAGCTAATCGCTATCTAAAAAAAAATTCTTCCCTTAATTTGATATAATAAAACATTCTCTTATTCTTCCAACAAATCTGCAGCGGATATGCTAACCAACTTTTTGACTTCTTTATCAAACAACAGGAAATGATGCATTGCCTATATCTTGAATCTACAATCAACCATAATCTTTTTTTAATACACCATACATATATGTAAACGAATTCCTAATAAGTTCAATTTTTTCATCTTGGCCGACAGTGTTACATCTTACAACATCACTTTCTCTTATGATCCCAGTTTGATTTTTTTTTGCATTCGTTATAATACCATTTGTATTTAAGATCTATATCCTCTATAGTTGCAAAACATACACATAATCTCAGCTGAAATTATATACAGTTGTTAGTTTCATACACCTTTTTTTAAAAAAAAAAACTTGCAAAAAAAAAGGAATTTCTTTTATCTTAGCTAATATAGACAGGACTTAGCAACATAATATTCAAAATCAACTAATTATCTTCTTAATGATAAAGATGTACTTGTTGACGTTCTTAATGATAAAGATGTACTTTATAATTTAAAATATAAGAGGCAGAAATAAAATTGTGTATGTTGACGTTCTTGATCTACTACTTCATCTTCATTGTAAAATTAAATTTCTTCAGTGCCTTCCTTGCAAACGTCGTTAATCTTCAATCAACCTTTCTGAAATATAAATATTTTCATGTTTGCTCCATCAAAGAATGTCTTCCTATTAACTGGTTGATCCACATGTCTTTTCAATTTTTTTGGGATCATAAGTTGAAAAAAAGCAGATGGACATAATGGAGAGAAAAAAAGCAGGAGTTGGGAGTTGCAACATGCATGTAAATATACTTCATATAATAGTGAGAAATTTGGATGCCAATTAGTATAGCAAAAATCACGACCATAATATGTTCCCAAAATAACAAAATTTTAGAATATTGCCTTGAAGGATATATATTTGCTTTATACCAATTGACATATTTGGAGCTATCGTTGACTAATTTAGCCTATCACGTTGTCATATTATGCTATCATATTTGTTATTTTAGGATGTATGATCACTTTGAAATTAATTATACGCAAAGTCTTATAAAAGACGGTCTCACGTTAACACTAACGTGAGACCGCCCAAGTTCAACATTAAGCTGGGGGAAAGAGATGGAGGCGCACGCCGAGGTGGGGGAAAGAGATGGAGGCGCGGCTCAAGGGGTTGTCGGTTGGCGGTGAAGTTACACCGGTGATGTCGGCGTCGGCGAGTAGGCGCTGAGTCGACCCGGTCCTGTTGGTGGAGGAGAGTGAGCCGAAAGAGTGGGTTGCTCCACCTGAACCATTCATGAAAAAGCTGCTTTCAGTTGGTTCAAAGTTAGAGCCTGATCTTCATCTTCTCAATAATTTTCTTCCATTTTTTCTCTGCAAAATTGTAAACTTTTGTTTTGATCCGAAAGAGTGGGTTGCTCAGGTGGAGCCTGGAGTTTTGATCACTTTTGTTTCTTTGCCACGTGGCGGCAATGATCTCAAGCGCATTCGGTTTAAGTGAGTTTTCATCTGTTTTTTTTTTAACTTTTTACTGCTTTGATTTTGTTTGTTCTTTCTAATTGGTTTTGATGGTTAAATTTCATTATATTTGCATCTTTTAGAAACTTTAATTGGATAAATCCTTTTTTTTGGGTAAAGTTTATATTCCTACTCCTAGTATAGTGTAATCATGTTAAAGGTTATTTCATGTTGTTTTTGCATTTTGTAGATGTTAGCTTCTACTTTTCTTTGTTCTTCTTCCATTTTCTTCTATTCTTGCTTCGTTTCTTCTTCTTTTATTTTCAGGTTTTATAGTTCCCCTCACTCTCTCTCCTCATTTCTCACCTAATCTGAGTTATAATTTTCCAATTAGTTAAGGAATTTTAATAATTAGTTACATATTTTTGGCTCTTAGTTATGGTTTTCTGTTTCATAGTTAGCTTTTGCTTAATAGTTATGAAATTCGGATATATAGTTATGATTTTTAGGTTATTAGTTATTAATTGTGTAATAATTATGGTTTTATGGTTGATAGTTGTGATTCTGGCTATTAGTTATTGTATTCTGATAAATAGTTATGATATTTGAGTATTTAGTTATTATATTATTTTTTACATTAGTTATGACTTTTTGTTTTTTAGTTCCGGTTTTATGGCTAATAGTTTTAGTCTAGAAAATAACTGAAAGATTATAATTATAGCATATGAATAATTATTTATTAATTTCATGAGTAACAATGATGCATGGTTTTATGGTTATAGTTTTGATATTTGGTTAACAATTATACTTTGAGGGTTGATATATAGTATGGGCGGTCAATAGTTTTATATATTGTATGTATTAGTAAATATTGTTTTTGCATTGGTTATTTGAGGTTGGCATAACTAATGTAAAAATGTGATAGTAATTTAAGAAAGAGAGAAATTATGGCCAATAAAATGCATTATAACCTAATTTTTATGATATAACTAATATACTGCAGCGCTTAACTAATATACTTCAGCGTTTAACTAATATACTTCAGCGCTTAACTAATTCACCCAGAAGCAATTTAAGGCAAGCATAACTAATAGGTGTAAGCGCTTAACTAATTCTACTGTTGGTTTGATGCACGCGCGTGATGTCAGCATGACATCAGCGGTCTCACTTTAACACTAATGTCAGACCGTCTCTCCCAAAACGGACTCTTAATTATATACCGAAACAAAATCATTCTCCCTTACGCTGATTGCCTGATATATTACCATAATTCCTTCCTTAAATTCTGCCAAAATCTTTCAATGCAAAGCAACGAAATCATTGCCGCAAGAGGATATCAAACAGCCAGCACATGGTTTAATTTTCTCAATATGAACTGACACATGGCAAAATGGTGGAGAGCTATGACACGTGGCATTAGTAATTGGAGAACGACTGTGGACATGCCAGGTAGGATGAAGGATTTTGTTTTATATATTACTAGTATTGGGACCGGGTTTTTTCGTGAATAAGAGGTAGAGTTTTGAAATACTTAGACCCCTATTTTTGTTCGTTATTTTTGTCTGATATATATCAACTAAAAGTTATAATATGATGTCATATTATCTTTGACGTTGGTTTCTAATTTATATGTCATGAACAAACTCACTTTATCATTCAGAAACATATTATATCATGCAAAAACTACATTTAGTTGCTCCTAGGTATGTTATCAAATATCTCTGTATAGACAATATTCCTTGTATAGTTTGATGGAGCAGATCCCTGGTTATCAATGAGTATTCGTAGTCCCTCCCTCGAAGTCACCCTTGAAGCTGCCACATATAGCTGGCCATGGGTGAATACTGGTTTTGGCAAATTGAAGAATGACATTCTGCAGAGTTTGTTCCCGACTCTTGTTTATTGTCATTGCATAGCATACTTTTACTGGAAATTGCCTCCTTTTGAAAGTGAAGGGTAGTTTAGATTCAGTCGGGGACATTATTATCCTTGGTATTTACGTCTTATTACCTCTACATTTCCCGGTCATTATTTTTGCTTCTATCACCCAAGTCGATAAATGTGTTACGATTAGTCTTGTTCCATTACATAAGCCAGCTGTTTGGTTTAAGTTCCTTAGCAGGATAATAGGAGTCCCTACTTTGAGTTGTAACTCATGATCAGGTATCCCGTTAAACTTCAAGTTGTTGAGGAACTCTACTTGGGTAAAGGACATCTTGGTCGGTGACTTCTCCGAACTTTTGCAAATTGAGTCCGAGCCGAGGTATTTTTTTGTTTCCCTGAAGAGTATTCATTATATAGGTGTTGATTTCGTCAACCGTTTCGTTCTTTGGGGCTAGAATGCACCTCTCACATAAATATGAAGGATCCTTGTATCGAGTCTCCTAGAGCTTCATATGTCGCCTCTACAATTTCTTGCATTGCATTTTCCTTAGGATCAATTATTAAATCCTTTGGTATTTCGATCCATGAGGGATCTTCTTCATCATCTAATGTCATCGACAGTAAAGAGCCACCCCAATTGAAAGTATCCAAGTTGCTAAATTCTTTGATTTTATCTCTGTCCCGTCGCTCTTCTGTTCTAGTCTTATGTTCTTGCTTAGAGTGAAAATCTTGCATCCGTTCCATAGATCTGATTTGCTAATTGTGGCTCGGACAATATCTTCTCTTCTCCCTTTCGGCACTATTGCAGTAGGTTAATTGAATCGCTAATTCCAATTGCAGTAGGTTAATTGAATCACTAATTCCAATCGCAGTAGGTTAATTGAATACGTTAGTATATAGTCAATGTTTCCTTTTATAGGTTACTTTAATATAAAATTTTAAATATAGTATAAATGGATCTTATTTTAAAGTACTTTTTAAACACTTTCCAATGGTACAAAAATTATAATTTTACGAACTATATATTAAAAGTTATAATCAATTTACTATATTTTAGTTTTTCATTGTGAACCCAATTCTATTTATTCTTATCCTAAACTCTATTTATATTTTAATCAATTAAGAACTCTATTTATATTTTAAAAAAAATATGACATGGCACTTAATGAGCGCGACATATGGCGTCTACCAATGAGGACGCTAAATGTCGTGGCCTCGTGATCTGGCTTTTGCCAAATGTCGTAGCCTCGTGATATGGCTTTTGCCAAATGTCGCGGCCTCGCGATCTGGCTTTTGTACTCGGCTTTATATTTTCGTGAAGAAGAGGTAGAGATTTTAAATATTTACACCCCTATTTTTGGCCGTTATTTTTGTCTGATATAGAACAACTAAAAGTTATAATATGATTTTGTCATTATCTTTGACGTTCGTTTCTAATTTATATGTCATGAAGCAACTCACTATATCATTCAGAAACATATTATATCATGCAGAAACTACATCATTTCTGAACAATCCACTATATGATTTCGACACTCACTATATCATGCAGATTCTCACTATATGATTCAGACATTCACTCTATCATGCATAAATTATATGTTACTTTAATATAAAATTTTAAATATATTATAAATGGATCTTATTCTAAAATACTTTTTAAACACTTTCCAATGGTACAAAAATTATAATTTTACGAACCTTATATTCAAAGTTGTAATCAATTTACTATATTTAAGTTTTTCATTGTGAACCCAACTCTATTTATTCTTTTCCTAAACTCTATTTGTATTTTAATCAATTTAAAACTCTATTCATATTTAAAAAATAAGTTGACATGGCACTTAATGAGTGCGACAAATGGCGTCCAATGAGGACGCCAAATGTCGCGACCAACCCTAATTCTAATTGAATCCCTAATTCCAATTGCGAGAGGTTACTTTTATACTTTAACCCTAATTCTAATTGAATCGCTAATTCCAATTGCAGTAGGTCACTTTAATACGTTAGTATAGTCAATTTTTCCTTTTATATGTTACTTTAATATAAAATTTTAAATATAGTATAAATGGATCTTATTTTAAAGTACTTTTTATACACTTTCCAATGGTACAAAAATTATAATTTTACGAACTATATATTAAAAGTTATAATCAATTTACTATATTCTAGTTTTTCATTGTGAACCCAACTCTATTTATTCTTATCCTAAACTCTATTTGTATTTTAATCAATTAAGAACTCTATTTATATTTTAAAAAAAATATGATATGGCACTTAATGAGCGCGACAAATGGCGTCCACCAATGAGGACGCCAAATGTCGCGGCCTCGTGATCTGCCTTTTGCCAAATGTCGCAGCCTCGTGATATGGCTTTTGCCAAATGTCGCAGCCTCGTGATATGGCTTTTGCCAAATGTCGCGGCCTCGCGATCCGACTTTTTGTACTCGCTTTATATATTATTTATACGATAATAACTAGTTCTGGACCGTGCAAACAAAGACGGGGATTTTTTAGTAAACATTTTTTGCTATGATCATTAAACAAATTATATAATCTACAACTTGGGAAGATATAAACCAACATGAGATAGAGATTAATTGTCCTTGGCTTTTAATAATTGTCATTGCAAAGTAGACAACCAAAGGAAATTGTCTCATCTGAAACCCATCGGATGGGGTTAGTGTCATTCGGGGAATAAAAATGCAAGGGAAGTTTTATAGTAGATATGATTTGGACCCTGCATAATGTACGAAAAATATTTTGTTTATTAAGTAGTTTTTTTTATTCCTAAGCAAGTCATAATAGGCAGGTTTCTAGCTTTTAGACCGTGCAAAATATATTATATACTAATTCATCTCTAACTTTTAGACCCGTGCAAAATGAATTTTATGTTTAATAAGAATATTTATGTTTCAATAAAAATGAATACATCCATATATTCCATTATTGTGTCAAAAGTTCGTAAACTATATGACATTGAATTATATACTTAATGATATTTCCCCTTAAATTATGCTATGTAAACTATAAAAATGAATAAATACTACATATAACTTCTCAAACAAAAAAATTATACGTACAAAGTATACAATATACTTGTCCATTTGTTTTCTTAGTCCTGTTATTAACTTTCCCCCCAACAAATTGTATGGCCATCTTCATGTGTCAAGTTAAATCCTCCCATTTTGATCAGTGATTGTGCAATTTAGACCCATAAGTTTCAATTAGAGTAATTGACACCTCATGTTTTGTTCAATGATGAATATTCACCCCATGTTTATAAAAGGTTTAAAGATCTTAAAAAAATTATCATATAATTGTATTACATATAACTATACTTTTACCCACAAAAATTATGCATATTTACATTCCTACCTCTTTTCTCTATCATAATGTTAACTTTCACCAAACAAATCTAACGGCAATCTTTCATGTTGCAAGTTAAGATTTCTCTCTTTCACATATTGTGCAATTTAGACCCAATAATTTAGTTAGAGTAGATTGACCCCCATATTTTGTTCAATACTCAATATCACTGACCCCCATAGTATATTTATTTCTTCTTTTATAGAAGAGTAAGAGATAATATTTTCTTGATCATATAATTGTAAGACATAACTATACTTTTGCTCATGAAAAAAATGTATAATATACATAATACACTCTCCAAGTGTTTTCTTTCTCCAACATGAACTCTCACCCCAAAAATTCTATGGTCATCTTTCATGATGTTCTTCATGATTTTCGTGATTGATAATATATCATATGATTCACCATAACATAAATGCTTTGAAACTTAAGGTGTGTTCTCTCCACCTGAATTTTACTGAACTTAACTGAACTTCTCTTCACCATAATACATTTAACTCTCACCCCAATAATTATTCAGCATTCGTACCTGATAGGAAAACTTGATTTGTCTAAGGGGGTAAGTGTCATCCACGGAATGAATATCTTATTTTCCACTCCGTTCCGAAAAATCACCATACCTTCAATAATGTCATTTCCAAGATGCTTGACGACAAAATCATAAAGTTACAAAACCCAAAATTCTGGTAAATATTCCTTAGAAGTTAATGTTAAGAAAATTATAAATTGTGAAAATCTATGCCATTGTTTGATATGTGGAAATCGTTGAAATCAACTTTCAATGTTGGGTTACAAAGAATATGCCCTTTGCATTTGTGTATTATGCGCACTTAAAATCTTGACTCTATTCACTATTAAAAAGAATCATCTAAATTCAATATATAAGAAAAAACAATATAGTCAATCGTCATAATTTTTAATAATATGTAATAAAAGATAGTTAAGGTCCATGAAGTGAATTGGTAAACACGCACAGGAAAGTAGGCTTAATAAAAGAATATAGAGGGGATAAATAACTAGATATCTATGCTATTTTGTTAATGTTTTTCAAAACAGATTGTGTCATATATGTTAGGAATATGTTTTGATCCGATTTATGTTTAGAAAATTACAATTGTCTACAAAATTTATCTTTTTAAATTAAAGGTTACTAATGCTACATATACAACAATATAATATGCATAGATTGAGGTAAATCACTTTCAATTTTGGGTGATTAAAAAAACGTATCTATGTTAATTTGACTAATGGGAAAAATTGAGTATTAATATAGTTAGGCATATCTCACGATATCATTTATTACAAATTTGTAAAATAATCAATCTATATATGCATTCTAAATTTGACATTTATTCACCATCATTATATCCTTTAATTTTGTACATCAATATCAATTGAAAAAATAAATTACACATATAAAGTGTAAAGAATCGGCAAGGATAATACTTTTTCTTTGTCTTGCAATAGTATTCTAATGTATTCCAAAATTATAAACATTTTACCCATATGATTAGTTTTCTCAATTCATATATCAATAAATCTCTTATAGAAAGTAATCAATGAAGCTTATACGACATTATCGACAACCATTTGTATTGATTATCTCCTCAAGCTTTTGTGTACAATGACCAATAGCAAAAAATAAAATAAAATCATGAGAAACACCAAAAAATATGATTAGCACATCAATTTGTACATGTACTTTTTACCTCTCTCATAAATCATTAAATATTAATCCCACTATCGGAAAAAAGAAAATTAAAATTTATTTTATATTTTACAGTACAACATTCTAAATTATAAAATAAGATTATTGATAATAATTCAATAATAATGCAAGCTAGTATTGCATTAAGTGAGTACAATATACATTTAATTACAACTAAGATAAAGTTAGTAATATGAGATAACCTGGAAGATTTAGTTTGACTAAATAATAACCTATGTGCAAATAACGTTAGCTAATCCTACAATTTAGAAGGTGCATTCTGTTGTATAGGAGAGATAAAATATTTGGATATATTTTACAATGGCTACAATAAAAATGTAGCTATTATACGTTTTATATCATAGTCGTCCATTTAAAGTCTTAGATTCATACCTTACATTTTCGTTGACTTTTTTCAAAAAAAAAATCTACAGTTTTTAGTAGATCAAATTTACTTCAGCAGGATCACTAACTTCCACGATTTAGCCGCTATCCCCTCCTCTCCTCTCTCTCTCTCCTCTTTTCATAGAAAACCCTCTAGAGGGGCTGCCATGGATATTTTCGTCCATGGTAAGCCCCTCTTTCTCTCCTTTTTGCGGTTCTAGTTTATTTTCTTGCTTTTTTCGTTTTTTAGCAGTTTTTAATAAGTCCCATCTGTGTGATGACTTTAGTCTCCTTTATGGTTTTTATAGTCACCCCCTTCACATCGGGTCTATTAGTTTGGTTTCTTTGTGTGTTAGCGGGGTTTGGACCCCGGCTCCGCTGAAGGTTGATTTGTTGGATAGGATTTTGTGCGGGATCGCAACCGGCGTCAAGATTTCGCGACAATCGATTGAATCAACTCTAGTTCTACATCAAAACTACACCAGATCGTTAGACCCCCTCGTAGAAGGCTGCATCAGACAGCGATGTGAAAGAGGGTATTTAGAAGGGTTATTTCTGCTCAATGATCGTGGTTTTGCCATATTAGAATTAAGTTTCTTTCAATTTGATGTGTATTTTTCAGTTTCTGACTTATATTGTAGATGTCGTATGACTTTCTATATTAATGAATGAATTTTCACTTAAAAAAAAACTTCCACGATTTTTTCTTTCTCTCGATCTAAAGAATTACATAATGTTTTGGTGATCACTAATTTCCCCTTTGACAGATAATTCACTTGAAAAAAAAAAGAACTGGAGACAGCCTTGCTTTGAAGCGTTCAATCAACCAGAAAAAATCAAGTTAACCTGATACTACTATTTAGTTATTTCTTGTGGTTGTGATACCTACAATCACATTTCAATCTCCATTGGTAATTGCCAAAAAAAGTCAAGTGAGGGATGATTAATGTCCAGCAGATTAGGGGAGAGATTTGATAATTTTATGAGAAGATAATATTAATGTTTATACTAATTCAAATTTGGAAAATTTATCAATCATAGCATAGTGAATTGATAAAACTTCATAGAGTTAGGCTATGTTCTTTTCAACTTATTTAAGCACTCTAGTGCTTATTTCGATTAGAAAAGTTCGGATCGGATCGAAAAAATTCGATCGGATCGTAAAAAATTCGCATCGGATTAGAAAAATCGATCGGATCGAAAAGTTCGGGCCTTATCCTTAATTCTTTTTCTAAATATCATTATTATTATTATTATTATTATTATTATTATTATTATTATTATTATTATTATTATTATTATTATTATTATTATTATTATTATTATTATTATTATTATTATTATTATTATGTAAGAAATGACATGACACTAAGAATACGACCATAACTCAACACGAAATAAATGGATTCGGGTCAAAGTTTGTGACACGTTTTAAGTAAATGGGTCAACATGACACGACAAAAGTTAACTCCCAAAGTTGGAACTGTTGTGAGATAATCAAAAGTTGAGCATTTTAATAAATCGACCATAGTTAAAACTGGTATTGTCAATTTTCCAAAAAAAAATATGAGCGGCAATTGTGACTTGTGATTACGTATGTCTATGGCTTAGCCATTACATTACCCCAAAAATGAATAGAGTGAGTACATAATTTTTGAGCTCAAAAACATGGGCTGGTTTTTAGTTCACTTGGATCCATCTGCCAATAATATTTGTCTTCTAAGTTCTAACTTCTTCACCTGCTAAAAAAAGTAAGAGCACCATTTTTCATGTCTATCGTTTTCTCGTTTTTCTTTCCCTCTTCAGGGTGATTTTCATATTTGCCACTAAAATTCTGCTTGATTTTCATATTTACTTTTATTAGTAGTAAAAAGTAGGTAATGCTACAATAGAATGTAGTAATTGTTGTAAGTACTGGAGTTGTAAATTTTAATGATATTGACAAAAAGTCTGCAATTGCTTAATAATAATAATAATAATAATAATAATAATAATAATAATAATAATAATAATAATAATAATAATAATAATAATAATAATAATAATAATAATAATAATAATAATAATATTATTATTATTATTATTATTATTATTATTTAATAATAATAATAATAATAATAATAATCGAACAGAAAAGTTCAGATCAGCCAAATTAGAAAAGTTCAGATCAGATCAGACCAGATCAGAAAAGTTCATATCAGATCAGACCAGATCAGAAAAGTTCAGATCAAATTAGACCGGATCGCATCGCAGATCGCAAAAAAATTCATATCGCATTGGACGAAAAGAACATAGCCTTACTGGTTGAGTAGGGTTTATAGTTTTCTATATATTTTTTAATTTCATTATAAAATCAACCTTATCAATGGTTGAGATCTATCAATTACATAATACTCTACTGCGTACTGGTATTTGTTTTTATTTTCTCTCTCCTCTCACTTCTCTCACTTCTCTCTTATCTCTTATACATTTATATCTTCTCTTATCTGTTATATCAATTACAATAGCTCCACCATTGTTCCACAAAAGTTCATGGGTTTAGCTTGCAAAATCATAAAAAATAGCATACTTTGTTGCAAATAATAATCACATTAATTCATCACTCCGTATTTCCTTTCTCCTCCCCACATGCGATAACTCATTAAATCTCCCCTTGGTTCTGTGTTCACCTTCTATGTTCACTTTTCAACATAATCATAACAATAATAATAAATAAACAAACGCAGGGGCAAGGCAAATGTAATGGGGCCCTATATAATTTTTTAAAATTGGACCCTTGATTTGTTTTTTTTTAAAGTAAAATTAATTCATTAATAAAAGAGTCATACGACATCTACAATAGAAATCAGGAATAACAAATACATAACAATTTTGAACAAATAAAATTCAGAATTTGCAAAACCACGATCGTTGTGTAGTAGATCTAACAAATCCGCATACCCTCTTCCACATCGATGTTTGATACAGCCTTCAACGAGTTGGTCTTTCGATATGCTGTTGTTTTGAAATAGAATTAATTCTGATACCATTGATTGTAATTGTAGATCTAAAATCTGCTTCGACACCACATAATTCTTCATCAATGATCCAAAATTACAATAATTCATCTAGAAACACAGGAGTAAACTAAAGTCTCTCCCAAGGAGAAGAGAATAAACCCTTTCTTTCAAGGGAGAAACAATCCTCTCTTTAAAGGAGGAAGTATTATTCAAACAAGAACGAACATAAACAAAGCTAAACAACAATGAAAATTAAAATTAAGGTGGGGCTATCCACCGATAAAATCGATGGAAGCCCTTTTGAAATTCACTAATGGAGGCTAGGGTTTAGGAGAGAAAGGGAGAGAAGGAAGAGAAAGAGAGAGATGGGCGCTTGATTTGTAGTTTAAAGCAAATATAAGATTCTCAATTTTAATTAAAAAAAGTACTTTTGTATTTAAAATAAGAAGGTCAAGTTACATCATATTAAAAATAAAACATATCTACTTAAACAAAAGTGTTGCTCACTCACTGGATGATTTGAACAAACTAATATTGAAAGATGTATTAAAACAATTAAGACATTCAATTAAAATATGAAAAACCAGTTGTAAGATAGATTGAAAAAAATGGAGTGAAAGTAAATTACCCAAAATAACTCTGGATGAGCCACTGCTTTTTTGCTCCAAGGGCATAGATTAGATTGAGTACTTGGGTAGTTTAATTCAAGTTGGATGGTATATCTGGATCAATTGGACAATTGCTAACGGTTAAATCTTTAATTTCATGAAATAATTGAAGATTAAACCATTTTATTGGAATTAAATTAATTGACCCATCTCTTCAACTTCTCTTGGAATGGTGGTTTAATTCGAGTTTTGGAATTAAAATTATTGGGAAAGAAAATGTAAATGCACTAGAATTTGGGAGAATAGGAGCCATTAATGAATGGGGTGAAACTTCTTGGAGTTCTGGTAGAAGGATGTGAAGAGTTATGTGTTTCATAAAGAGTAATGAAGACTAATAAAAGTAAAATAAAAAAAAATAAGGGAACAAGTATGCATGCAATCACGCTTACAACTATCATCCACAATTTTTCAATTCCCAAAAAACTCGAAATGCAAAATTTCATGGGTTAAGCAGATTTTGATTCGCGTACCTGATGCATAATACACTCACGGTACTACCACTGCTCCATATCTTTTCCTTTTGTTGTACAATCAACAAAATAAATATATTTGGGGCCCCTATCTTTAGGGGGCCCTATGCGGTCGCCGTTATAGAATAGGCCAAGAACTGCCCCTGAACAAACGTTCTCTTAAAACCATCATTACAAAAAAATGAATCAAATCTTTTACCAAGTAATCATGTTGACTACCTTAATTCAATTTGGACCTTTTCCGCGCAATAGCAAAAAGACCACACTCGTTCTTAACTACTACAACAATAAAAAAAAACCATAGTCACCGAATAATTCGGGGTCAAGCAACATGAACCGTCAAAAGAAATCGTCTCGACAACAAATAAAGGGAAAAGTAACCCGTTTAGAATTGGAAAAAGATCACACTCATTCTAAGTACTACTACAACAACAAAAACCCGTAGTTCTAGTATAATTTGGGGTCGGATAACCTGAACCGTTATAAGATGACAAATAAAGGGGATTACCTGAAAAATATAAAGACCTCTTTAGTGTTTAGAATTGGAAAAAGATCACACTCATTCTAAGTACTACTACAACAACAAAAACCCGTAGTTCTAGTATAATTTGGGGTCGGATAACCTGAACCGTTATAAGATGACAAATAAAGGGGATTACCTGAAAATTATAAAGACCTCTTTAGTGTTTAGAATTGGAAAAAGGGTCAGAAAGAGTGCGACCAATTCGACGAGACACGGAAGGTCCATCACATCTTTGAGACAAATGAATGAATGATGTTGTTGAAGCTCCATTGATAAAGCTCTCCTATGCAAGGCAATTCTTCATCTTCAAGCAATTTTCTCCGAGATTTTCCTATTCTCTTACATTTTGATCCATTCACTTGCAAGTTGCAACTACTCATACAACTTGCAACTACCGATACAACTTGCAAGTGTCGTGGTCCCTTTCTCTTCCAGGGAGCACCGCGGAAAGGTGGAAGAGAAGGCAAAGGTAAGCACGCAGCGAATTCGAGTGTACTGTGTTGGAGAGATTGGTGGATTTTTTTTGCTCATTTTTGGATGAACTACAAAGCACAAGTGAGCAAGAAAAGAAATGTAAATTTAAAGAGATGCATGAAAAATTACCCCCTAAATGGTTTGTGATTTCCATATCAAGATTGCTTAACAATTGCCTAAAATGTCGCGGAATCAATGCCTTAATCTACTCTAATTGATTAAAAAACGTAAATGGACCTAATAAAATTCTAGATACTGCAATACTCTATATTTATAGTTGCAAGTTGTAATTCGAATGGAAATGATTTTGATCCATAAAGTTTCCTAATTTTCAACCATTCTAGTATCAACCAAATCGCATGATTTTAGGCCATCATGAAGATTGATTGACCGAGTATTCTCAATTAGGTATTAATGTGGGAAACTTTATGTAAATTTCCTATAATTCAGTAATTCAAATTCAAATTGATCCTAGTATCAATTAACACGGTAATTACATGATTTACTTCCTAAATCAAATTACAGTGTGATTAGTGCAAGCGTAGTGAATTAACACGAAGCACAATTGAGAGTCCACGTGGACAATCTCTTTGAGATTCTAAGCAATAGAGCATGCCACATGGGCAAGAAATCTCTAACTTCACGACACGTGGCCTGAAGGATGCTCTTTTAGATATTTATATAGACTAGTATTGGGACCCGGGTAAATGCTCGGGCTTTTCGTGAAGAAGAGGTAGAGTTTTTAAATATTTAAACCCCTATTTTTAGCGGTTCTTTTTCTCTGACATTAGAACAACTAAAAGTTATAATATGATTTTGTCATTATATTTGACGTTGGTTTCTAATTTATTTGTCATGAAGAAACTCACTATATCATTCAGAAACATACTATATCATCCAGAAACTACATCATTTCGAAAAATCCACTATATCATTTAGACACTCGCTATATTATGCAGAAATTCAGTATATTCAAACATGCACTCTATCATGCAAAAACTACATATTTTTATATGCTAAAGCACATGTCACGATATACTACACAACCTACTTCAAATCTAAAATGCTCACACGAACAATTGGTACTGAGTCGTCTAAACTGAGATGATCACTGAATGTTTTACCAATTTCTCCCCGTAGTGTTACGACAAAGTTTTGTCCACTACAAGATAATTAATAATTTTTGGACCTAGAATAATATTTCTATAAAACTACGAATAATAACAAGATATTCTTTATGAAATAAAGAACATTAACCTTGTATGCTCCAATGTGATTTCCCTTACTATAGTTCTTGCTCGATGTGTCACCTACCAATGGCCCGTAGTTGTCCTATTATATCCGCATGAGGGATATAATAATATATATAAAGTACATATAATAATAATAATTATTTAAGATAAGTTAACATGTATTTAAATATAAAGGCTATATAATGAAGATATAGGAGTACATGTGAGTTGCACAATTGAGTCACATCGTTTTTTAATCAACTCATAGTCTCCCAACTCAAACTTGTGGGTAGAAATTTTGGGTTTGTCTTCATCTAGAGTTTAAACAGAGGTTTTGAAGTTGAAATATATCATGTGTTTATTTGTGACAGTTCTACACTCTTCTTTGTTGGGTCAGTCACATTAAAGTTTCTAATTATGTAGATGTTCCCCTCGCCGACCGTGCATTTGTAGTCTGATGCATCATCTCCTCTTATAGAGCCTTGAATATGATCTCCCTATTTTAGTAGGCCATTTAGTTTGTAAGGTTAGATCAAAATAAAACAATAATAGATAATGTGTTAATTGTATAGTGGGGCTTACTTCTTCATCTGCAAGTATTGTTTCTACACCAATAAAATTGTTGGTTTTCGGGTTTATTGCATCCCACATTCTGGTGACCCTAACTTTCATAGTCCAATCTTGCCTTTCTTTGCTCAAATACTTGATTAGATTGTACCTAATTGGTTCAATTGATATCCTTGACCTTTTTATTTACAATAGAATAGCACATAAGTTTATTTTTTATTCCAATGCTTAAGTCATCAGAATATGTTCTAGACCAATGAAAAGTTAATGGAGAAAGTTCAAGATAAAACTTATCTTTCTTTAGTACTTATTGCGTTTACAAATCAAATTAAAACACCTGTCATATAAATAAGAAACAATTTGTTAAATTATGAAGGATTGGTAATATTGCTACGGTATGTTGCTAAGGTATGTTGCTAAGGTATGTTGCTACGGTATATTGCTACGGTGCCCTTCAAGCCTCAATAGACCAACATGATTACCAATATCAACCCTCTTTCTAATATGTTGACCATGTCCCATATTATCCAACATTCATGTTTGGAGGAGACGAACGATGCAACATTTGTTTCTTATCAAAAGAAAAGAAATTATGAGGAGTATATTTATTAGAAACCGTACCTTTGGGAAGAACTCAATGTGCAAAGCTAACCGCTAAAACTCTATAATTTGTAGTTCACGTAATTAGTCAATATTTCCTTTTATACGTTACTTTAATATAAAATTTTAAATATAGTATAAATGAATCTTATTTTAAAGTACTTTTTAAACACTTTCCAATGGTACAAAAACTATAATTTTACGAACTATATATTGAAAGTTATAATCAATTTACTATATTTAAGTTTTTCACTGTGAACCCAACTCTATTTATTCTTATCTTAAACTCTATCTGTATTTTAATCAATTTAGAACTCTATCTATATTTAAAAAAAATGACATGGCACTTAATGAGCGCGACAAATGGTGTCCAATGAGGACGTCAAATGTCGTGACCTTATACATTACTTTAATAAAATCTTAAATATAGTATAGATGGATCTTATTTTAAAGTACTTTTAAAACACTTTTTAATGGTACAAAAATTTACTATATTTAAGTTTTTTTTATTGTGAACCCAACTCTATTTATTCTTATCCTAAACTCTATTTGTATTTTAATCAATTTAGATTTCTATTTATATTCCAAAAAAAATGACATGGCACTTAATGAGCGCGACAAATGGCGTCCAATGAAGACGCCAAATGTCGCGACCTCGTGAGCTGGCTTTTGAACTCTACTTTATATATTAGTTATATGATAACTAGTATTGGGACCCGGGTAAATGCTCGGGCTTTTTCGTAGAGAAGAGGTAGAGTTTTTAAATATTTACACCCCCCCATTTTTTGCCGTTATTTTTGCCGGACATAGAACAACTAAAAGTTATAATCACTACAAGAAATAGCTAAAATAACGACGGCTACACAGCGACGGTCAAGAAAACGGTCGGTGATTTAATATACAGCGACGGCTTTAAACAGACGGTAGTTACCGACTGTTTATTATGTGAAGAACGACGGTTTAACCGTCGCCGATCGGCAACAACGACGGTTGTAAACCGTCGTTGTTTAGCTTAATGTAAAAAGGAAAAGTTTTCACTTTAGGCGTCGCATTCAGCGACGGTTTTAAGCCGTCGTTGATTAGGTTAAATTAAACCTGAAATTTTTTTTTTTTAGGCGACGGTCTTAAACCGTCGCTGATGTCGAGGGGGGGGGTTAAATTAATTAGCCTGTTCCAGTCGGGTTTTATTCGCAAAACCAACGAACGAAGCTGGTATTCCCTCCAACCAACGAAAGCCGACGAAACCGCCTCCCTCCAACCAACGGACGCCGGACGAAGCTTCGCCGCCTGCCTTCTTCGCCGCCGGTGAGCTTCAATTTATTGTATTTTTTTTTTCTTATGAAACCAAACCCTAAAAGTTGGGATTTTGGGGTGTAGGTGGCGAAAATCACCGTTGGCCGCCGGATATTCCAAATCTTTCTCCTCTCGCCACTGATAATACCTAAATCTATCCTATTTAATAATTTGTTTTTGAATTTTGGCCACTCACTCAATATCTTTCCCCCAACTTTGGCAATGCCTAAATTCAAGTTTTGGCTCGGAACTCGGTGGAGGACGGTGGACGGACAACCTCCAAGAATCGTGACTCGTGACTAGGTACATCTTAATCTGCTCAATTTTGTTGATTTCTTGTTTTACTTTACATATTAGGGTTTATCAATTTCATGAGAATTGGAAAATAAATTGCAATTTTTCTTGTTAGGGGGTGTTTATATATCGATTATATAATTTAGAATTGTGAAAAATGTTAATTTTGTTGTTGTACTTTGATTTGGGGTGTTGTTGGTGTTTGAAAATTGAAATGGCATTATATTTGAATTGGGCATTATCAATGTTAATGCTGATTTTGGTGATTATATTTTATGGTCTATGGCATTATAAATGTAATTACTTTGAAGATTAAGTTACTTTAATTGTATAAGCTTAAGTTACTATATAATTATCACAATAGTTTTTATAATGGTTCGTTTATTAAAGGTTATAAAAGTTAAAAACTATATAATTATGACAATAATTTATTTATTGCACATTCCTTTATTTAGTTTACACTATTTAAATTGTTTATATTGTTTTTGACATATTTGTTTTCGTGGAAATAGTTTGGATGATGTTATAAATTAAAGTTAAGTGTTTAAATAAATATGGTTGCATCATCATGTGCCTAGATACCCGTTCAAGGTATACTCATTAGGAGTATATCTTGAATAGTCCCCGATTGGGACTGTTCTTCGACGTTTGACCTCACTTAGGTGGTGAATGTATGCCTTTTGTTCTATTCTATGTAATTTCCGGTGATGTTGTTTCTCTATGTTGTTCTCTGGGTACATATGTAAGCTTTTACGAAGCTGACATTGTGTACTTGGAGAACTCATGGGAAATGCTGCCGGAATTTATGTAGAAGCGAATAGTTGGCATACATTCACTAGTGGGGTTAGACGTCGAAGAATGGGTTAGGTTGGAGTGATAAGGACCTTTGGACATCATTTTAGGCCCTATATGTATTTCACACATATGTTTTAATTGTACGTATGTTGGTTGTTAATGAGTATTGTCATTGAAATGGTTTAGAATTGTAGAATTGGTCACCATGAAACGGAAGGAGCGTTGGTGGATGTATGATAGATATGACAATGTGCGTAACTTGAGGCCCGAGTTCTTGAGGGGGTTGATGAATTCATTGATTTTTGCAAAGTAAATCCCGAAAACCCAGGTAAGGATGAAGTTAGATGTCCGTGTCCGAAATGCAAGAACAGACGTATGCATGACGCAAACACGGTTAAAGTGCATTTGTATAGCAATGGCTTTATACCTTATTACTACGGTTGGTATTCTCATGGTGAAGAGTTACCTCAACCCGCAGAAGAGCTATCTAATCCGTACCGTGAAATGGTTTTCGATGCTCTTGGGAATAACCCGGAACCGTCCACTGTTGAAGAGCCTAGTGGAATGGAGGAGGAGCCTAATCCTCAAGCAAAGGTGTTTCTTGACCTATTAAAGGCTTCTGAGGAACCGTTGTACGACGGGAGCTCCATGTCTGTGTTGGAAATGGCATCTAGAATAGTATCTTTGAAGTTGTTGAATCGTTAAATTTCTGCACTTTGTTGTTTTGGTGAAGTTTAGGGTTTGATTGAGTTGTTAAATTTTCTTGATAGAGGAGACGATCAACAATGAGAATTTAAGGGAGAGAGAAATTAAGCAATGCGAATTTAAGAGAGAGAAGAACCAATGGAGGAAAGGGTTTACTTATGGAGGGAATTTTTTCCTCCAACCACTGTTAATATGAATCATTAACAGGGATAATAAGTAATTAACATTAAACGTTACATACACTTAACGGAGGGATACTGTATAGAAAACTTTTAATTCTCAAGGGTACAGTGTAGAATTAAAACACATTAGGGGTACATCGTAGAATTTTAAAGAACACAGGGGTATATAATTGAAAAACCCTAATATATATGAGAGTTCTGCCAAAAAATACATATATATTGTATAATATAGCAAAATGCCACCAAATAATAATCTATTTTGATGCTCTTTTAACCGTAAATGTGTCCTTGGATTTATCACTTACAATCTTCACATATGTTTATAGCATAACAACAAAGACTATTATTACTATTATTATTTACCTAAAATTGACACTAAATTAAACACATACATTAGGTTAATATAATTTTTTTTGGTCGAAATAATTTGGCTTTCATTTCACTTAAAATGTGCTACAATTTAACCGAGAATAAAAAGCAGTTGTTTACACTTTTGGCCCCTCCTTCTTACTTGGCCATATGAGACACCCCCCTAAACTCAGGGTGTAATAGCCCAATATGAATTTACGTTGTTATTTACAATACTAAGTTAATCATTATACCGTTTAATTTTCATGTCATGTTTTAGACCCTTAAAGGTTGTTAATGCATATATATTTCAATCTTTCTTTAGTTTTTAGTATTATACTCCCACTTGTATTTTCATTTGATATAAAATTTTGATATTTGTATATTGTAGAATTGCATAGTGAACCTGAGTAATAAAATGATAAATTTAATTTTACCCCTATTGTTTTTGGTTCCGAATAAGTTTAGATTAGTTCATAATATTTTATTAAAAATAGTGCAAAGCAAATTAATTAAAGAGAACAGAGACCCTAATCCATAATTTTTTTTAATAAAATTTTGATATTATCTAATATAAATTTCAAAAAATTTGTTATCACCTTATTTTGGCCCAAAGTTAAATTTTTCCGCCTTAGATCCTTCTATATAATGGATGCTTGCAACTTTTTTTTGGGTTTTGCAAAATTGCAACTTTATTTGTAATTTCTTTATTAATCATTTAATTGTGCATCTTTTCGATTTCTTTTTTTGGGTTTTCTGATTGACATCTTAAATGATCAAGTACTTATCACACTATAAAATGAAAATTTGATTATCTATATTTATCAATAATAGTCATTTGTGTATTCCAAAAAAGGTTACAAAATGTTGATCGAGTGACACATATTTTTTTAAATACTAAACTAATAATTATTTGAATATATCTACTTAACAAATACAGTGTAATTAGTATCAATAAGAAACATTATATGGTTCTCCACATTCAAGTTGGCAGCTCTTAAACTCGTCATTCTCTGCTCCCTCACAACTCCTCTCTCCCAAAACTTACTCTGCTCATTTAGAGATCTTCAAAGATAAAACAAAATATTAGTTTTATTTGTGAAATGAAGTCTAACTAAGTAGCTTAAAACAAAGAATTGGTGATAGCTGAATTATTTTTCACCCATATTAATCTAATCAAAAATTACTAAATGAGAACAACAAATTGACAACATTGGATACCACTATTGCCTTTTTTGGCTATTAAAAGTCTTTTGTTGTGCCTTGATGACTTGGATCAAATTGTTCAACTTAATAAGAAAAAAAATCATTATTGGTAGTTATTATATGTATGCTTTTTATTAAACTATATACAGGTTGTGGTGTATGAAACATAGAACGGAGGTGATTATTAGTCCAGGAGTTTTGGAAGTGTCAACACTTTGATAGTTTGTTGTCATCTCGTTATTTAGAGACACATCGTAATAAGTATTTGTTCTTGAGATAATTACAAAATAATGCTTATAATCTATATATAATATGCAAAATTATGTATACAATAATATAAAAACACAATTGGTTTGCAAAATTTAATCACCTCTTCATTCGGTTTCTTCAATTCTCGCGTCCCTTCATCTCCTCTGATACACCAAATCTCTATCTCTCTCTCACCTCTCCATTCTCTATAATATATAAAAATATAGTTATTAATAATATAATAATAAATTTTGATATAATATCCATAAAAAGTACATAAAAATATTGTTAAATTAAATTTTCAATAGAAGTTATGTAAAAGCCAACAAAAAAAATTATTTCCGATCCGGACCGAAAATCAAAACTTCAAAAAATTCGGACCAAACAATCGTTTATTTTTTTGGTCTAGACCGAAAAATCAAACATTCAAAAAAACTTGGACCTAATTAGGGCCCTAATATGTAGGTTCGCCCTTAGGCCTCCAAAATCTCGAAACGGGCCGGCAGTGGCCGGTTTCATATAGTCCCACAAGCTGCAGGAACCTTTGAAAATGTGACTCAACAAGGACTCGAGCGTATGATGATTGAGGTTTTCACTAATGGTCGCATCATTGATCCCGACACTAATAGAGAAATATGGTGCCGAGTAAGCCTAACGTATGTGATTGCTAATTTTCCTAGCTAACACTCACATCATTGGTTAGTTTATTAATTTACTTCTAATAATTGAACGTTACATTATTTAATCAATGGCATTAATAAAATAAACAAAATTACTTATATAGAATTTTTCATTAACAAGGTTGTCTCTCTAGAAGCGCTGCTCCTGATTCCGTTTCTTACACTGATTACATTCAAGGATTACAAGGAGGTCATAAATATGCTTTTGTGGTAAGATTTGTGTTTGTTGCGTTATATATATATATATATATATATATATATATATATATATATATATATGATGTACACTATTATTTTTATATACAGTTTGGTGACTTTACTACTGGAGACATAGTGGGTTTCATCCATCAGGCTGCAAAGGTATTTTACTGTGATTTAGTGTTATGAAAAGGTCTAAATTAAATTTTAGCTAGTATGATACAAAAATCCAACAATTATGTTTGATTTGTCGAACATGGTAGGTAGAAGTTGAATTTGATGATAAATAATAAAAAAAAGCTCTTCTAATATATATATTATATATATGATGTATAAACTCTTTAATTTCTTGCATAGCCGGTTATTCCTTGATGGCATGTGTTTCGCCCACAAAATTTGTACTAACTCGGAAAAACAGTTTAATATCCACTAGCTTGCCCCTTTATTTGTCTTTGGAACTTCAATTCTCCGGGCAAGATATCAGAATCGTCCGCTATCATCGCCGCCGTAGATTTTTCTAGTGTTATTGAAACTATATATATATGTAGATGTTAGTGAAGATTTTTATAAGTTTGAACTTATAAAAATCTTCACCTACGGTACCCTCAATTTCTATAATTTTATCATTATTGCCGGGGTTAAGAGCGAGAGATTATAATGAAGAAGGGGTAAGAGAGAGGAGGAATGAGAAGTAAGAAAAAAGAGGAGGAGAGAGATAGAGTTTGAGGAAGATAATGCTTGTAGAGAGAGAGAGTGGGAGGAGAGAGAAGATGGAGGAAGAGAAAGGCAAGACGAGACTAGATTAGAGGAGAGAACAAAAGCACATGTGAGTAATTTTTCAGGGGGAAATGTTACCCAGGGGGCCTAAATAACTAATTCTATTACCCTAGTTTTAAGGGAATATATTACCCCCTTGGATTATTATACTCGATCCATGCAAACAAAAATGTCCGAATTCTTTCCCCTTTAACTTTTTGTCCCCTATTACTAGCAATTGAGACGATTCCTCTCAAGGGTACAAAGTGTAGAATTAAAACACATTAGGGGTACATCGTAGAATTTTAAAGAACACGGGGGTATATAATTGAAAAAACCCTAATATATATGAGAGTTCTGCCAAAAAATACATATATATTGTATAATATAGCAAAATGCCACCAAATAATAATCTATTTTGATGCTCTTTTAACCGTAAATGTGTCCTTGGATTTATCACTTACAATCTTCACATATGTTTATAGCATAACAACAAAGACTATTATTACTATTATTATTTACCTAAAATTGACACTAAATTAAACACATACATTAGGTTAATATAATTTTTTTTGGTCGAAATAATTTGGCTTTCATTTCACTTAAAATGTGCTACAATTTAACCGAGAATAAAAAAGCAAGTTGTTTACACTTTTGGCCCCTCCTTCTTACTTGGCCATATGAGACACCCCCCTAAACTCAGGGTGTAATAGCCCAATATGAATTTACGTTGTTATTTACAATACTAAGTTAATCATTATACCGTTTAATTTTCATGTCATGTTTTAGACCCTTAAAGGTTGTTAATGCATATATATTTCAATCTTTCTTTAGTTTTTAGTATTATACTCCCACTTGTATTTTCATTTGATATAAAATTTTGATATTTGTATATTGTAGAATTGCATAGTGAACCGGAGTAATAAAATGATAAATTTAATTTTACCCCTATTGTTTTTGGTTCGAATAAGTTTAGATTAGTTCATAATATTTTATTAAAAAATAGTGCAAAGCAAATTAATTAAAGAGAACAGACTCCCTAATCCATAATTTTTTTAATAAAATTTTGATATTATCTAATATAAATTTCAAAAAATTTGTTATCACCTTATTTTGGCCCAGGTTAAATTTTTCTGCCTTAGATCCTTCTATATAATGGATGCTTGCAACTTTTTTTGGGTTTTGCAAAATTGCAACTTTATTTGTAATTTCTTTATTAATCATTTAATTGTGCATCTTTTCGATTTCTTTTTTGGGTTTTCGATTGACATCTTAAATGATCAAGTACTTATCACACTATAAAATGAAAATTTGATTATCTATATTTATCAATAATAGTCATTTGTGTATTCCAAAAAAGGTTACAAAATGTTGATCGAGTGACACATATTTTTTTAAATACTAAACTAATAATTATTTGAATATATCTACTTAACAAATACGGTGTAATTAGTATCAATAAGAAACATTATATGGTTCTCCACATTCAAGTTGGCGCTCTTAAACTCGTCATTCTCTCGCTCCCTCACAACTCCTCTCTCCCAAAACTTACTCGCTCATTTAGAGATCTTCAAAGATAAAACAAAATATTAGTTTTATTTGTGAAATGAAGTCTAACTAAGTAGCTTAAAACAAAGAATTGGTGATAGCTGAATTATTTTTCACCCATATTAATCTAATCAAAAATTACTAAATGAGAACAACAAATTGACAACATTGGATACCACTATTGCCTTTTTTGGCTATTAAAAGTCTTTTGTTGTGCCTTGATGACTTGGATCAAATTGTTCAACTTAATAAGAAAAAAAAATCATTATTGGTAGTTATTATATGTATGCTTTTTATTAAACTATATACAGGTTGTGGTGTATGAAACATAGAACGGAGGTGATTATTAGTCCAGGAGTTTTGGAAGTGTCAACACTTTGATAGTTTGTTGTCATCTCGTTATTTAGAGACACATCGTAATAAGTATTTGTTCTTGAGATAATTACAAAATAATGCTTATAATCTATATATAATATGCAAAATTATGTATACAATAATATAAAAACACAATTGGTTTGCAAAATTTAATCACCTCTTCATTCGGTTTCTTCAATTCTCGCGTCCCTTCATCTCCTCTCGATACACCAAATCTCTATCTCTCTCTCACCTCTCCATTCTCTATAATATATAAAAATATAGTTATTAATAATATAATAATAAATTTTGATATAATATCCATAAAAAGTACATAAAAATATTGTTAAATTAAATTTTCAATAGAAGTTATGTAAAAGCCAACAAAAAAATTATTTCCGATCCGGACCGAAAATCAAAACTTCAAAAAATTCAGACCAAACAATCTGTTTATTTTTTCTGGCCTAGACCGAAAAATCAAACATTCAAAAAACTTGGACCTAATTAGGGCCCTAATATGTAGGTTCGCCCCTTAGGCCTCCAAAATCTCGAAACTGGCCGGCCGTGGCCGGTTTCATATAGTCCCACAAGCCGGCAGGAACCTTTGAAAATGTGACTCAACAAGGACTCGAGCGTATGATGATTGAGGTTTTCACTAATGGTCGCATCATTGATCCCGACACTAATAGAGAAATATGGTGCCGAGTAAGCCTAACAGATGTGATTGCTAATTTTCCGGCTAACACTCACATCATTGGTTAGTTTATTAATTTACTTCTAATAATTGAACGTTACATTATTTAATCAATGGCATTAATAAAATAAACAAAATTACTTATATAGAATTTTTCATTAACAAGGTTGTCTCTCTAGAAGAGCTGCTCCTGATTCCGTTTCTTACACTGATTACATTCAAGGATTACAAGGAGGTCATAAATATGCTTTTGTGGTAAGATTTGTGTTTGTTGCGTTATATATATATATATATATATATATGATGTACACTATTATTTTTATATACAGCTTTGGTGACTTTACTACTCGGAGACATAGTGGGTTTCATCCATCGCCGCAAAGGTATTTTACCGTGATTTAGTGTTATGAAAAGGTCTAAATTAAATTTTAGCTAGTATGATACAAAAATCCAACAATTATGTTTGATTTGTCGAACATGGTAGGTAGAAGTTGAATTTGATGATAAATAATAAAAAAAAAGCTCTTCTAATATATATATTATATATATGATGTATAAACTCTTTAATTTCTTGCTGCAGTTTCTGGTTATTCCTTGATGGCACAGGTTTCTGCCCACAAAATTTGTACTAACCTGGAAAACAGGTTTAATATCCACTAGCTTGCCCCTTTATTTGTCTTTGGAACTTCAATTCTCTGGGCAAGATATCAGAATTGTCCAGGTTATCATCGCCGCCGAGATTTTTCTAGTGTTATTGAAACTATATATATATGTACGTCGGTGAAGATTTTTATAAGTTTGAACTTATAAAAATCTTCACCTACGGTACCCCTCAATTTCTATAATTTTATCATTATTGCCGGGGTTAAGAGCAGAGATTATAATGAAGAAGGGGTAAGAGAGAGGAGGAATGAGAAGTAAGAAAAACAGGAGGAGAGAGATAGAGTTTGAGGAAGATAATGCTTGTAGAGAGAGAGAGTGGGAGGAGAGAGAAGATGGAGGAAGAGAAAGGCAAGACGAGACTAGATTAGAGGAGAGAACAAAAGCACATGTGAGTAATTTTTCAGGGGGAAATGTTACCCAGGGGGCCTAAATAACTAATTCTATTACCCTAGTTTTAAGGGAATATATTACCCCCTTGGATTATTATACTCGATCCATGCAAACAAAAATGTCTCGAATTCTTTCCCCTTTAACTTTTTGTCCCCTATTACTAGCAATTGAGACGATTCCTCTCAAGGGTACAAAGGTAGAATTAAAACACATTAGGGGTACATCGTAGAATTTTAAAGAACACAGGGTATATAATTGAAAAACCCTAATATATATGAGAGTTCTGCCAAAAAATACATATATATTGTATAATATAGCAAAATGCCACCAAATAATAATCTATTTTGATGCTCTTTTAACCGTAAATGTGTCCTTGGATTTATCACTTACAATCTTCACATATGTTTATAGCATAACAACAAAGACTATTATTACTATTATTATTTACCTAAAATTGACACTAAATTAAACACATACATTAGGTTAATATAATTTTTTTTGGTCGAAATAATTTGGCTTTCATTTCACTTAAAATGTGCTACAATTTAACCGAGAATAAAAAAGCGCTTGTTTACACTTTTGGCCCCTCCTTCTTACTTGGCCATATGAGACACCCCCTAAACTCGTGGTGTAATAGCCCAATATGAATTTACGTTGTTATTTACAATACTAAGTTAATCATTATACCGTTTAATTTTCATGTCATGTTTTAGACCCTTAAAGGTTGTTAATGCATATATATTTCAATCTTTCTTTAGTTTTTAGTATTATACTCCCACTTGTATTTTCATTTGATATAAAATTTTGATATTTGTATATTGTAGAATTGCATAGTGAACCGGAGTAATAAAATGATAAATTTAATTTTACCCCTATTGTTTTTGGTTCTGAATAAGTTTAGATTAGTTCATAATATTTTATTAAAAATAGTGCAAAGCAAATTAATTAAAGAGAATGCACCTAATCCATAATTTTTTTTAATAAAATTTTGATATTATCTAATATAAATTTCAAAAAATTTGTTATCACCTTATTTTGGCCCAGGTTAAATTTTTCTGCCTTAGATCCTTCTATATAATGGATGCTTGCAACTTTTTTTGGGTTTTGCAAAATTGCAACTTTATTTGTAATTTCTTTATTAATCATTTAATTGTGCATCTTTTCGATTTCTTTTTTTGGGTTTTCTGATTGACATCTTAAATGATCAAGTACTTATCACACTATAAAATGAAAATTTGATTATCTATATTTATCAATAATAGTCATTTGTGTATTCCAAAAAAAGGTTACAAAATGTTGATCGAGTGACACATATTTTTTTAAATACTAAACTAATAATTATTTGAATATATCTACTTAACAAATACGGTGTAATTAGTATCAATAAGAAACATTATATGGTTCTCCACATTCAAGTTGGCAACTCTTAAACTCGTCATTCTCTCGCTCCCTCACAACTCCTCTCTCCCAAAACTTACTCGCTCATTTAGAGATCTTCAAAGATAAAACAAAATATTAGTTTTATTTGTGAAATGAAGTCTAACTAAGTAGCTTAAAACAAAGAATTGGTGATAGCTGAATTATTTTTCACCCATATTAATCTAATCAAAAATTACTAAATGAGAACAACAAATTGACAACATTGGATACCACTATTGCCTTTTTTGGCTATTAAAAGTCTTTTGTTGTGCCTTGATGACTTGGATCAAATTGTTCAACTTAATAAGAAAAAAATCATTATTGGTAGTTATTATATGTATGCTTTTTATTAAACTATATACAAAGGTGGTGTATGAAACATAGAACGGAGGTGATTATTAGTCCAGGAGTTTTGGAAGTGTCAACACTTTGATAGTTTGTTGTCATCTCGTTATTTAGAGACACATCGTAATAAGTATTTGTTCTTGAGATAATTACAAAATAATGCTTATAATCTATATATAATATGCAAAATTATGTATACAATAATATAAAAACACAATTGGTTTGCAAAATTTAATCACCTCTTCATTCGGTTTCTTCAATTCTCGCGTCCCTTCATCTCCTCCGATACACCAAATCTCTATCTCTCTCACCTCTCCATTCTCTATAATATATAAAAATATAGTTATTAATAATATAATAATAAATTTTGATATAATATCCATAAAAAGTACATAAAAATATTGTTAAATTAAATTTTCAATAGAAGTTATGTAAAAGCCAACAAAAAAAATTATTTCCGATCCGGACCGAAAATCAAAACTTCAAAAAATTCAGACCAAACAACTGTTTATTTTTTCGGTCTAGACCGAAAAATCAAACATTCAAAAAAACTTGGACCTAATTAGGGCCCTAATATGTAGGTTCGCCCTTAGGCCTCCAAAATCTCAGAAACGGGGCTGGCCAGGGCTGGTTTCATATAGTCCCACAAGCTGCAGGAACCTTTGAAAATGTGACTCAACAAGGACTCGAGCGTATGATGATTGAGGTTTTCACTAATGGTCGCATCATTGATCCCGACACTAATAGAGAAATATGGTGCCGAGTAAGCCTAACAGATGTGATTGCTAATTTTCCCAGCTAACACTCACATCATTGGTTAGTTTATTAATTTACTTCTAATAATTGAACGTTACATTATTTAATCAATGGCATTAATAAAATAAACAAAATTACTTATATAGAATTTTTCATTAACAAGGTTGTCTCTCTAGAAGCGCTGCTCCTGATTCCGTTTCTTACACTGATTACATTCAAGGATTACAAGGAGGTCATAAATATGCTTTTGTGGTAAGATTTGTGTTTGTTGCGTTATATATATATATATATATATATATATATATATATATATATAGATGTACACTATTATTTTTATATACGTTGGTGACTTTACTACTCGGAGACATAGTGGGTTTCATCCATCAGCCGCAAAGGTATTTTACTCGTGATTTAGTGTTATGAAAAGGTCTAAATTAAATTTTAGCTAGTATGATACAAAAATCCAACAATTATGTTTGATTTGTCGAACATGGTAGGTAGAAGTTGAATTTGATGATAAATAATAAAAAAAAAGCTCTTCTAATATATATATTATATATATGATGTATAAACTCTTTAATTTCTTCTTCTAGCTTCCGGTTATTCCTTGATGGCACGGGTTTCGCCCACAAAATTTGTACTAACCTGGAAAACAGGTTTAATATCCACTAGCTTGCCCCTTTATTTGTCTTTGGAACTTCAATTCTCGGGCAAGATATCAGAATCGGTCCAGGTTATCATCGCCGGCCGTAGATTTGTCTAGTGTTATTGAAACTATATATATATATGTACGTCGGTGAAGATTTTTATAAGTTTGAACTTATAAAAATCTTCACCTCTGCATTCCCCTCAATTTCTATAAATTTATCATTATTGTCGGGGTTAAGAGCAAAGATTATAATGAAGAAGGGGTAAGAGAGAGGAGGAATGAGAAGTAAGAAAAACGGAGGAGAGAGATAGAGTTTGAGGAAGATAATGCTTGTAGAGAGAGAGAGGGGAGGAGAGAAGATGGAGGAAGAGAAAGGCAAGACGAGACTAGATTAGAGGAGAGAACAAAAGCACATGTGAGTAATTTTTCAGGGGGAAATGTTACCCAGGGGGCCTAAATAACTACTTCTATTACCCTAGTTTTAAGGGAATATATTACCCCCTTGGATTATTATACTCGATCCATGCAAACAAAAATGTCTGAATTCTTTCCCCTTTAACTTTTTGTCCCCTATTACTAGCAATTGAGACGATTCCTCTCAAGGGTACAGTGTAGAATTAAAACACATTAGGGGTACATCGTAGAATTTTAAAGAACACAGGGGTATATAATTGAAAAACCCTAATATATATGAGAGTTCTGCCAAAAAATACATATATATTGTATAATATAGCAAAATGCCACCAAATAATAATCTATTTTGATGCTCTTTTAACCGTAAATATGTCCTTGGATTTATCACTTACAATCTTCACATATGTTTATAGCATAACAACAGCACTATTATTACTATTATTATTTACCTAAAATTGACACTAAATTAAACACATACATTAGGTTAATATAATTTTTTTTGGTCGAAATAATTTGGCTTTCATTTCACTTAAAATGTGCTACAATTTAACCGAGAATAAAAAGCAGTTGTTTACACTTTTGGCCCCTCCTTCTTACTTGGCCATATGAGACACCCCCCTAAACTCAGGGTGTAATAGCCCAATATGAATTTACGTTGTTATTTACAATACTAAGTTAATCATTATACCGTTTAATTTTCATGTCATGTTTTAGACCCTTAAAGGTTGTTAATGCATATATATTTCAATCTTTCTTTAGTTTTTAGTATTATACTCCCATTTGTATTTTCATTTGATATAAAATTTTGATATTTGTATATTGTAGAATTGCATAGTGAACCGGAGTAATAAAATGATAAATTTAATTTTACCCCTATTGTTTTTGGTTCTGAATAAGTTTAGATTAGTTCATAATATTTTATTAAAAATAGTGCAAAGCAAATTAATTAAAGAGAACAGACCCCTAATCCATAATTTTTTTTAATAAAATTTTGATATTATCTAATATAAATTTCAAAAAATTTGTTATCACCTTATTTTGGCCCAGGTTAAATTTTTCTGCCTTAGATCCTTCTATATAATGGATGCTTGCAACTTTTTTTGGGTTTTGCAAAATTGCAACTTTATTTGTAATTTCTTTATTAATCATTTAATTGTGCATCTTTTCGATTTCTTTTTTTGGGTTTTCTGATTGACATCTTAAATGATCAAGTACTTATCACACTATAAAATGAAAATTTGATTATCTATATTTATCAATAATAGTCATTTGTGTATTCCAAAAAAGGTTACAAAATGTTGATCGAGTGACACATATTTTTTAAATACTAAACTAATAATTATTTGAATATATCTACTTAACAAATACAGTGTAATTAGTATCAATAAGAAACATTATATGGTTCTCCACATTCAAGTTGGCAGCTCTTAAACTCGTCATTCTCTGCTCCCTCACAACTCCTCTCTCCCAAAACTTACTCTGCTCATTTAGAGATCTTCAAAGATAAAACAAAATATTAGTTTTATTTGTGAAATGAAGTCTAACTAAGTAGCTTAAAACAAAGAATTGGTGATAGCTGAATTATTTTTCACCCATATTAATCTAATCAAAAATTACTAAATGAGAACAACAAATTGACAACATTGGATACCACTATTGCCTTTTTTGGCTATTAAAAGTCTTTTGTTGTGCCTTGATGACTTGGATCAAATTGTTCAACTTAATAAGAAAAAAAATCATTATTGGTAGTTATTATATGTATGCTTTTTATTAAACTATATACAGGTTGTGGTGTATGAAACATAGAACGGAGGTGATTATTAGTCCAGGAGTTTTGGAAGTGTCAACACTTTGATAGTTTGTTGTCATCTCGTTATTTAGAGACACATCGTAATAAGTATTTGTTCTTGAGATAATTACAAAATAATGCTTATAATCTATATATAATATGCAAAATTATGTATACAATAATATAAAAACACAATTGGTTTGCAAAATTTAATCACCTCTTCATTCGGTTTCTTCAATTCTCGCGTCCCTTCATCTCCTCCCGATACACCAAATCTCTATCTCTCTCTCACCTCTCCATTCTCTATAATATATAAAAATATAGTTATTAATAATATAATAATAAATTTTGATATAATATCCATAAAAAAGTACATAAAAATATTGTTAAATTAAATTTTCAATAGAAGTTATGTAAAAGCCAACAAAAAAAATTATTTCCGATCCGGACCGAAAATCAAAACTTCAAAAAATTCGGACCAAACAAGCTGTTTATTTTTTTCGGTCTAGACCGAAAAATCAAACATTCAAAAAACTTGGACCTAATTAGGGCCCTAATATGTAGGTTCGCCCTTAGGCCTCCAAAATCTCGAAACGGGGGGCCGGGTGGTTTCATATAGTCCCACAAGCCAGAGAACTTTTGAAAATGTGACTCAACAAGGACTCGAGCGTATGATGATTGAGGTTTTCACTAATGGTCGCATCTTTGATCCCGACACTAATAGAGAAATATGGTGTCGAGTAAGCCTAACGATGTGATTGCTAATTTTCCGGCTAACACTCACATCATTGGTTAGTTTATTAATTTACTTCTAATAATTGAACGTTACATTATTTAATCAATGGCATTAATAAAATAAACAAAATTACTTATATAGAATTTTTCATTAACAAGGTTGTCTCTCTATAAGCGCCTTGCTCCCGATTCCGTTTCTTACATTGATTACATTCAAGGATTACAAGGAGGTCATAAATATGCTTTTGTGGTAAGATTTGTGTTTGTTGCGTTATATATATATATATATATATATATATATATATATATATATATATATATATATATATATATATATATATATATATATATATATATATATATATATATATATATATAGACTATTTATGATGTACACTATTATTTTTATATAAAGTTTGGTGACTTTACTACCGGAGACATAGTGGGTTTCATCCATCAGTCGCAAAGGTATTTTCTTGTGATTTAGTGTTATGAAAAGTACTAACTTAAATTTTAGCTAGTATGATACAAAAATCCAACAATTATGTTTGATTTGTCGAACATGGTAGGTAGAAGTTGAATTTGATGATAAATAATAATAAAAAAAGCTCTTCTAATATATATATTATATATATGATGTATACACTCTTTAATTTCTTCTTGCAGTTTAAGTTATTCCTTGATGGCACAGGTTTACGCCCACAAGATTTGTATTAGCTCGGAAAACGAGGTTTAATATCCACTAGCTTGTCCCTTTATTTGTCTTTGGAACTTCAATTCTCGGGCAAGATTACTCAGTAATCGGGTCCGGTTATCATTGCCGGCCAATAGATTTGTCTAGTGTTATTGAAACTATATATATATATGTACGTCGGTGAAGATTTTTATAAGTTTGAAGTTATAAAAATCTTCACCTACTGATACCCCTCATTTTCTATAAATTTATCATTATTGTCGAGGTTAAGAGCAGAGATTATAATGAAGAAGGGGTAAGAGAGAGGAGGAATGAGAAGTAAGAAAAAACAGAGGAGAGAGATAGAGTTTGAGGAAGATAATCCTTGAAGAGAGAGAGAGTGGGAGGAGAGAGAAGATGGAGGAAGAGAAAGGCAAGACGAGACTAGATTAGAGGAGAGAACAAAAGCACATGTGAGTAATTTTTCAGGGGGAAATGTTACCCAGGGGGCCTAAATAACTACTTCTATTACCCTAGTTTTAGGGGAATATATTACCCCCTTGGATTATTATACTCGATCCATGCAAACAAAAATGTCCGAATTCTTTCCCCTTTAACTTTTTGTCCCCTATTACTAGCAATCCGGGCGATTCCTTAGTGTTGTAATTTGTAAGTAGTCTTCGGTGAAGGCTTAGGGTGGGAAAGTTTGTCACACTCACGAAAAATGAACTGCTTTTAGTGCTATTATTTATGTGTACAATAGTTAGGTTGCTTTTAAAAAAAATAAAAAAAAGTGTATAATAGTTATCCAAATCCATTAATACCTTTTATTAATAATTTCTCACATGTCTTTTTTTTCATTAAAATATTTTGGACACATATAAATGTCACCCAAAATAAAATCTGATTATGATTCAACCTTCACTACCTAATTTAGTCTAGATTGTGTGATGGATTTAAAAATTACATGAACATCGCTTTTAGCCTTTTCATTAGCCTAAATCCTTTTACCTAGCCCAAAATCCTTAAATCTTAGCTCGATATTCTATACTCATAAACGCAGCTCGAAACCAAGCTAATCTGATTTTTAAGCCTCATAATTTTTTTGTAAATCCTATATGGATGAATATCTCTTAAAATAGGTTTACTAATGATATATCATAAAACCTAATTCCAAATAAAAATGAATGCGATATGAACAACATACTAAACTTTACTCAAAACCAAAATCCTTGCACATGTTTGGGCTTAAAAGTTACATGACCTAAGGCTCTGTTCAATTCACGTCACGTTAAAATAATGCTTCATCCGTTCTAAAAATATTGCAACAATTATCATTTTAGGAAGTTGCAAAAATATTGCAACATTTCACTATTGCACATGTTTTCTCTCCTCATCACATTGGTTCCTATTTTTTCTCTCTATCTCTATCCTCATCTTAAATTGTGCGCCTCAACGCCATGTTGCAATATTATTAGAACGAAAGAAGTAATATTAAGTAAAAATAAGTTCATTTCAATAAAAAATAATATTTAAACGATTTTTTTCTACATAGCGCCCTTGTAGTGTCGAGTTTTCCAAGATGTGCCTATTGTTTTTGAAAGTTACATACGGTACCCCTCATTTTCCATAAGTGAGTGGACGATACCCTTCCTATGTAGTGAATAGTGATATATAGGTCACGGTCTCGTAGACGTTCAGCAGTTAACATTTAAGCTATTAAGGCCCAATTCTCTTCACTTTAAAAAAATATTCAGTAAAATAAGTTCAGCTCAGTAAATAAGTTCAGTTCAGTAAAAATAAGTCCAGTTCAGTAAAAATAAGTTTAGTTCAGTAAAAATAAGTCCAGTTCAGTAAAATTAATTTAAGTTCAGCAAAAATAAGTTCATTTCAGTTCAGTAAAAATCAGTAATTTCAAAGAAGAAATATAATAGAGAATCAGTAAAATTAAGTTCAGTTCAGTAAAAATAAGTTCAGTTCAGTAAAAATAATTTAAGTTCAGTAAAAATAAGTTCATTCCAGTAAAATTAATTTAAGTTCAGCCAAAATAAGTTCAGTTTAGTAAAATTAATTTCAATTTAGTAAAAATGAAGTGAAGAGAACAAGACCTAAATTTAACCTTTACTTTGTTAAATTTTGTGAAATACGGAGTATTATAAACGGACACTTAATTATAGGACTACTAGTTTAGGTCCCGTGCCATCCACGGTTATTCTTAAAATAATTCGTAATTAGTTTGATATTCCATCCGTTTTTTTTGTTAAATGTATCACTCGCATTTATACAGAGTTTTAGGAGAATTAATTTGATTTAATATTATATTGTTCAAGTGGAAAAGTAGATGATTAGTTTAATTGAAAGTACAATGGGGACCATCAAAAATATATTATGTGAGAGAGAGTAATTTCTTTTAATTATTTAAGTGTGGACCAAAAAAGAGAAATAAATGAAAAGGTATTTTGAGTGTAGCTTTAGGGAAGAGAGAGAAATATTTTAAAAAAATTATGGTATAAAGTTACCAAATATAGAATAGATGCATTTTTAAAAAAACTCTAACTGGCAAGTGGTGCAATTAAAAAAACACAGAAGAAGTAACATTTAACAAAACATCAGCTTCGTATCTTATACGAAGGGAAATTTTGATTTAAATAATCCAACCTTTACGCGATCTTATTTTATTAATCCGACCTTTAGATTATTCCACAGTAATCCAAGCTTTAGGGGGTGTTCTATTTTATTAGGCTAATAAGCGGGTCACTTAACTTAAAACAGCGGGTCACCCGCCACGTGTCACGTTTTCATTTGTCCAAAAAAAAATTTTCAAATTTTTTAAAAAAACTTCTAAATTAAAAAAAATAAAAACCTTTTTTTTCTTTCTTTTTCTTCCATTTCCACCTCTATGACTGCACTCCACATCCGGCCAAACCTCCACCTCCCGGTAGCCCTTACCTCATCTTCGCCACCGAATTCCCCCTTCCCCAATCCCACCACCACCCGCCCTCGAAACCCATGACAACCCCACCCCTTCCCCTCCAAAATCCGACCACCCTAACTCCCTCCCATCCGAAATCCGGCCACCCTAACCCCCTCGCCTCCCCTCCAGCCGACCACTCCAACCCCTCCCCTCCGAAATCCGACCACCCTAACCCCTCCCTCTCGAAATTTGACCACCCCGAAACCACCACCCCCGATACCGTGGCCGTGGTGGGTTTTCACTTTTCGGGGTTGATTTCGGTGGCGGTAGGGGTTGGGAGGAAAGAGGAGGGGCGACAAAGACATGTGAACGAAGAAGAGGGTGGCGGAGGGATGAGGAGGGGTGGCGAGAGGGAAGAGGCGGGGTGGTAGGGTAGGCTGAGGAAGGAGGAGGAGGAGAGAGAAAAGTTCTTTTTTATTTTCCTTTATTTTTTTTGGTAAAAACTGAAAAAATAAAATTTACATGTTGTTCAAGTTGCCAGTCATCATGGGCCTAATAGAAAAGAACACCCCCCAAAGTTTGGATTATTGTGGAATAATCAAAAGGTGGGATTAATAACATAAGATCGCGCAAAGGTCGGATTATTTAAATTAAATTTTCCTGTACGAAGTATAAATTCTTGCACTTTTGTGAAAATTATTACATACACATGGGTATAAGGTACACCCAAAAACGTATCTTACTCACACACCTTACCCACATGAGCAAAAAAATACTATTTGGTACACCTTACACCCGAGTATATTTAAAAATCTAACTTTCTTTTGTGAGTGCCCTATTTTGACTTCTACACTATTCACATACGCCACATTGACTAATGTTCGTGATTTATACTTAAAATTAAATATTGTCATGTGGGTATTTGTTAGAACTGTCTCAATATATATTTTTTGAATATAAACCTTAAATTGATTATATTTATTAATAATTAAAAATATCATTGGTCAAAGTTTTACACTGGTATAATGTGTCGGTCAAACTGAAACAATATTTTTTAATAGGGTTGTATAATCATCGTATATACTTCAATGCTTATTTTGCAAAGTGAATAAAGTTAATTGTAAAAAAAAAATATCTTGACACATTAGTTATATTATCGACAATAATAGGTCTTATTGTAATGTACTCCATAGTTCATTTAAAGCAAATATGGTCAAAGGTTTGATTATTTTAGGAAAACCAAAAGTTTGAATATTGATCCAATTGGCCAAATTTGACAATTTCTCAATACAAATAAACATTTAAATTTATATCTATATTATAACCCATGGAAAATATTATTATTTTTGCAAATAATATTAATATTACAAGATCTTAATAAAAAAAAAGATAATTTTCAAACTATTTTTCTTATATCTAAAATTTGTTATCCCCAAGATAATTTTTTTTTTATAAATTTATAATTAGGTTAATATATTTTTAAGTTTAAATGTATATTACATTAATCATTACCTATTTTTAATTTGAATATTTATAAGATGTAATATCATCTTAAAATAGTTGATCACTTCCTAGTATAGATGTTTTTTTTTTTTTTTTATAAAAAATTGATTTGTGCCATAATTATTGTTGATATTAACAATTTATTTTAAGTTTTCATAATTTTAATAGGAAAGGAATGAGAATGAAATAATACATTATATATTGAAAAAACTAAGTGGCAATAAAATTTCGTACTTTTTATACATAGTTATTGATATAATTAAATACTTTATATATTTTTGGCAAGAAATCTTTCTAATAATATTTGTTTCAGTAAAATATGTCACAAAATATATGAAGAATCTGATTATGGAATATTTTTTTATTTATATTTGTATTTATTATATGTTAAAAGATACAAAGTATATTATATGTTTATTTTAAGTAATTAGTAGGTCAATGAAAATAGTTAAGGAGTACTCCATCCGTCTCATAATATAGTGCTTACATTTCATTTTAGGTGTTCCAAAATATTGTGCCTACTTCATTTTTTATTAATTTATTTTGACTAAATTATCTTCAATTTTTACACAAACTTCCCAAAGTATTCCTACCTTTCTTTCAAAATGTGTGCTCCTATTTATTGATTTGCACCATTTCAAGGAAACTTTATTACTTTTTTGATTTTTTGAAGGAAAAAGAAAATAAAGGAGTAAGTCCAAGATAAAAGTACTTCATTAATTTTTTTTAGTATAAGATTTTTTAAAATATTAATTTAGAAAAAAAATACTAAAGATACACCAGGAGATGACATGTGTCATTGCTGGCCTGGTGTGTCTTTTAGTATATAGTTACTAGTTTTGAAGCCCATGCGTTGCACGGGTTGTTGTTTATATTTTTTTTGCTAATTTTTTGTTAACATTGTTGATTTTGTGTTGCTATGAAATTAGATTTTTCAACACCATATTATTTACATACTTTCTCCATTCTTTTTCTATTGCAATAATCACCACTTTGGGTAGTTTCATCTATTGGGACCACTCCACTTTTCGTAAAATAAGCAACTATATTTGACAATATTGTCTTTACTTAGCTTTATGTTAATGAAACCATCATTAATTACTCAAATTACCTCATAATGTTGCGTTTTACTTTATTAAGGATTTACTTATCCCTTGCTTTTGTTAATTAAAGGGGTACCTCTATGCTAAACTACCCATTTTTTTCATTTCCTTAAAAACCATGCTAAACTCCATTGTTGCGTAGAAAAATAACGAAGAAATAATTTGTCCTTATATTCTAATTTCTAAATTTGTTATTGCGATATATAAATTATATAATTTTTAATATTCAACTGAATAATGTAGCCAAGTCTATTATTAAATGGTATCCCTATAATTGGTATGACTAACAATAACTAACACAATTTTAACATGAAGAATACCCAAATGATACTTGACGAAAGTAGGGTACTTATTTAATAGATGCATGAAAGAAAGAATAGAGTAAAACATGAGTGTCAGTCACAACTTTAACTTTTAATGGCACATAAACACTATAATAAAAAAAGACCATAATGATGGTTTCATGAATAAAATAAATTAAATAAAAACTAATCTCTACTAATAATCGAAAATACTATTTAAGAGAAAAAAATATCTCTTCATCCATCATGATCATATCAAACTTTCTCCTTTTTTATGATCTGTGACCTCAAATAGTCTAGAAACGTGGACCTTGATTTCCTAATTAGTTTTAGTAGAATTAAGTTCATGAAGAAAAGAATAAGATCTGACATATAGCTATATGGAAAAGACAAACATAAATTATTATGTATACGATAAATATTATAGGAATAAAATAATTAGACAATTACATAATATCTCTGCAATGTTGTTGACAAACTTTCATTTGATTCTTCATGTAATGCCACCATGGTATGCTACAAGTTCAAAGTTATAGATATGTATTTTTTATTTTTATATAACTCGATTTTTAAAAGTATGATTTTGAAAGATATAATTGCTATTATCACATATGATACGTTATTTATTTTTATAGCTATTATTATATGTATATAAAATAAATAATAAATAATATGTTATTGTTCATCTAAATAAATAATTTTTCATAAGTTGTAAAACTATATTGTATATGGAACTAATTTCAAACCATATTTCGAGCACTCTCCAATGGTAAAAAAAAGTATAATATTGCGAATTTATAGCAAAAGTTATATTCAATTTACATATTATAATAATTTAGGTTGTTTATCTAAAATCAGACTATAATCTTCACTTATCCAAAACACCTTATATGTATTTATATATATGTTGGACACTATTTTTTTTTTTAAAATATAAATGAAAAAGAATGAGATGCCATGCTTAGATGGAGCTCTCTATAATATCCTGATTTCTAAGGTTATTTTTTAAAATCAAACTCTAATTTTTTCATCATCTAAAATTCTAATATATATGTAACTTTATAGCAATAGATTTTAGTTTTTGTTGTAATAATAAAGTTTCCTTAATAAATTTTGTTTCACTACTAAATTGTTTTGGTTCATTTGAGTAAAGTTGAGGTTTTGAAAGATAATATATTTAATCCTGTAAATCAGACCAATGATAAAATGCTATAATCACATATAGTACATTGTAATTATAGCTATTATTTTATCTATCTAAAAGAAAGACTAAATAATGCGTTACCATTCATCTAATTAAATATATTTTCATGAGTTATAAAACTATATCGTAAATGGATCTTATTTTGAAACATATTTCAAGCACTTTTCAATGGTAAACAATTATAATATTTTGAATTAGGTAGCAAAAGTTGTTTTAATCCTTTTACCTTTTAACCATTGGCCCACACTCTCTCTCCTCCAAATAAAATAATACCACTCCTACTACCTACCAACTTAAACCATTGGCCCACACTCTATCTCCACCAAATAAAATAATACTACTTTTACTACCTACTAACTCCTATTACATCTACTTTTTCAATAAACTAACAATTGATAACCAAACAACAACTTATCATCTAAAACTACGTGCCCTGATAAGTGTCAAGAGTATTCTGGGACGGAGGGAGTATTCAATTTACATAATATAATAATTTAGGTTGTTTATTTAAAATGAAACTCTAATTACTCCCTATCTAAAACTCCCTTTATGTATTTAAATATATGTAGAACTCTATTTTCTAAAATATTTAAAATAAAAATTAATGACATGGCAATCCTACGTGGCACTCTCTATTTCATAAGTTGTAAAACTATATTGTAAATGGATCTTATTTCGGAGCATATTCCGAGCACTATCCAATTATACAAAAATTATAATATTCCGAATTACGTAGCAAAAGTTATACACAATTTACATAATATAATAATTTAGGTTGTTTATTCAAAACCAAACTCTAATTTTTGTTTATCCAAAACACCTTATATGTATTTAAATATATGTAGAACTCTATTTTTATAAAAGATAAAAATAAAATTTGATGACGTGGCAATCCTACGTGGCGCGCTCTATGGCCTCGAAATCTTGAGGAGCTCTCTATACTCCCGAAAAGTTCCTCCTTTATATATATATATATATATATATATATATATATATATATATATATATATATATATATATATATATTGATTGGTTGATTGATTGATTGAAGGGATTAATTATTTTTTGCCATTTTTTCTTAAGACCTTAATGTAAAGACGGAAGGGTCTATATCATGATGATGACAAACAAAGGCCTTATACGGAGTAGCTAAGCCTAAACCCAGTAAATCTTCTACCCCCAAACTTTTATCCTTATCCCTCCCTTTTAATCCCCCCAAACAAACACCCTCTACAAGGCTTCTAAAATAATGATGTTTTTTAGTCTATCAAAATATGAATTTCACAGCCTAGGGTTTATCGTTGATTAAATTGCCAGTGTAGTCAATTTAGGGCTTTCTTAGGTGAATTATTGAACTATTGGTTATGATTGTTGAAATTATCAAGCATTATAGCCAGCCCTTTTGATGATATGTGAAATTTTCCCATTGATATTCTTAAGCGAGAAGACTTCAGACTTGTATGTGATTTTTCTAGTATAATATGATAATTCTGTCAATTTTCGAGCATGATCGAGTCCACTACCCGAGCCTTTTACAGGCCATTGGGGTTTTGAGGCTCGTCGAGTCGAGCCGAGCTAAGCCAAGCTGAGAATCCTGAGATGAGCCTACTCGGCTACTCTTGTTCGGGCTAGCCTGTAGCTCCTCTACTGAACCCCTCTTAATTACCTAGTGAACCACTCCCATATTCCTTAACATACTTGAAGAATTTGTTTTCTTTTCTTTGAAAAATCATCACACAGTATAGTATATTGATAACATTTTCCGTTAAACCAAACGGAGCCTTTATGTTAAGATGGAAAACTATGAGGTGTTGTTTGTTGCCCTAGAGAAGTCACAATTCATGGAATTACAAACGTAAATTTATTCACCCACTCCACATCAATGTAATTCCTAGAATTTATATGACGCAAGTAATTTCCCATAAATTAGAATTTTCCGTGAGAATTTATTATTATGTCAACCAAACGAGACCTGAATATAGCCATATGGGCCTTTTCTCCTTGACAAGGGCAATGTCTTTTCTTGCCGGGTTCAGGGATTTAATAAACTACTTAGGGCTGTTGGTTTCCCGGGAAGAGATGATATCATAAAATATGGAGGATACACTATAATAAGGAAGGTTATTTGGAGCTTACTGTAAATTTGCAATCCAGTTCTGAACCTATGTTGTGTCGAAAATTCGAAGGTACGCACGAAAGTATGGTGCTTCCTGTGCGCACGCTTCAAAACGCAACGTTTAAACGGTCTGCAATGAACATCTGCAGTTTTCCAATGAACATTTGTGGAACCCACCTCATTTTCTCTTTCCTCAAAATTTTCACCCCATGTGCGTTGTAAACCAATAAACATCAAGATTATTCCAATGGACATTGTAGTCTAATGAACACACGCTAATTTTCAATGGACATTTGCAATTTTGGAATAAACATTTGTGGGATTTACTATTGTTCATGTAAACCAATAAATATCAAGATTATTCCAATGAACATTGTAGTCTAATGAACACACGCTAATTTTCAATGGACATTTGCAATTTTGGAATAAACATTTGTGGGATTTACTATTGTTCATTTCTCACTTTATTAACATATTGTTGATTCAAATATTAGTTTGTTCATCCAAGTCTTCAAAATGTTCTTTCAAATTACTTATATGTTCATTGTGATAAATATTTATGTTGTCATTACTTATATGTTCATTGGAGATGAACATATGTTCACTACATTAACATATTGTTGATTCAAAAAGGTTCCCATGTGGTAAATTTTTAACTGTTCAGTGGAATATTGAAGATGTTCATTGAGTTATTTTTTGTTTCCAGTTTTCCGCGTTTTGTTTGTTTTTTGGTGTGTTTTGGATGGTGCGCACCATACTATTCCTACACTCGTGCGCACCATCGACGGACTCTAAGTGTTGTTATCAGGATGGGTAAAACAAAGCGAAAGGCGGAATCGCAAAATTTCTGTTGTTAACTCACAAAAACTAATCACTTAATATCTTCCTTCAGAGGTACCAAATTCTATCTTCAAATGATCATGCTGATTTTTTACGAAAGAAGAAAATGAATCCTTACATTTACAGGCCTGACATAGTCCATCAGGTAAGGTTTGTAGTATTTTCCTTTTCATCCGCTGTAAATCTACTTTTTCCATTTGTTGTGTACCTCTGCTCGTCTTTGTAGTCTTTTATTTGACAAAATTCTGCTTTCATAATTATTGTATGTCTTCCACCAAGCAATTCTTAACTTCAACTTTGTTCAATTGATAATATTAGGCAATAGGCACTCCGTAAAATTATGGATAGTCGACTATGTATGGATGGTAGGCTGAAAGCAGTGTACATCCGGACAGAGGATGGAGTTCTTATCAAAGTAGAACCAAATGTTCAGATACCAAGGCAATAAGAAAGTTTCTGTGATATGATGGGTTAGTTCTTTCCCTCTGAGTGATATTGATGTTCAGGGTTGTGCAAATTGTCATCACATCAAAGTTTTTTCATTTGTTTTCATATCGTCAAACATGTCTCTTCTAATGAACACTGACTGCTACAGCTGAATTACTGCAAACGCTCCACATCAAAGCCAAGGGTAACCGTAAAAAGCTTCTGTGTGTGGTGGCCAATCCTGTAACTAAGCATTTATCTCCCACATCACATAAGATAGGCAAGTCTTTGATGAGATAATCCTGGTGAAAATTTGTTTACTTTGGCAATATGTTGACAAGTACTTTTTGCTGCTTTAGGTCTTTCATTTAACTCAGAGAAGGCTGTTGAGATACGAGAATATATCAATGGAATCAATAGCGATGAAGATGTTATGTTTGTGGTAGGTTCAGTTATTTGATTTGGTAAACTCATTAGGCAGTATATACTTTTTTCTTTATTTGCTTCTGATCACCCCCTTGAGATTTTCAGGTAGGTGTGATGGCACATGGTAAAATTGAATGTGATTACATTGAGGACCTTGTATCAGCTATTGTGCTTATTTCGGTTTCTGTTTTGAATGTTTCATATTTTAAAGCATGCAGGAAATTCCCCTTCTGGTTTAATCTGGTATTGTATATATTTTTTTTTTGGGTAAGTCCATGATATATTTTTACATGGTAATGTTTTTCCATTATTTGTGAATTTATGTTTATCAGCCATTCAGAAAATAATAGACCATTTGCTGGAAGAAAATTTCTTCCCATTTTTCGTATGATGTGCTCATAAAAGCCATGAAAGTTTCTGATTCTTAAATGTATGTCTTTTGGGTGTCCATTGCTCCGCTGTGATCCTCAGAGTGTTTATTACCTATTAATAGTCTATCGTCATGAGCAATGAGCACTCACATCTTCTTTGTTGCGCTCTTGCTCTGTTGATCGCTGAGTGTTCCAGCTGCAGAGTGAATGTATTGATTATTTAGTGAAAAGCACAAATAATGAGTGGCAGAGTTTGATTAATTTTTCTTCATCTTCCTTTGCCTTAGTTTGATCACAAATTCAGAAATGAACCTCAATTTCAGCACTAAGGGTCTGTTCTCTTCGGCATAAAACAACTGAACTGAACTGAACTAAATTATAACTAATTAATAGTAATGATTATCATTTAGGAACTGAACTGAATTGAACTGAACTGAAAATAAGCTGGGGAGAACAGGCCCTAAGTTCATGTGCCAAATATAGTGATTGTTATTGTAATCTAAGTTCCAGCTTGTTCTTGCCAAGGCTAATGAAACGAAACCTACTAGGGGATACTACTTAAATCTCTTACTTCATCTGCATTACTATTTATTCTGAATATTAAGGAACCAGGAACTCAGCTTGTGTATATAATTTCCTTAGCGCAAAGTGTTGATAGAGTTAGATTAAATGATTATTCTTCCTAATTATTCGTAGTGAAATCATTTGTTGCTGTCATCTGTTTATTATATCCATTGTTTCTTTTCTATGTTATTATATCAGGATTCTCAAAGTGACAATTGAATTACTACTTTTATTGAGCTTTACTTGTGTTTGTTAATGGCAGTTTCTCCCTATCACTTGAGTTCTGGAGGTTGTTTGAAAAGTATCTGTGCTGCAATGGAGAAAAAATGGAGCATATTGTGAATAAAGCTGAATTCCTAATGTTCTTTAGATGACGAAATATGGAAATTTGGGTGGCAAATTTGTTAATCTCTAACTTAAACTCTTGTAATTTGCTACAAAATTGGTATGGAGTGATTTATTACCTATATAGTGGTGGTTTTTTCCATAGTTACCTGGACTCGGCTAGGAGTGTCGGATATGGGTACGGATCCGAGTGTCGGGTACGGGGCTCTGTCTGAAATTTGGACACGGGTACGGGTACGCCAAAATAATATTTTATAATATAAAATTAAATAATTAATCAGCTAATTTATATTTTATAATTGTATATTTATAATATATTAAAATTAAAGTATTTGTTGAAAAGAACAACCTAGCCATACTGCCATAGGCTAAGAAGAAAAAAAAATGTTTTAAGAAAAGAAAGCATAACTAAAGAAGGAAAGGAGAGAAGGAAAATTAAAAAGAAAAAAGAAAAGAAAAAGAAACAAGTCACGTGGACTTGTGACAAAAAGAAAAAGAAAAAGAAAAGATGAGATCGTCTCAATGAAGAAACACAACAGAAGATCGAAGAGAGAGAAGAAGAGAAGGAAGAGAAGTGAAGAAAGACGACACTTACCGGCGAGTTCGAAGCTCCGGTCGGCGAGTCAAGGTGAGTTATCCTCTTTTCCTCTTCTCCTCTTCTGATCACTATTAGTTGATCTGATGGCAGTCTATGATACTCATTTTTGGCAAGAATATGTCTATGTGTGTGTGGCTTCTTTTTTTTCCCCCTCATGATATGGCCTTAAAATAATTGCATTTCCTGGCTTGCATTAATAATGGGAAGATTTTAAGTAAATGGATGAAGCTAAAAATATCTTTGATATTGGTGTTCTTCAAATTTGGTATACATAATGTTTTGAAGCTCTTCAAATTTTAACTAAAGTTGAACAATTTATCGAATATTAATCACAACAAAGATGCTCATGTCAAAAAAAAAAATTATCACAACAAAGATTGATTTGTATGTTTGTATGTGTTTGTTCCTCCAAAGTAGGGATGTTAATGAGCCTGGGTGGCTAGCAAACTATTCGAGCTCGGCTCGGTCAAAGCTCGGTCAAGGCTCGAGCTCGGGATCGGGTCGAGACCTTAACGAGCCGAGCCTGAGCCTCCATAAGTTCGGCTCGAAAGCTTGTGATCAAGCTCGAAAATATTTTAGATAGCTTGTAGGTAAAATAATATTGTCCCACATCGATTGAGAAAATAGACAACAACCTTATTTTCCCTATAAAATCTACTATTAAAAAGCATGTATTTGTATAGTGCTATTTTCTAATGTTGCATTTGTGTATATTGGACGGCAACTTATACAAAATTTTCCATCTGCTCACTAATGCAATCAACTTGTATTTTTTTATATATATACGTTTATATAATACATAATGAAAGAAGTAGCATAACTTAGTAGCAAATGCCTACACCTGGCAGCAAATGCCTATGTACTGCCTATCTCATTTTTTCGGTGCAACACATGCAGTAAGAGTGCCTGGGATTAGTTGGGATTAGATCCCACATCGACAAGGAAGTAAGAGTGCTACGGGAGCTGCTCTATTAAAGAGCGAGTATAGAGGGATAAATTATATGGATGTTGGGCCTAGCCTATTAATTAAAGATCACTCTTGGACATCCATAGTTCCATACTTAACAAGAGTTTGACAATAATTCATTGGGCCGTACCTAATGAATAAGTTAAGTTAAACATTTTTTTAATATTTAAAATATCAAGTTCTCGAGCCGAGCTTGGCTTTTGTTCTTTCGGCTCGAGCCTAAATAATTGGGCTCGACGAGCTTCGAGCTCGAGCCGAGCTTAATCTGAACCATTCTCGAGCCGAGCCGAGCCTGAACATGTTCGGTCTCGGTTCGGCTCGTTAACACCCCTACTCCAAAGTATTACAACTTTAACGGGTTTAGCTTTAATTTAATTAAAGGATTCACTTTCGCATTGAAGTTGTGGACATGGATTTATGTCTGGAAAAGGGTTTGGAGTTTGGACGACGAATTTAGGACTTTGGGCAACAAAATCGTTCGTAGCCCAATACACCTTTTCTAGTAGTGATCTTTTCATCAATTTTTTGTTGGTTCTCTCCTTGAAGTTTCCACTAGTTCTTAGGCTCCACTTGTGGTTTTCGTATACTTACATCTTCAACCACGGTGGTTGTACTTTCCCCAAGGATTACCTTACAATTAATGTAACTCTTCCTCCAAGCATTTCTAACTAAAAAGAAAACGATTTGACTTGCATTACGTCGACTCCTGTGAGTCACTAGGTAAGAGATCATTTTCTTAAACCAAGTGTTCATGATACTCAAGTTATATGTTTATGCAAAATCCAATATATTATTCCCAGCTTAATTCCTACATATCTCCATAACCAAAACCTCCATTAATGCTTTCAAAGGTATCCCTCTAATGCCCACATGACCATTGAATTGAGATCACCACTAATGAGCAACTTCTCACCTTCGGGAACCTATTACATCACTTCTTTAAAGTTTCCCAAAATTCTTGTCTAATATAGGGCATCCAATCCTACTTTGTGGTGCATAAGCACTTATGATAGTTACAACCTCATTGCCTATTAAGCTTAAAACACTTTCTAAACACCTCCAGCACATCATTAACATATCCCTGATCAATGAGGATACCTACTCCATTTCTACCCTTACTTTTTCCTGAGTACCATAATTTATAACCCCATGGAGCTACTTTTTTTGCCTTATGTCCAACCCAATTGGGCTTGTAGGCACATTATGTTAATTCTCCTCCTCTTCATAACCCCTACAAATTCCACTAACATCCTGGTATAAGAGACGGCATTCCATACCCTAAAATGCATTTTTATTACCCTTATCATTTCCATGGACTAGCTTCTTTACCCACATTCATCTATCAAGCCGGAATCTTGCATACTTGACTCCAACCTCGGGTGCCAGGATGACGACCTAACAACCCTAACACCCAGGCCTATGAAGTGCAACGCGTTGCTGAGTAGGGCACGCCCCCACAATATCCAGATTTCAATTATGTCCATAAGATGTGATTAAGTTTTACGATGACTGACACAAAACTTTTGCAACTCTCCTCCTTTATCCACGCTCGAGACCGACAGTAAATACCACTAAGTAACACTCACAGGCGGTGAATTCCACATTCGTCCGCATAGTAGCACTCACAAGCGAAGTTATAAGAAAAAAAGATATTAGATTATTTTTGCTAAATACCAAATTTAAATTGATTACTCGTGTTAATTTGGGGAGAAAAATGAAGTACTCACTTGCTTGGGGCGAGAATCAAACCCCTATCACAACAATGGTGGAAAATTGGAAGGAGGACCTCATATATAGGGTCAACCTTGATGCTCTTGACTTGACTTATGATACGAGGAAAAATCAGTGTATAAAAACTTCGCCAAAACCTTAACTTTCAAAACCATATCCACTTTATAAGATACTTGTATATAGTAATTACCGGAGTAATATTCTTAAGTTTTGGAGAAGAACAAAAAAAAGATAAAATTTGCACCAATAATAACAAAGTTTGATAAGAACAAGGTATTGGATACTTACTTCACAAAATATTAGAGTATTAATTGATCCCGAAGATAAATATGATGGAAGCAGAGAGAAAATCTATCAAATTCATAAACCAAATAAGCCTAGAATATTAAGTTACTAAATCTTAAGAGTTTCAAGCCATAGTCCCAACACTTGACATGTACTAAACCTTAACGGCCCGTTTGATAGTTGGTTATAAATGGTGGTAATGGGAATGAATTTGTGTGTAAATTTGTGAAGAATATCATTGTCCATTCCCATGGTAATGCTAATTTATCCTAAAGTGTCCACTTTTCTTCTTGAATTTTCATTCCCATCCAATACCACCTTGTAGGTGGTAATGAGTGGTAATGAAAATTGTTTCCCCTTGGAGACAAAAACACAAGTTTAGGGGTAAGATTGCTTGCCCATAGAGAAAAAATGCCTCCCCAGGGAGATTTTAAGGGTGCTTCCCTAATAACATTACACTTAAAATTCATTCCCATTACCGCATTTTATTAACGACTACCAAATGGGCCGTTAGTTTCAGAAGAGGTACTCTGAAATCAAAGACAAGCAGCTTTCTGCTAGTAGTATTGCAATCAAAGAAAAATCTAGCCAATCGCAACACCATTCGAAATGCATATCAAGCAATCGTCATTTTGCATCCCGAGCCATGTCCAAGTTTCCATTTCTGCTCCAATGCTTCACAGACTAACCCGGTGCAGTAGCTCGCACTTAGTGGAAACCTCGAAACTGAACAGTAAAACAAGGCAACACTCATCAAAAGTGATTTGAATACACAATAAAATACCACAAGTTAAGAGCTGAAAAGCCACAAAGAAATACCATAAATTTTTTTGACAAGACAGAATTGAAAGATGATAGTAAAACTATATTATTATTTGTTCTAAGAGGCCAACGGTGAAATTTGTTTTGTAATTGCACCCAAAAACAAGCTCTAGACATAGATATGTAGTAACTTGAATGCAAGGCCAAAATCTTTAATCACATTTGACAATCCAATCCGACAGAGGAAAATTCGTAAATAAGATGTTGAAAAGATTTATAGCCCTGCATTCTAATTATGTATCAGTTGGAAAAGAAACCCTTAAAACTGGTACAAACAACCACAGAAGGAAAGAGTGATAAATTCAAGCACCAATACTGATCTCTTTACTCTATGTATCACTCATCAGAATAAAACTCTGACCACTACATCATGTTGAAATGAGGGCCCATTTAGTCTATCTCACTATAATATACAATTCTAGGCCCAGTTTATTTCCCTAGGATGATTCTCTTGTACTGCTGCTGTGCCAGCTATCTTTTTTGTCTGTTTGCTAAGATACTTTGTCTTGTTGTCACTCTGTGACTTGGTGATCAAGTAGTAACCTAGGGATCTGTTGTGTGCCGCCTTATTTAAGGCTAGGAATATGTGTAATGAAAAAAGAGAGAGAATGAATGAATGAAAGGAAAACCTGCTTGAGAGAAATTATGCTTCATTTGGTTAGAAACTGTTCTAATGACATTGCAATGCAAATGTCATCATGGTATCAGAGCTTGAGGTTCGAGTAAAATTGTTTGGTTCAGTTTCTTGCCATAAAATCTGTCAGCAAAATTCTTCCTGGGAAGAAAGTTTCAATCTTTTTTGTTCTTTCCAAAATCAAGTCTTTCCTTTTTTAGTTCCAGTTCTAGTGTCAATGAGTGCATGATAAACTGTCATATAGAAAGTAAAATCCTTGTTATTTTCAAATGGCACCTGGTATTGATAGCAGTAGCCCTCTCTATCTTCACCCTTCAGATGGAAGTAGTTCCATTATAGTTGAGAAACTCCAGGGATCAGGGAACTACAGGTCCTGGAAAAGGTCATTGGAGATAGGGTTGGCCTCAAAAAGAAAACTTGGGTTTGTAACTGGTACTGTGAAGAGAGATAGCAGTGATGCTGTGAAATAAGAAGCATGGGATACCTGCAATAGCATGGTTATCTCATGGATTCTAGGTAGTGTGAATGAACCTATAAAAAAATCTATAATGTTCTTGAACAACTCAGTTGAAATCTGGAGACAGCTTGAGAATAGATATGCTGTGACTAATGGTTCTAGAAAATATAAGTTGAGTAAGGAGATATATGAGACTAAGCAAGGTGAAAAATCCATAATAGACTACTACACTGAAATGAGGGGGTTGTGGGAGGAACTTGAGTCCTTGAGCAACTTACCTCCCATTACAACAATGACATCTGAAATCAATGCTTTATCAAGGCTCTTAATGAACAACAGGAGGAGCGAGAGTTGTTTCAACTTCTTAATGGCCTTGATGAAGCATATCAAGTACAGAGGAGTCATCTTCTTATGATGAGCCCTCTGCCATCTGTGGATGTGGCTTGTAGTTACTTGCATCAAGAAGAAAGCCAAAAGGAAATCCTGAAGCCTGTGAAAGAAGAGAATGAGGCAACAACCATGCTAAGTAGGAGCACTGACCTCACTTGTGGAGAGTGTGGGAAAATAGGACACACAAAGGAAAAATGTTGGAGAATTATAGGGTATCCTAGCAAACACCCTAAGGCTCAGAGAGATGGAAAAGAAAGAGTGAGAGAGTAATGGAACAATACTAGAGGAGGAAGATGGAATAGAGGTGGAAGGTACAGTAGAGGTGGAAGAAGTGCAGCTCATGTGAAAAGCAACATAGAAGGTGCATCATCTGCTGGCAGTGGCACAACTATTACAGCTCAACAACTTGAGCAACTTATGAAGCTTCTTCCTACTCCATCCAAAGCATTGGGGCGACAATCGAAGAAGAAATGGATTATAGCTATCTTTGGCATGGTTAGTCTGTAACCTAGCAGATTCTGTGAAGACATGATGGATAATTGACTCAGGAGCATCAGACCATATGTCTGGATGCCTGAGCATGCTGAAAAATGCCACCAAGGTGAGCAAGGAGCAGAAAATCAACCTACCCACTGGTGAGACAACAGTGATCTCACACATTGGTGATGCAAAGCTCAGAAATGAAACTCAAAAATGTGCTGTATATACCCACATTTAAGCACAATTTACTTTCAGTTCAAAAACTGACATCAGATGGAGGATGTAAGGTGGATTTCCATCCTGATTTTTGCATTATACAAGAAGAGAAGAGTGGTAAGGTCTTTGGGTGTTGGGAAGGGGTTTGAGCATGGTCCGTACTATCTAATTAACAGACCCATTGATGAAATAGTAAAATCTTGCAAAGACAGAAGTGATGAATGCAAGAAGATGGAAGCAGGGAAGAAACATGTTGTGAAAGTCATGAATGCTGAAAATGGTGTGGTGGTTCCTAACACCATAACTGATGTGCCTAGTGTGCCTGAAACCACTCTCTGGCACTGGAGGTTAGGTCATGCCCCCCTCCAGAAATTGAACAAGATCAAGAACTTGCAAGGGTTCAAGCATGAAGCCACTGAAATTTACATCACCTGTCCTTTGGCAAGATTTACAAAGCTGCCTAGCAAGCCTAGCAAATCAAGAGCTGCAGGATTGTTTGAATTGATCCACATTGACATTTGGGGACCATACAAGGTTGCCACCAGACACAATCACAGATACTTCATTACTATATAGTAGATGACTATAGTAGAACCACATGGGTTCATTTGCTGAAGCACAAATCAAATGCTTTTGAAGCTATTCAGAATTTTGTTCTCATGGGAAAAAATCAGTTTGAAAAAAATGTGAAAATCATCAGAAGTGACAATGCACTTGAGTTTGATGATAGACAGTGCAAACCCTTCTTTGCTAGTCATGGGATAGTGCATCAAACAAGCTGTGTTGACAGGCCTGAACAGAATGGAAGGGTGGAAAGGAAGCACAGGAACATCCTAGAGATGGCAAGAGCTCTAAGGTTCCAAAGTGGCCTTCCTTTGCAATTTTGGGGAGACTGTGTGTTGTGTGCAGTCTACATCACCAATAGGCTTCCTAACACAGTGCTTGGCAACATTACACCCTATGAGGTACTCTACAACACTGCTCCTGTTTATAAACATTTGAAACCATTTGGTTGTTTAGTACTTGCTTACAATCCAAGTAGAATCAAAGATAAATTCAATGCTAAAGCTGTCCCATGTGTATTCCTGGGTTATCCCTATACCCAAAGAGGATACAAACTGTTAAACTTAACAAACAATAGTACATTTGTGAGCAAGGATGTAAAATTCTATGAAACAATATTCCCTTACAAATTGTTCAACAACTCTGCTAGCATTAAAGAATCACCTGCTGTGAGCACTAAGTGTGTAGATGTAATAGAGGAGGAAGAACATGTGAATACTAACACAAATGAACCAGAAGGTGAGAGAGTTGCAGATGTTGTAGAACCCAGAAGATCTACCAGAACTCACAAAGCACCCAGCTGGCAAAAAGACTACATCACAACCAACTTCACACAAAAGACCAAGCCTCACAAAATTAACCAAACCACTCAAATTGAAACTACTTCCCAATTCTCATGCTTCCTAGCCAAATCTCTCACCAACCATGAACCCAAACACTTCAAAGAAGCCATTATTGATCCTAAATGGGTGCAGGCTATGAATGAAGAGCTTCAAGCTCTTGAGCAGAATAATACCTGGACTATTACTGACTTGCCAATGGGAAAAAAGGCAATTGGAAGTAAATAGTTGTATAAAGTTAAGTACAATAGTGATGGGAGCATCAATAGATACAAGTCTAGACTTGTTATCTTAGGTAACAGGCAGAGGTATGGGATAAACTATGACCAAACCTTTGCCCCAGTTGCAAAAATGGCAACTGTTAGATCCCTTCTTGCTGTTGCTGCCATAGAAGATTGGCATTTACATCAAATGGATGTTAAGAATGCTTTCCTCCATGTTGAATTGCAGGAGAATGTCTATATGAAGCTCCCACCAGGTTACCTAGGTGAAGGCTACAGACTTGAAGTTCAAAAAGAATGTGAATCTGTGACCAATGTAGGGAGTTCTAAAGTGTGCATACTAAACAAGTCCTTGTATGGACTCAAACAGGCTCCAAGGCAATGGTTTGCTAAATTGAGCACTGCACTGAAAGCTCATGGCTTTGTTCAATCTAAGTCTGACTACTCTTTGTTCAGCAAGGAAGAAAATGATAGTTTTCTGGTGATTTTAGTATATGTTGATGACTTGATATTGGCAAGCAACATTTCTGCTACAATCTCTCACACCAAAAAGCTGCTGAGTATACATTTTCAAATGAAAGATATGGGCATACTTAGGTACTTCTTGGGTATAGAAGTTGATCATTGCTCTCAGGGTCTATTCATGTCTCAGAAGAAATATGTTCAAGATCTTCTTGCTGACTATGGTATGACTGATTGCAAGCCTGTCAAACTTCCAATGGACAGCCATACGAAACTATCAACTTATACTGGCGCACCTCTACCTCACTTTGAGCCTTATCAAAAGTTGGTTGGCAAGCTGATCTACCTCTCATTAACAAGACCAGACATCACCTTTACAGTTCATGTCCTTAGTAGGTTTATGCACCAGCCTACTAGTGTGCACATGCAAGCTGCTAAGAGAGTCCTGAGGTACCTTGCAGGGTCTACCAGTCAAGGAATTCTTCTTGCTAATAATTCAAGTGCCAAACTTCAAGCATTGACAGTGACTGGGGTGGTTGTGCAAGCACCAGAAGATCAACCTCTGGGTTCTGTGTGCTTCTTGGGAATTCTCCCATCTCTTGGAAATCTAAAAGGCGATGCAGTGGTGTCTAGGAGTAGTCTTTAGGCCGAATATAGGTCCATGGCCTTGACCATTTGTGAAGTAATGTGGCTACATCAACTACTTCGGGACCTAGGAGTGAAAAGCATTGGCAACACTTCGGTGTTATGTGACAATCAAGCTGCCCTAGCCATTACTTCCAACCCTGTCCACCATGAAAGAGCTAAGCATGTGGATATTGACTATCATTTCATCAGGGACAAGACTAATGAAGGTGTGGTTGCTCCTACCTACATTCCTACAAGGTAACAACTTGCAAATGTGTTTACAAAGCTTCTCCCTACTCATCAGCACCAATATCTTTTGTCCAAGCTGGGAGTTCAGTCTAAACCTCACTCTCAGCTTGAGGGGGAGTGTTGAAATGAGGGCCCATTTAGTCTATCTCACTATAATATACAGTTCTAGCCTTCTAGGCCCAGTTTATTTCCCTAGGATGATTCTCTTGTACTGCTGCTGTGCCAGCTATCTTTTTTGTCTGTTTGCTAAGATACTTTGTCTTGTTGTCACTCTGTGACTTGGTGATCAAGTAGTAACCTAGGGATCTGTTGTGTGCCGCCTTATTTAAGGCTAGGAATATGTGTAATGAAAAAAGAGAGAGAATGAATGAATGAAAGGAAAACTTGCTTGAGAGAAATTATGCTTCATTTGGTTAGAAACTGTTCTAATGACATTGCAATGCAAATGTCATCACATCAGGGATAGATCTTGAACAAAATGGGATAAAATAAAAGTAACAATGCTGAACGGCTAAAAAAAGAATATGGAAGGTGCAAACAGCTCAAGAGAGACTTTGCTGGAAATCAAAGCCCGAGTTCGCAACATTAAATATAAAATACAATAAAATAAAAAAAATATGTTTCACTGTAACTGTCCTACATTCTATGTTGTCCCCTTTCAAGATAAACCATAGATATTTGTCACAAGTTTGTGCTTTTTGGTACAAATTTCCACCAACACTGATTATTCATGGTGAATTGAGAGGGTAAAAGAGATATGATGCTGAGCACAATGTACATGACTGACAAAGAGAACTTCAGACATACCAGAAATAATTTTACAAATGGGGAATTGAATATATTATCTTTTATGGTGGTCAGCAGCAGAAAATAGTAATAATTACGTATTCAAAAAATACATCCAAAGCATTCATCAAGGCCCAAAGGAATTAGATTAGCTTTTGCTACCTTTCACTATCACCTGGATACCTAGACCAGCTTTTCTATACAGGGGAACTCGATACTGATGCATCTCTTTCAAGATTTTGAGGCTAAAAACTTCTTTTACTAATATTATAAGGGCAAAATCACTTCGTACTATATTATTTCAACTACAAACATGATTTTCTCATAATCTTTTGCAATGGACCGAGTTCATGGGGCCGACCAAACCACCAATCATCAGACAAAACAAATTATTAAGAGCTTGAGGGGAAGAGAACAACAGCAAGTTGTGGAGCCTTGGCATGGCAGTGTTGGTGAATAAAGACAAATACTCCGTAGTAATTAATTGTTAGCTAGCCTTTTGTAGTCCTTGCCTTGTATATAAATAAAGGGAAGGGGGGGGGATAGGAGAGGGTATGGGATTAGATTTGCTTGTTTTGAGACTTGTATCCTAAAGATACTACTTTGGAGATTGAAGCCAATAGAACCTATCATGTATACAATTCTCATCAAGTTATCTATAATCATTACCAACTCTAATAACCATTTCAGGATAAAAACTTGCCATCATTCAATCAGGTATTTACTTGGTACATGTCAATACAAACACTAACCATTTATACATACGAATTTGTGGTCTTAAATGAACAAACTTGAAGCATTTTCAAGAATAGTAGTAGTACCAAACTAGCAATATTAGTATAGTTACAAAAATTACCTGAAATATATTCAGTTGTGGAGTCCCTGCTAACTTTACTGTGGACCATTGTACCCACCTGAAGTCACAAGTGAACACATTAGCTACACATTCAACATTTTCCATGAAGGATAAAGAATACATAATCACAAAGGATGCAAATTGTAGATACAAATGAGATGGTGAAAATACCACAAAAACAAGGTCTGAATCATCTTTAGTAGCAGAAAGATAATCCTCTATGTCAACCAGCTCTTCTGAACTATAAGATAACCCTAGAAAGCAAACAATTACTTTGGTAATCATTGCTTTCACGATTACGTGCCACAATTAAAATAGATAAACAGAAACCCACCAATTATTCGAGCATTTTCAGGACTTGAAGAAGTACTTCTCCTGAATCTTTTGCACGAACGCAGGACTTCTCAAATAGCTCAACTACATAAATTGTAAAAAGGCCTACATATTATAAACTAGCCTTTATATGCACGCTATGCGCTGGAAATCGTTATAAAAATTAAATTAATTAGCACCATGGTTACATCTAGTATTAGTTTGAGCAAGAACGTGGATACTCGCTAAAGATATTAGAAGAGGGAGAAGATCAAGGAAGTTTCCTATAGTGTTGTAGTTCTAGTTATTTTTCTCATATTATAAGGAATTTTTTGTAATAGAAATCAGATAAGGATTGTAGAAACTGATAACTTTGGTAGTTTTTTTGTTTTATTTTTTAAAATTGAAGGAATTAGTTTTTTTTTTCCTCCTTTTCTATTTTTCGGTGTCCCGCCTTGTTGCCTTATAGAATAAAGATGAATAATAACAATCTTTTGTAAAATAAAGATCAGATTGCCTAGAAACTTGTAACAAACATGCTAATGTACAAGAAATTTCTATCAGATTACTCTTCTAGCAAACAAAGGTAATTCATTCTACAATTAGAGCATTATGCAAAGATACATTCCACCAAGTTAATTTTTTTCACAACTTGACCAACCAAAATAAGGTGACTACCTAATTAGTTAGACTTCTCAATATCTCATATGAATAGAATTACAAAAGAATTGATTTAAATTGTAGAGAAGTGAAACGAACAACTAGTGCACAAACAGGTTTTAACATCTTCCACTCTCACTTGAAGACTACTTACCCATAACACCACAAAACCGTTTGCAAGTTCTAGGTATACGAGTATGTGGTTTGACTTCGATGTTAATACCAGAATCAGTTTTCACGTACACAGTTCCAACCATGCCAGCTTTGTTTAACGGACTATCTAAAATTTCACGAAGGACCTGAAAATAGAATAATATTAATGCCATAAATCTACAAATCGACAAAAAACAAAGACATGTTTTACAGGGCCGGAACCAAGTAGTTCAAATCCTGCAGAGGCAAAAATGTGGTTGCAGGACAGTAGGACACTATCAATGTATAAAAAAAACAAGCCTCTTGCAAGCATGAAATTTCAGCTAATACATCTAATGGTGTCTTTTATTTATTTTTATTTTTTTCTTTCTTTTTAAGGAAAATGAAGTTTGCAAATTAATTACAATTGTAAGTTACAATTGTTTTCCTCCAAACCAAACAGAAGCACAGTAATAAACTAACAATTGATCAATTGTGGAAATTTGCTGTCTGTTCACCTATACACACAATTTCTTCCTTCTCACTCCTTTAAATCCCTACATTATCTTATTCCTTGGGAATGTCCACTAGCATACCCTAGCACACAAAACTCTAGCCATGTAAACAAACCAAGCTTGGACAAACTTTAGCCACATAAACGAACCGAGTTTGAACAAACTTTTGAGCTCAATCGAAAGCTATGGAGTAATTGTCATCTTCCTTTTTCAATTACCACATGACAATAAACACAAATCCAGATTCTTATGAGTGTAAAAGTGTAAGACTTGTTACAAATTAGTTATGCTTATTTAAAAAAAATTCCAATCTCATAATTACCTCACACATACTGACTTAAACACCCATAATTAAATTTTGAATAAACAAAGGAATTTAGATATACTACGTACTCATATACTCAAATACCCCCCTCCTTTTCTCTTTCTTTTTCTCTCTCAAACCCTAGCCTCTCCTACCCCTTTTTCATTAATTTGGGGCTGCCATGGATGGTTTCATCCATGGTAAGCCCTTTTCCCCTTTTATTTTCAGTTTTTAGTTTATTTTCTTGTTTTGTTTAATAAATTAGTCTCTCTTTATGATATCTTTTCAAACCTTGTTATGGGGTTTTTAGTCTTTGTTTTGGAGATCTCCTTCTCCCCTATGGGAGTTGTGAGTATGGTTTTTTTGTTTTTAGGTATGAGAAATTGTTCTCATTGGTTGAAGTTCGAGACTCAACATGAATGTATTGGAATGTCGGATGCGGTCAACATGGCTCGATCAAGAATGTTCTTCCCAAACTATGTCAGAATGATAGACTTCCTCATCAATAGCTGCTTGATTCAAAAATACAAGGGGGCGCTTATTGTATTGCTCGATCCGGTTCATTATAGTTTCTTCGAAGATAAATTTGATTTAGCCTTGTTTAATTGTATCTTGTTTTTCTTTAATACTTATTGTAGATGCCGTTTGGCCTTCAATTAATGAAATTTCTCTTTCAAAAAAAAAAACGTACTCATATACTCCTTCCGTTTTTTTTACTTGCTACATTTTCCATATATGGGTGTTTCTTTTTACTTGCTACATTTCCTTATTTGGGGTACTTGGCCCACCATAAAGTATTACTATTATATTTGTTTTTCTCTTTTTCCACCCAAAAGTACTACTTTTTCACCTTTCCCCATTATTTTACATTAAGGCTCCGTTTGGTTGGGTGTATAACATTTTCCGTGTAAAATGATTTTCATGGAAAACAATTTACAATGGAAAACACAATTCCAAAATTAGTTTTCCGTTGTTTGGTTCCATGTATGAAAATGATGCAAGTAAAGGAAAATAAAGGGGAAAGTAAAGAGGTAGTGAGTGGAGTGTGCAAGAGAGATAAGGAGAAGGAAGGAAAACAGTTTTCCCTCCATTTTGAAGGGAAAATGGTTTTCCATCATTTTGGGAGCAATTTTACTCCTAGGGAAAATAGTTTCACTCCTTTGCAAACCAAACAATGTAAAACTGAAAATAGATGAAAACAGTCTTCCAGGAAAATATTTTACGCCCTACCAAACGGAGCCTAAACGGCTCAAAAAGTACCCTCCCAAAAGCTTGAAAGTGACATTGCCTTAATTGTTGTCAAGTAAAAAAACCGAGGGAGTACCTCATAAGCAATGTCAGGGCGACAATCAGTGGGATTCTTCCCTAGTTTCGATAAAAATTTGGAATCTTCATAGGAATTCAAAATCTTCCGCTTCTAAAAAACATCAAAAGATTGAACATAAAAACAATAGTAGTAATTTATTCTAGTTGTTTGGGCCCATTTTATGGACCGGCCCATACATGGTGAAGTTACTAAAATACCCCTACCTCTAGGAAACATGATCCTCCACCGGCTAGAGCCGACTAAAATGCCCTCATTTATTAGAGGTCTCATCCTCTATAAATAGGGGTTGTCTCATCAGACAAAGGTATTGAATTCTCACCTAACAAAACCAGAGCATCTCTCTCTACAATTACTCACTTTCTCTCTCTACCTCAATCTCAACTGACTTGAGCGTCGGAGGGGCTTTCCCAGGGAACACCCCCGGGCCGTTTTTCCCTTGTTTTGCTGGACCTCCAGGGACAAGACTCGGGATTATATTCCAACTCGGGATTTTAACCTCTCTAAACATACTTAACTCATTTGACTAGTTTCTAGGCAGAAACAGTTTGGCGCCGTCTGTGGGGATGCTACATCTCAAAGTCACATATCGAGAACAACATGGCACCCGACTAAAGAAAGACAAGAGCTTATTACCTGGACCGAAGAGCTCCCATCCTGTCGTCATACCACACCTAGTGTGGAACCAACTCATTAGGAAGATGAGGGATCTACCTCTCGGAATGAGCAGAACAGCCTCAACCTCCGGAACTAATTTCCTTTAAATCCACCTCAGTTAGTCACTACGACTAACCCAGAGAGAATAGTCGATCAGTTCAACTAGACATTCAACGAAGTATTCAAGAGCTTCTATCCGACATGCCACAACTCAACCAAGGGCCTCATCTTCAAGCCCAATTAACTCCCCTCAAAGTAGAATGGAGGAAGCTCGGGAAGAAAAAGACCGAGAAGACATTCCACAGCAGCAAGTCGGCGTAAGATGGAGCAAGACACATGCCAAGTTGTCAACAATCTTGAAGCAAGTCATGGAGAAGGATATCGCAGATAGTACTTGCGCATCACAAACCCTCGAAGAGAGTGTGAAGGGATCCCTCTCGGAGTCAACAAGCACAAAGAAGGAACATGCAACTCGGTCCCTCAACAGTTCTCGGGACTCTTTCATGGTATCATCACGGACAGCCCAACATTTAATATTGGGTGGCGGCACGAGAAGAGATTTGTAAGCCTATCGGCGAGAAATCATGGAAGCGAAAGGAGAGGCTACCTCCCGGGAGTCCACCGACAACAATCATAATCAGAACAATCACCCTCGGTATAGGGCCTCCGGCCTCGGGTCATGGAAATGACCCTCAGCTTAACAAGATCCAAAGAGAAATCTGCCTTAGCCGTAAAAACACACTATCAAAAGCCTTACACTATCAAAAGTGGATACCTGAAGACTCGGATCAACATGGGCGAGCAAAAGGAACCTCGAGAGAATGAAAACCTCCTCAGGAAACAAGGGGCTCATTAGCCTCCCGAGTCAAGAACTACTCCAACGGTACCTCCTCGGTCATGAGGAGTGCCCCAACGAACTTAACCAAAAAATTGGCTAAGTATTGCTTATTGGCACCTGCTCGACATTCTAGTGGCGTCATTCGGAGAAGAGAGACCTCCACGGGAAGCATGGAGCTCATTAGCCTCCCGAGTCGAGAACATCTCCAAAGGCACCTCCTCGGGAAGCACCGGGCTCATTAGTCTCCCCGAGTCGAGAACATCTCCGGAAAACAATGACCCTCTCGGTCTCGCTAGAGGGATCAACACTTAGCAAATATAGCTAAGTACATCCTACATATCCAACTCGGGATTATCATGGAAGGCTCATTAGCACCCGAGTTGGTGCATCACCCTTCTCAACCTTACCAGGGGACTCAACACTTAAGCCTAAATTTGGCTAAGTACCTCAACACCCAACTCGGGACTATCATGGAGGGCTCATTAGCACCCGAGTTGGTGCATCACCCTTCTCGGCCTTGCCAGGGGGCACAACGCTTAAACCTAAATTTGGCTAAGTATCTCAACACCCAACTCGGGATTACCATGGAGGGCTCATTAGCACCCGAGTTGGTGCATCACCCTTCTCGGCCTTGCTAGGGGGCTCAACACTTAAGCCTAAATTTGGCTAAGTATCTCAACACCCAACTCGGGATTACCATGGAGGGCTCATTAGCCCCGAGTTGGTGCATCACCCTTCTCGATTCGAGAGAGTATGTAACCCTCTCAGTCTCACCAGGGAGCTCATCACTTAGCAAAAATGAGCTAAGTATTCTCCATACACCCAACTCGGGATTGTAGGTGGCTCATTAGCCCCCCGAGTTTGTGCATGATTCTCTCGGCCTTGCCAGGAAGCTCATCACTTAGCGAAATTCGGCTAAGTATTCTCCATACACCCAACTAAGGAATACAGGTGGCTCATAATCCCTCCGAGCCCCTACATTCGTAACTCTTGGGCACTTGGGAACTCACTCCTCCCAGCTCGAGAAAGCAAGAAGACCGACTTGGGAAGAACAACTCGGTCCCCCTAGCCAATTCGTTGCCTAGTTGGGCTCGGTAGCCACGCATGTATACCCCTCGGGAAATAGGGGGCTCCCTCTCCCCCAACTTGGGAAACTTGAGGGCCAACTGGGAGAATCGAGACGGTCTACTTCACAATCACCTAGCAAGATCAAATGGACAACATTGCATCCACCACTCGGGAAATTTAGGGCTTCTCCCCATCTTGGGGATGGAGTATCTTCCCTACTCGGGAATTTCATCTCTGTTCCCCCATGAGGCTCACCTCGGTCGACCTCAGAAAATATAACATTTGGGGCTCCCGCACATCATGGCACCTAGAAGCAAGGCGCAATCTCGAACCCTCCCCCCCTCCCGGGACCGACATGGTACTCCAAACCATGAGTCTCTCTCAGGTTCTGCTGGACGACTGATGCGGGAAGGAACGAGACTGCCCTATTCGTTCATCCAGCGTGGGGCTAATTGCTTGAACCCATCAGCTCGTCCAATAAATACACTCGACGAAGATATGATGGAGTTCGTCAGCCCTCCGAGTCAAGAACTTCTCCAATGGCATCCCCTCGATCCTGGAGGAGTGCCCCAACCGACTTAGCGAAAAAATGACTATCATTTGTGGTTACTCTGCATCCGAATGGCGTTGTCACAACAAATGAAGCCTGCTCGGGAAGAATGGGGCTCATTATCCCCTCGAGTCGAGCATATCTCTCGCGGTACCTCCTCGACCATGCCAAGAGTACCGTATCACTTAGCGAAAATAGCTAAGTGCTAACAAATGAACCTCCTCGGCCTAGCATGGGGCTCATTAATCCCCCCGAGTCGAGCATATCTCTTGCGGTACCTCCTCGGTCATGCGAGGAGTACCCTATCACTTAGCGAAAATAGCTAAGTGCAAACAAATGAACCTCCTCGACCTAGCATGAGGCTCATTCGCCCCCCGAGTCGAGCACATCTCTCGGGGTACCTTCTCAGCCATGCCAGGAGTACCCTATCACTTAGCGAAAATAGCTTAGTGCAAACAAGTGAACCTCCTCGGCCTAGCATGGTGCTCTTTAGCCCCCGAGTGGAGCATATCTCTCGGGGGTACCTCCTCGGCCATGCCAGGAGTACCCTATCACATAGCGAAAACAGTTAAGTATCAACAATTGGGACCTACTCGGGACCCGAGTAGCGTCGGAAGACCTCATCGGGAAGCATGGGGCTCATTAGCCCCCTCCCCCGAGTCGAGAAACTCGTTCATTGGCACCTCCTCGGTCATCAAGAGGAGCGTCCTACTAACTTAGCCGAAAAACGACTAAGTATCAACAATTTTGGACCTACTCGGGATCCGAGTAGCGTCATGAGACCTCCTCGGGAAGCATGGGGTTCATTAGCCCCTCCGAGTCGAGAAACTCGTTCATTGGCACCTCCTCGGTCATAAGAGGAGTGCCCTACCAACTTAGCCGAAAAACGGCTAAGTATCAACAATTAGGGCCTACTCGGGATCCGAGTACCGTCGTGAGACCTCCTCGGGAAGCACGGGGCTCATTAGCCCCCTCGAGTCAAGAAACTCGTTCATTGGCACCTCATCGGTCATAAGAGGAGTGTCCTACCAACTTAGCCGAAAAACGGCTAAGTATCAACAATTTAGACCTACTCGGGACCCGAATAGTGTCGTGTGACCTCCTCGGGAAGCATGGGGCTCATTAGCCCCCCTAGTCGAGAAACTCGTTCATTGACACCTCCTCGGTCATAAGAGGAGCGTCCTACTAACTTAGCCGAAAGACAGCTAAGTATCAACAATCTGGACCTACGTAGCGTCCTGAGACCTCCTCGGGAAGCATGGGGCTCATTAGCCCCCCCCCCCCCAGTCGAAAAACTTCTTCATTGTCACCTCCCCGGTCTAAGAACCAACTAGCGCAAGGATGCACTTGGCTTGACCCTCTCGGTCTAGCACCAACTCGGGCAAGTATCCCCTCGGGAACGGTATGTACCTCGGTCTAAGAACTAACTCGGGCAAGGATGTACCCCTTGGCGTGACCCCATCGATCTAAGCACCACTTGGGCAAGGAGCCCCTCGGGAACCAATACTCGAGCAAGGAGCCCCTCAGGATTCAACCGCCCCAGGTCGGGAGAGTTTCCATGAGCCCATCGCCACATCAAGGACTCGGGACACAACTCTCTCGGCCAAGCATAAATTGCATCGAGCGCACATCAAGCGCGCCAGACGAGTTACCCGCGTGTCGCACAGCTGGTCCGTACCGCGCGCAGTGTATTGTCGGGAAAATACCTTCCCAACTCGGGAGTTAAGTAGCCAAGCATCAACTTCCCCGAGCACAATGGAGTCGGGATTTCGGACGCCAGAGTCGGGATTTCAGACGCCCAGCTCATAAAAGTTCCCCGACAACATTAAGCACCCATTCTCGGCCAGCACACAAGGCTCCTCTCTTGTTCCCGAGTGCGTGCCTCGCACCATGAAACACCGAGTGTAGCATTTGTCATGTCGGGGATCAGCAGTCGGGATCGACCCGGCACGCATCTCGGCGCACTCGGGGGCGTCTGGGACATCGATGTGTGTTGAGCGCTCCCTAATGCGTCTCGCACAGCTCAGTGCAAACAAGCACTCAAGGCGGGTTTTGTTTCATCAACCCATGGAACCAACTCGGGATTAGCATAACTAGTGCTCAAGGCCCCTGCAACTAGGGTAAGGAACCTCCACATGCTCGGGAGCTACCCCGAGTCAAGAATTCGTGAGACTCCCGTGCTTGGTTAATCCTAGCGCCAGATAGCTAGCTCCAGGCATCATTCAACCTCGGCAAAAACATTATTATTCCTCCAATCAACCGCATTAATAATGGTGGATTTTCACTCCGATTACTTGGCGTGGGGCTAATTGTTTGGGCCCATTTCATGGATCGGCCCATATATGGTGAAGTTACTAAAATATCCCTACCTCTAGGGAACATGATCCTCCACCGGCTGGAGCTGAATAAAATGCCCTCATTTATTAGAGGTCTCATCCTCTATAAATAAGGGTTGTCTCATCAGACAAAGGTATTGAATTCTCACCTAACAAAACCAGAGCATCTCTCTCTACAATTACTCACTTTCTCTCTCTACCTCAATCTCAACTGACTTGAGCGTCGGAGGGGCTTTCCCGGGAACACCCCCGGGCCAGTTTTCCTTGTTTTGCAGGCCCTCCAGGGACAAGACTCGGGATTATATTCCAACTCGGGATTTTAACCTCTCTAAACATACTTAACTCATTTGACTAGTTTCTAGGCAGAAACACTAGTAAATATATAAAATTAAAAACACGAATTATGAAAGAGTTACCTTGCGAACTATACCCTTTTGGAGAGAAGCGTTTTCGAGGATAAAAGTTACACGGGGTTTTTCAGAAAGCTCCATTTTCATCAAAGAATTGTAAATAAAATCCTGCAATACATTGGCAACTACTAAATTTGACTCAATTATCAAAGATAAGCTTGAAAAATCGCATAAAAATTCTTCTCGCTTAAGAATATCAACGTATGAACGTAGAAAATTTCTAGCAACAAATCGCTTGTTATAATATTTCATAACTTGAGTAATTATAGCGAATAGTTCAATCGTCCACCTTAGAAGAACCCTAAATCCACTATACTAGTGACAATTAAATCAACGATAGTGTGAAACTAAACCCTAGATTGTGAAATAGATATTCGATACTTAAAAATAAAAATAAAAAAGAAAAAGAAAAACTCACGTCTAATCTATTTCAATGGACTAATGGAGAGAGTAAGCAGAAGCCACTTCAATTGCAAATTAGTAGGTGCACACGTCCGTATGGTGAGGAAGGTGCGCACGATGAACATCAAGCACTAGGTTAAGAACATAAGACCAATACCAATGAACATATACTAACAGAGATGTACATATGTTCATTTGGCTTGTTAGCCATGTACATGTGTTCATTTGACTTGTTATTCATGTACATTTGGCTTGGTAGTCATGTACATGTGCGCACCTTCCTCACCATACGGACGTGTGCACCATCTACGGATTGCACTTCAATGGAGAATTCAGAGCAAGTATTAATTATTTAATTGTATTAGGCCATGTTCTCTTCAACTTAAAAAAATAATATTCGGTAAAAAATAAGTTACATTCGGTAAAGATAAGTTCAGTTTAACAAAAATAAGCTCAGTTCAATAAAAATAAGTTCAGTTCAGTAAAAATCAGTAACTTTAAAGATGAAATATAATAGAAAATCAGTATAAATAAGTTCAGTTCGGTAAAATTAAGTTCAGTTTAGTAAAATTAAGTTCAGTTCAGTAAAAATAAGTTTAGTTCAGTAAAAATAAGTTGAATAGAACAGGGTCTGAGTATTCATCTTCCTATGTTAGTGCAAAAATCTAGTCAATCAAATTCATTCTATGTTTAGCTACTATGAACATGAATTAAGAATATTTATAATTAAAAAATATAGAATTAGAGAATAAAAAATAAGGTTTGTTAATGTATATATTTTTATACTCATCATAAAATGAGTGAGTGAAAAAAAATTGACTTGTAGGAAAAATTTATTGGATTTAATTAGATAAACTATTGATTTGTGAATGAGTAAATTGATCATAAAGGGAGAATAGGCCAATTGACCAAATTGGTAAAAAAAAAGACCCTTAGCGACAATTTGGTAAAACAAATTTTTTCAGGCGACAATTGACCCAAAAATACAAAAATTTCCGACAAACAACTCGTGAATGCTTAATATAATTCGTTTCCGTTGTTTTTTTAACGAAAAAAATTATTTTCTTCATCTATTTTTTCAAACCTTTTCAAGAAAATAAAATTTTGAAGAAAAAAAAGGTTTAAATATTAATTATCACTTAATTTTCCTACCCCTTATTAATGAACATTAAAAGGGGGTTGGAAATAAATTTGGGTAATTCAAAATTAAGCAAAATAAAAAGTGGATTGAAAATTTTAAATGGGAAAAATAAATTTAAACAACACAAAAACAAATAAAATTAGGAATTGTCGCCTAAGTTTATTTTTTGTACCAAATTGTCGCCTGAGTTTATTTTTTTTTACCAAATTGTCGCCTGAGTTTATTTATTTTACCAAATTGTCGCCGGAGTAATTTTTTTTACCAATTTGTCGCTAGGTCCTTTTTTTACCAATCTGGTCAATTGGCCGAATAATTTATTGCAATTAGGAAATTTGTGATTTGATTGAAATGAGATTTTGATTTTTATAAATCACTAAGAATTAATGTAATTACTAGCATGTGCCCGTGCTAATGCACGCATTTTTTATTTATCTATAATGAAAACCCGTGAATAATGTTAAAATGAAATTGTTGTGAAAATTTAAGAATGGAGGAATTAGAGTAGTAGTTAATACTGTAAATGTTTATCGAGTTAGGCATGTGCCCGTATTAATGCACAGGTTTTTGATTTTTCTATAATGAAAAATTCCGTTTTAAAGAACATCGCTAATATAAAAATAACATCAGTATATATCTACAGGTTTTTTTTATCAAATAAAAAATCAATAATGAAGTAAGCCGCCCCCTCTCTTTTTTTCTCTCTCTCAAACCCTAGCCTCCCCTACCCCTTTTTTCATCAATTAGGGCTGCCATGGATGATTTCATCCATGGTAAGCCCCTTTTACCCTTTTATTTTCAGTTTTTAGTTCATTTTCTTATTTTGTTTAATAAATTAGTCTCTCTTTATGAGATTTTCTCAAACCCTGTTATGGGTTTTTAGTTTCTGTTTTGGAAATCTCCTTCTCCCCTATGGGAGTTGTGAGTATATATGGTTCTTTTGTTTTTAGGTATGAGAAATTATTCTCATTGGTTGAAGTTCGAGACTCAACATGAAGGTATTGGAATCTCGGATGCGGTCAACCTGACTCGATCAAGAACGTTCTTCCCAAACTATATCAGAATGATAGACTTCCTCATCAATAGCTGCTTGATTCAGCAAATACAAGGGGGCTGCGTTGTATTGCTCGATCTGGTTCATTGTAGTTTCTTCGAAGATGGATTTGATTTAGTCTTGTTTAATTGTATCTTGTTTTTCTTTAATACTTATTGTAGATGCCGTTTGACCTTCAATTAATGAAATTTCTCTTTCAAAAAAAAAATATATAAAATGTTGAAACAGTAACTACACCCCAGCCTCCTCTTCCTCACTTCTCTCCTAAACCCTAGCCTCCATTGTCAATTTTGAATGGGCTTCCATCGGATCTTACCGGTGGAAAGCCCCAAATCTTTGTTTCTTTTAAGTTTTTTTATTTCTTAGGTTATAATAATGTCTCCCTCGAAAGAAAGGGTTATTCTCCTTCGAAAGACAAGGTTTTTTCGATCTCCTTCGAAAGACAAGGTTTAATTTGCGTTTAATAGGGTCTCCAGTTATGCGGGGCTACGATTGATGTTTATTGATCGGATTCGGATTACGAAATCAACACAAGAATTTTCTTCCCCACAAAATTATGAAGCGACGATGGATCCACTCAAAAAGTTGTATGAGACAACAAAACGATAATATGCCGAATTGTTATATCTATGTATTTGGATTCTCAACCCTTCACCAGTTAATTCTTGTTTTATTTTGTTCAATCTATTTTCAATATCGTTAATTGTCAATTGTAGATGCCGTATGGCTTTAATTAATGAAATATAGTGTCCTTTTGAACTTTTTTTTAAAAAAAATGTTGAAACAGTGAAGAGACTAAGTATATGCTTTTATTTTGCGGCTGTCTTGTTGCAGGTAATAACATTCTTCTTCCCATCTCACTTGAAGAACCATTGCCACTCTTATTTACCCATTCTCTTCTTTTGGAGCACATCCTCTTTACGACGACCAACATTTTATTATAAATCATTTATTATTTCTGGCCAATTAGGATTGCAAGTGACAGAGTTTGAACAATCATCAGGAGGACCCAATTCACGGACAACTGCCATTACATCGTGATAATGCGCCACCAAACTACGTGGGGTTCCATTAAAAGAAGATGAAAGAATGTATTTACGACCTATGACAGATGCATTGACATCTCCTTCAGTGATTGCATCTTGAAGTCCCCTATATAAATCTGTGTGTAGTTTTCCTTGATTGCGCTGATTTACAAAATCCAAATCGTTTAGTTCCATTGTCGCAAATCCATTGACATCAAATTTCTGCAGCACACATCCACTTTCAATCAAGGTATTGCCTATGTCCATTCTAAGTAAAACAATGACAAAATATACCTTCATTAATATTGCATTTGATGCCAAAACATCTTCATATATAGTAAAATAGCTCTTTAAGTTCTAATATATGTAATCACTAGTCTTTCGATTTTTTTTATTTCATAAACTAAAGATTTTAGGTTGTTTATCTTAAAATTGAATATTAGCTCGTCATTTGACGTTTTTACAATCATATCGTGTATTAAGAATATATTAAAACTGGTTTCTGACCCGTGCGTTCAGTGACTAATGTAGTTAATATTATGTTGGAACACGTGATCAACCATTTTTTTGTAAAACAAATTTAACTGAAAAGTTTTTGCTCGACCCATTGCTGCACTTAGAGGCTCAGATAATATCACGATTCGCACCATTAGTGACACTCAATCATGCAACCACTTACGCTCTCGTTTTCCGGGGTCCTGTTCATCCCTTGTCTTCTTGTTATCTTGCACCACAGTTGTACTATACCAGGCCGCCCACTGGCCACCACCCATAGATAAATACAATATTCACCATCCTATTATTAACTATTAATTATTAACTATCCGTAATCCAAAATACAACCCCACCCATTCGTCCATAGTAGAAATCATCAGTTGTGGTGAACATTGTATACACGGTGTTATCATTGTTCTTGTGGGGGTACATCTACTCTAAAAAGTAACATATTCCCTTGCAACATGTTGAAGTGTTCAAAAAGTCACCATACTAACATCCTGAAGCTTTTACACCCGTACAAATTGCACGAAGATTTTTTTTGTTTTGTAAATTTAGGATTTTAGTTTCTCTTAAAATAATGGTGTGATATTAAAGTTTCTTAATCTTGTATTGAGAATATTTTCAACTGCCTTATGACCCTTGTATTTAGTGGCTGATGTAGTTAATGTCATGGTAGATCACGTACGTGACTCGTCATTTTTAAAATAAAAAGTTGATTGAAAAAGTCTTCCCTCAGCCTATTGCTTACCACAGAGGCTCGGATAAAACCACAATTCACACCACCACTGGTACTCAACCATGCAACCCCTCTCTCTTGTTGGCTTGCACTAGTGCTACCTCGAACCAGGTTACTCATTGGCTACCACCTACCAGGCCATCACTGCTTATTTGCTTTGCCACAACCTGCAATCTAGAAATGACTTTTTTTCTTTCACTTTGGATTATTTGTTGATGGGTTCTAATTAATTTGCAAGGAAGTACGTTATAATTCTTAATTTTTACTCGAGCAAAATATTAGATGGGTATGGTTAAATACTTAAAAGTTTGGTTCTAATGTACCCATTTGCTTAAAAATTAGCTAATCTTTAGTTATTTTAGAAATTCATGTTAAATAATATATATATATATATATATATATATATATATATATAGGGTTGGTTCTAATTAGAACCCTCTTATGGTGAGAACCGTGAGAACCACTTAAAATAAGCAAAAACTTCATAAAATGAGCAAAAAAAAAATTAGAAAATGAGCAAAAGCATAAAATGATTAGAAAATATTAGATGATCAAATACGTGAAATGAACAAACATGTAGAATGGAAAAAACATAAAATAAGCATAAAGAAGTTAAATGAGAAAAAACATAAAATGAGTAAAACGTAAAATGAGCAAAAATGTTGCGAAATGAGCAGAAAAATGTTAAATGAGCAAAAACATAAAATAAGCAAAATATAAAATGGGCAAAAATGTTGTGAAATGAGTAAAATCTTCGTAAAATGAGTGGTTCTCACGGTTCTCACCATAAGCATGGTTCTCATATGAACTTAAACCTATATATATATATATATATACACATATATATATATATACACATATATATATATATATATACACATATATATATATATATATACACATATATATATATATATATATATATACACATATATATATATATATACACATATATATACATACATGTATATATATACATATATATACATACATGTATATATATACATATATATACATGTATGTATAGGAATGAGTTCAGGTGAGAATGGAGTTTTACATGAGAAGTGAGAACAAATGTCAGTCCTTAGATTGGCTTGTTTAACGGCCCATATTAATGGGAAGTAGGTAAGCAAAAATTATCAAAGCAAATGTCGCGCGTCGAATTTGGGCCTAACATTATCATTTTCTCTTTCATCTCGTCTCTCTAGAAATTCCTGGAATAAGATTAAGCGTAACTCCATTTTTTCTCCCTTCCTTCTTTTCGTCATCTCCTTGGCCGGTAATTATCTTCAACTCAAAGCTTTATGCCATTACATTTCTCAGGATGTTCCCTAGCTTCCTCAAATTGATTGTGTTTTTTTTTCTCTCTAGAAGGTCAATACACGCTGTATGGGTATAACCCAAGTATGTTGGCGGACCCCAGTAATGGATCCGCGAACACCTTACCGGACGCAAATACTTTATGTCGCCCGCAGCTCTATCAAGTCAGTACATCAACATGGTCCGACAACGTTGGCAGTCGCCTAATAAGATAAAATAAGGGTATCTTCCCAGCTGTCGTGAGCATCGCAGCCGTACACGTGTAAAAGGATTACCCTTGTCAGGTGAATAGTACTTCTATAAATAGCCAAATAGTACTAGTTTGCAGGTACATTCTCTCACACTCAGAATTCTTATCTTTCTCTCTCTACTCTCTCTCTCTAAATCCTATTTGGACACGTGCTGACTTGAGCGTCGGAGGGGGTTTCCTCGCATCCCCCCCGAGGGTAGTTCACGTTTGCTTCTTGTGCAGCTATTCACCAGTGGACGCTAACTCTAATTTTTGGCGGACTTATTTCAAGACCGCCAACCGTTTCAACACCGAAACAATTTGGCGCTAGAAGGAGGGGCCTCCTATTCTTGTGAAGCAGTCATGGAAAAAGCAAACGATGCAAGTCGCGGTCCACCTGGACTGGAGATCGGCCAAGGGTCCTCTCGTCCTGCAATTACTAGATCTGCCGGTGCACCTCAGTTCCAACCCAGCATGCTAGAGGGCAACAACGATCAGTTTACTCCTGAGGACAATGTAACTCAGGTGAACCCTGGTATCGTCCCTTTCAATTTAGCTCAGTTGAGCCAATTTACCCCAGATCAGCTACAAACTGTCGCATCCTTCATCCAACTACTACAAGGCACTCCTCAGCCTAATAACATTCCTGCTCCTAACACAAGAGGCGTTCAGCACCGTAAACGATCACTGGCCATGGTCGGTAGAAACGTTGACGGTACGCCAGTGAGAAGGATGCGAACATTAGCATCGGAAGATCGCCAAAGGGAGGAAGAGATGGGTAACGCAGGGCACGAGGAAATCGATCCGGAAAATGAGGATCTTAACAACTCAGAAGAGCATCACAGCCGCACAGACCGAGAGTACAGCACCGCAGGTGTTAGTAACTATTCGGGTGGCGGACATCTGTTAATCAAGCCGAAGCTCTCCCCATTTGTTCCGGAAGTTCTTAATTATCCGATGCCGAGAATTAAGATGCCATCGTGCAAGTTTGACGGCAAGAGCACCACGACGACCATGTAGCGGCCTATGAGAGGACACATGTACTTGTACACGCGATTGACGCCATCTGGTGTAAGGTCTTCCCGTCCACACTAACCGGCATAGCTCAGACGTGGTTTAAAAACCTCAAGCCTGGTAACGTATCCAGCTTCTCTCAACTCTCATCCATGTTCAGCACTCACTTCGTAAGCAACAGGCGCCGTGAGCGCACTACTGGAGAATTATTGTCGGTCAGGCAGGGAGAGACCGAATCCCTCCGAGATTACATCAGGCGCTTCAATGTAGAGGCTGTATCTATTCCCAGGCTGCAGCAGGATGTAGCGGTTTTAGCATTGATGTCGGGATTAAGGGAAGGAACTGCGTTTAGAAGCTATCTCGGCCGAAAATCTTTCACGTCGCTGGGGCCAGTGCTTGGCAAAGCAAATGATTTCATAAGAGGAGAAGAATTCGACAAGGCCGCGGGAAATCAGTACCGTGAGCCAGAAAAGAAAAGGGAAGAGAAGCAAAAGAAAGACAAAGGTCGAGAAGGTGATCGCGGCCGAGATGAAAGAAGGCAAGAATCTAATGTTGTCAAGAGAGGAAGCGATCGAGAAAGAGGAAACGATCGTGAAAGGGGGGACCGCGAAAAGGGTGAACGCAAAGAAAAGTTTGACGCGTATACCCAACTCACCACCTCCAGGAGTCAGATATACCTGATGAACAGGGACGCGAGAAATGGCAATCAAAGCAAATGTTCCACAAAAACCGCGACAAGACCAAGTGGTGCGATTTTCACGGAGATCACGGGCACTTGACTGAAGATTGTCGTCATTTGAAGGATAACCTGGAAGATTTAATAAGAAGAGGCTACTTCAACCAATACAAAGCTCAGACTAAGGATGGGGACCTGGTAAAAACAGCCAACCGGAACGTTCATTCACGGATCAGTGAAATCCATGTTATTAGCGGCGGTCCAATTCATGGCGGTAGCGTCAATGGAGCCAAAGCAAGTCTGAAGGAATTCAGACACCAGGTCAATTTCAATGAGAGCATGCAGTGGAGGAGGCCACCAGTCATGCCCGCCATGTCTTTCACGGTTGAAGATGCAGAGCATGTCGTCTACTCTCACGATGACCCTCTGGTAGTCATGCTGAAAGTGTCAAACTGTTTGATTCACAGAATCCTGGTAGACGGAGGAAGCTCCGCTAACATTTTGTATTACTCAACTTTTGAGAAGTTGATGATTGGCCGAGAACATTTGAAGCCCGTCCGTTACCCGGTAATCGGCTTCACGGGTGCATCAGTGATTCCCGAAGGTGTGATAACCCTACCAGTCAGGGTAGGAGAAGATAAAGATGCCAGGGATGTAATGGCGGAATTTCGTTGTTGACGTGCACGGAGCTTACAACGCAATTATTGGGCGCCCTTTCATCCATGACGTCCAAGGAGTGGTGTCAACTTATCATTTGACTATGTTGTACGTTTCCAATCTAGGGACGACAAAGAAAGTTGAGAGGAAACCAAGAGATGGCAAAGTCATGCTATCTAACAAAGATTGAAACAAATTCTAAGCAAGGAGAATTCCGATAGAAGATTTAAATCCGCCAACGCGGAAACAAAGGCGAGCTCAGAGGAGAGCTCGGGCGAATGACGAAGAGTTCGAGAAAGGGGATGAGGAGATGGATGTTCTTATGGAAGAATTAGAATCTAGACCTGACGGCATGCCAAGGCCCGAACCCGGACGGAGAAACAAAACAGGAAATGCTTGGCGGAAGATCCTAAGAAGGACAAAGGCTGTTGGAAGGACATGGACCCAAAGGTCAGGATCAACTTGGTGACTCTCCTAAGAGAAAACGCGGATATTTTCGCGTTCTCGGCGGATGAGATGCCGGGAATAGACCCGTCTGTGATGGTACATCGTCTAAATGTGGACAGTGCTGTCCGACCTATTAAACAAAAGAAACGAAATTTCTCGACCGAAAAGAACAAGGCCATCAAGGAGGAGGTTGATAAGCTGCTGGCTGCCGACTTCATTGAACCATGCGACTACCCAGAGTGGTTGGCCAATGTTGTCATGGTGAAAAAAGCTAACGGCCAATGGAGGATGTGTGTAGATTTTACGGACCTCAATAGAGCTTGCCCAAAGGACTGCTATCCCTTACCCAGAATTGACCAGCTAGTGGACTCAACTAGCGGTCACGCACTGCTCAGCTTTATGGATGCGTTCTCTGGCTATCATCAGATCAGTTTACTAGAGGCCGATAGAAAGAAGGCAGCATTCATCACGGATTGTGGTGTATACAACTATAAGGCAATGCCATTCCGGACTCGTAATGTTTGGGCAACTTACCGTAAGTTCGGTCGATAAAGTGTTCGCGGATCAAAGGGGAGAAATATTGAGACATATGTGGACGACTCTATCGTCAAAAGTAAAACTGACCGTGAACACCTAGGCGATTTGGAAGAAACCTTCAGAACATTGAGGAAATATAGGATGAAGCTCAATCCGAAGAAATGTGTTTTTGGGGTGAGAGCAGGGAAGTTCTTAGGCTTTTTAGTAAGCAAAAGGGGAATTGATGCAAACCCAGACAAAGTCCAGGCCATTGTCGACCTGCCTGAGCCAAAAAGCGTCAAGGACATTCAAAGGCTGACAGGGAGAATGGCGGCCCTCACTCGGTTCATTTCAAAGTCAGCAGACAAAGCCTTGCCTTTCTTTGCACTGCTAAGGGGAAATAAGAGGTTCGAGTGGGGAGAGGAACAAAGCCAAGCATTCCTGGCGGTTAAAGAGCATTTGAAGAAGTTGCCCACCATTACAAGGCCCGAGACTGGAGACACATTGCAACTATATATCTCGGCCTCAACAAAGACAATCGCCAGCATGTGTTGTTGGTGGAAAAGGAGAAGAGGCAAAGACCAATTTATTTCGTCAGCCATATCCTTAACGGTCCGGAAAGTCGTTACAAGCTGGTAGAAAAAATGGCCTTGGCCGTGATAATAGCCGCCAGGAAGCTCAGACCATATTTTGACTGTCATCCCATCCAAGTTTTAACCAATCAACCGCTAGAGAAAGCGTTGCAGAAGATGGATAGCTCAGGCCGCTTGTTGAAATGGGCCGTTGAACTATCGGAGTACGATATACAATATAAGCCCAGGACCGCCATTAAAGCCCAGGCCCTAGCAGATTTCATTGTGGAGGCCTCGTATGAGGAAGAAGAAGTGGAGCAAAAGGGAGCTTGGCTGCTGGAAGTCGACGGATCTTCCGCAGTTAGCGGGTCCGGAGCAGGCATAGTAATGACTAGCCCAGAAGGAAATTCATACCAGTACGCCATCAAGTTCGCTTTCCCAGCGTCAAACAATGAAGCAGAATATGAAGCAGCGATTGCGGGTTTAAGGATGTGCTTGGCGGCGGGTGCTAAGAGGGTACTTGTAAAAACGGACTCACAGCTGGTCAGTGGTCAATTGAGGGGAGAGTTCGAAGTTAGAGAGGCCAATATGCAAAAATATGTGGAAAAGGCCAAGGAGTTGATAGCTCAATTGGATGATTTTCAGATTCAAGCTATACCTAGGGCCGAGAACACAAAAGCGGATGCATTATCCAAATTGGCAAGTTCCGACTCATTCAGCATTGAAAGGTCCGTCACAGTAGACATCTTGAAAGAGAAAAGCATAGCGGAAGAAATTGTGACCGTTAACAAAGATAGACCAAAGAAGGGGAATGGTTTAGCGAACCGGTGTCATATAAGTTGACAGGGATGCTTCCCGTAATCCATCGTCCGCCAAGAAATTAAAACGACAAGCGAGCCGGTACGTCATATATCGAATGAGCCGTACAAAAATCATTTAGCATGCCTCTGCTTAAATGTGCGACCGCATGGGAATCCACGAAGATACTTGAAGAAATACATGAAGGTATATGCGGCAACCATATTGGCGGAAAAGCCTTGGCACTCAAGGCACTGAGAGCAGGTTTCTACTGGCCAAGCATGTTGGCAGATGCACAAGCCTACGTCAGGAAATGTGACAAGTGCCAGAGATATGCTCCTGTCATTAACCGACCAGCCAACGATTTACAGCCTATCCTGTGTCCGATTCCATTCGCGCAAAGGGGGAATGGACATTCCTGGGACCGTTCACCACAAAGAACCTGGGAGGGAGGAGATTCCTAATAGTGGGCATTGATTATTTTACAAAGTGGATAGAGGCCGAGCCGACAAAGAAAGATCAAGGCAAATCAAGTAAAAAAAATTCATCCGGCAAAATATCATGACAAGGTTTGGGATTCCCATGGCTATTGTTTTTGACCATGGCGTCCAGTTCGATTGCCGTCCTATACAAGCTTTTTTAACGGAATTTCGAGTGAAGTTTGCATACTCAGCCGTTTGCCATCCCCAGAGCAACGGACAAGCGGAGGCCGCGAACAAACAGATCTTGAATGCATTAAAGAAAAAGCTAGATGAGTTCAAAGGCGGATGGGCTGATATGGTGCCTAAAGAACTATGGTCAAACGTAACAACCGAAAAGAAGCGACGGGGGAGAGCCCTTTTAAGCTAGCTTTTGGTACAGAAGCAGTGTTACCAGTAGAGGTGGGTTTGCCCTCTTACCGGATCAAGCATCAAAATCCAGGAATGAATGATCAGGCGCTCAAGGAAAACCTAGACTTCTTCCTAGGAAATAAGGTTGATGGCGGAATTAAAAGGCGACCGCCTACAAAGACAGAATTAGCAAGGCTTACAACAAGAAAGTCTTGGAGAGGCCATTGGAAGTGGGAGACCTAGTCCTTCGCAGAACGGCCAGCCCACGGTAAGGCCCATGTTGATGGAAAGCTAACCGCCAATTGGGAAGGCCCATACGTCATCACTAAGAAAATTGCCCCCGGTTCGTTCATTCTCAAAGGCATGGACGACAAGGAGCTCAAAAAATTGTTGGAATGCTAGTGTCTTGAAGAAATATTATGTTTAATTTTTTCGAATGTAATCGGCCAAGAGCCACCTTTTTATTACAGATAATACAAAACACTGCTAGCATTCCGTGAATTGTCCTATTGTTTATATATATTAATGGATTGCGTGTCGGTTAATATTAATTATTAAACAGCCATATGACAGGTCAAGGTGCATTAACGGTCACATAACGTACCAAGCACAAAAAACAGCCATATGACAGCCAAGGTGCGTTAACGGTCACATAACGTAGACCAAGCACAAAAAAACCAGCCATATGACAGGCCAAGGTGCGTTAACGGTCACATAACAGACCAAGCACAAAATACCAGCCATATGACAGTCAAGGTGCGTTAACGGTCACATAACGGACCAAGCACGAAAAACCAGCCATATGACAGCCAAGGTGCGTTAACGGTCACATAACGTACCATGCACAAAAACAACAGCCATATGACAGGCCAAGGTGCGTTAACGGTCACATAACGGACTAAGCACGTAAAACCAGCCATATGACAAAGCCAAGGTGCGTTAACGGTCACATAACGTACCAAGCACGTAAAACCGGCCATATGACAGGCCAAGGTGCGTTAACGGTCACATAACAGACCAAGCACAAAAAACCAGCTATATGATAGGCCAAGGTGCGTTAACGGTCACATAACAGACCAACTAAAAAAAAAAAAAAAAAAAAAAAACGATGACGGCCAATAACAGAAACGCAAAAGTACTTTCCATAGAATAAAAGCTACTGGCTTGGCGGCCAACTACAACAAAAAATGATGGCGGCCAATAAAAGGCTTTCAGTCGGAGTCAAGTAATTTCAGATTAAAAACACGAAATCGTGTGTACATACGCCAAAATGGGCCGAATAAAGTGTTGATCAAAATACACAAAATAATACAAGCTATAAACTATTGGAAGAGTAAGAAGAGCCGAGAGAAGGCCGCCAAAAACTTCAAGAAGGGGGGGCATCTTGATCATCTTGCTCCGCCACATCACGAGGATCCGCATCTGCTATAGCATCCTCGTCGGCAAACTCGGGATCCCCTCGAACGGCGACAAATGTTGGCCGGCAAAGATGAGCCTCTTCAATCACATTCCAGTCAAACCCTGGAATGGTCTTGCACACGCACCTCATGGCGGCCGCCCAACCACCATCGTACCTCTTGTGGAGAACCGCTGCATAATCGTCGGATTGCTTTGGAACTCGCCGATAGCCCGAGCCCTTGATTGTGCCTTGGCGTCCAATACTGCAATCTCCTTCTCGAGTTAGCGGTCTCAAGAGCCTTGGTCAATGAGTTAACATTCTCCTCGGTCTCTTCCAATAAGGCGGCCCTAGATCTCAGCGTTGCCAGCTCATCCTCCAGGGCCGCAACTCTCTTTCTTTGCCGACGCCTTACCCTCTGTCTCCTTCAATGAGATCTTGGCAAGTTTCCAAAGATCGCTATAGGTGTCCGCCAACTTCGATACTCAATATATCGCTCAATCGCCTCAATGGCGTATTGTTGGCTGCGAAGATGAAAATAGTGTCAAGACAAGAAAGCGACGAAAGCGAAACGAATAAAAAAATAATAAAATACATAAACGTACCACAAGTTGGTCGTGAGCCAACCTAGCAATTGGAGTGATCGGGGACCCCGCGGCCTATCAACCGGCAAATGCATGCCCCTTCGAATGCGGTAGGCAAGGATGCCACCGTTCTCGGGGATGTCGGCATACGGCGACTCATCTTCCCTGACGTCCCAGTCCGGCTGATAAATCTTGCCGAGAACGACAGCCGACGGCAAAGGAAGCCGCCATAGCTTCGCTCGGCGGTACCTCTTTTTTCTCGATCCACTCATTGAACCGAGAGAAGATACCGGAGATAAGTTGGAGAGAAAGCTAGGCATGGTAATCGGCTCCGGATCTTTCACGGATGGAGGAGTAAGAACCCGACGACCAGAAAGCGCCGCTAACGTGTCCGGGAGCGAGGGGCGGGATAGCTCGCTCCCGGACCTCTCGGGAACATCCGAGGCCGAAACCCCACCAGCGTCGGGGCCGTGGGCGAAGAAGCGGGGCCCGTCAAAGTCCCGCCTTTTGTTGGCGAGATGTGTCCGCGGCGACTTGCTCGCGAGGCCGCCTCCTCGTTTCCACCACCCCCGGCAACAGCGGGAAGTGGAAGACCTAATCGGGACGGGCGGGCGAAGTCCGGCCGCCGGAGCAGCGGCAATGGCGCAGTAACATTTTGGGAAGGAACGCGAATAATATTCGCCCGCCGCGACCGCGACGAATATTATGAGGGCCGTGGCGATTCCCTCCCCGGCGGCCATTAGTAATCCCGTGCATAGTCTCGTAGTCCTGTGGGGAAGCAGGGGGTAAGTTGGTTAACGGTTTGAAGTTCTCGTCCACAGCTAGGGCGACGAGATCAAGAAAGTCAAAACCTGCAATTGACAAGAAGCACATTTAAAAAAAAAAAAAAAAAAAAAAAAGAGAATCATCGATTGGACCGATCCGACATCAACACTCACCATTTTCATGAGTTGGACTGAGCAGCAGGGCCGACAAGGGTTTGTTCCCCAGGATATACTTGGAATGAGGAATCCAATATTTAGGCTCTTTAACCCTCGCCTCCTTCCCGTCCTCATAGGTGATTAAATAGTCCTCTGTATCGAAGTAGTCGAAAGCCGCTAACTCTTCCTCAGTTAGCGGAGTAAGGGGTAAATGCTCCATACGCGGACGAGGCTCAGTGAAATGACGACGCACTGGATAATCCTCAGGAACTCGTAACCAAAAGAAAGCATCCTGCCAGCCCTTCAAACCAGTCATTTTTGGCTGAACTGTCATCTTCTTGTCGGCCGTCATTAACGACCACCAGCCCGCCTGCCTAGAAGATCCATTCTTCTTCAGCCAGTGAATGTGGCGGAATAAGTTCAAAGTTTGCGGAAAATCCAAAAAACGCACAACCCATATGTACGCGATCAAATTTCGGACCGCCAAAGGAGTTAACTGAGCCAAGCTCGCGTTGAAAGCGTTTAAGATCTTCACCAAAAAAGAATCCAGAGGGAAGCGGAGACCAAACTCGAAATGGTGAGTATATACGGCCACGTGACCGGGAGGACACTCCGTCACAATGGCCCCCTCTGGTGGAACTACCAACCGGTAACCCGACGGAAAACAATATAAATCCCGTGCAACTCTCGGGTAACCTGCATCACATGGCGTCCCGACGCCAAGGCAAATCAATCTCGAAGCTGATAGGACCGGCACTGAAATCATCCGGCAGCCATAAAGCCTCAGAACCAGGCCCGGTCTCAATCTCCTCCATCGGATTCGAACTGTCGACCCTTAATTCGGCAACACGGGAAGATTCCCCGACCGCGTGAGCAGATAAAGGTACAGAAACGTCAATGTTTGCGTTCGCTGAGTCAACTGCATCCCCAGTAACACGAACTGCAGGATTAACAGCAGCGCGACGATGATAAACGGTCTCTTGGCGAATCATAACGGTAGCAATGGAATCACTGTTGTCACCTAAATCAATAATATGAGGGTTAGGGGCCGCAGATCGCCGTAAACGATCGAAAAGTCTGGTCGTTACCTCCACCCCAAAGATCCGCTAAGCTATCCAACCAAGCATGCTCCCTAAGTGGTACTACATCAAGGCCGAGAGCGGCGTCGGAGGATGCCTAACGGATCGTCTAGCGAGAATTTGATGCCTAAGCTCCCTAAGAGTCCGCCTGGTCGCCACTCGGCTAGCGGATAGATATCTCCCCGGTCGACTATGCTCCTCAGGGGTAGCAGGGTCGTTAAGGAACTTGGATCTCATCTCTTTTTCTCTTTCAGCTGTTAAGGGAATGTCCGACAACAACCTAGTTCTTCCCACATGGTTAGAGCTGGAAGAAGGCTCGCTATCGGCCAGGGGAGAGGAAGGTTCACTTTCGGTCATAAATGCATCACTAGGGGTATTCTGGCTATCAGACTGGTCCGACATGATAAAAATATAAAAAGAAACTTTAAGCTTGGAAAAGAAATGGAGAAATACCTGGAGAAATAAAATCGCCGGAGAGATGAAGGCAAGGGGCAAAAGGTCGCCGGAAAAAGGCGAACAAGAATTCCAAGGAATGAATTAGCGTGAAAAAGCCCGAGCCCGAGCGAAAAGACCACCGGAAATGAAGAACTGTCACCGGCGAAACTCAAAATTAAAATCTCAGAGAAAACCCAGAAAAACTTCTTCAAAAGAATGGCGAAATTCTTGGTACTGTAAAACCGGAAAGAAAAAACTAAGAAATTTGGTAACTTTTCGAAGCAATCTGAGCAAGAAAGATCGGTTTTTTGAGCAAATGAAGCTATGGGTATGGAGGTTCGAGAGAAAGGAAAAGGAAAATGAAAAGCTTGAGGAATAATAGAAAAAATCTGGAAAAAGGACAACTGGTGTCCATATGTACAGCGAATAGACGGCTGAGATGGAAAGACTTAGTAACTCCCTCTCCAGATACCTGCCAAGTGTCGAAGCAGGGTAAACCCTAATAAAGCAATAGGCGGGATTTTCGGAGGAGTAATCATTAACTTTTCAAACTCTTTCAACTCCCTACGACAACACGTGGCACCCAACGAATGAACTTCCCCAAAAAAGTAGAGCACGGCAACAATGATTCGCGTCTATTGACAACATCCTTAGCGGTCAAGACCCCAAAAGATGCTGGGGGGGCTAGTTGTATGGGTATAACCCAAGTATGTTGGCGGACCCCAGTAATGGATCCGCGAACACCTTACCGGACGCAAATACTTTATGTCGCCCGCAGCTCTATCAAGTCAGTACATCAACATGGTCCGACAACGTTGGCGGTCGCCTAATAAGACAAAATAAGGGTATCTTCCCAGCTGTCGTGAGCATCGCAGCCGTACACGTGTAAAAGGATTACGCACCTTGTCAGGTGAATAGTACTTCTATAAATAGCCAAATAGTACTAGTTTGCAGGTACATTCTCTCACACTCAGAATTCTTATCTTTCTCTCTCTACTCTCTCTCTCTAAATCCTATTTGGACACGTGCTGACTTGAGCGTCGGAGGGGGTTTCCTCGCATCCCCCCCGAGGGTAGTTCACGTTTGCTTCTTGTGCAGCTATTCACCAGTGGACGCTAACTCTAATTTTTGGCGGACTTATTTCAAGACCGCCAACCGTTTCAACACCGAAACACACGCCATTTTTGTTCCATATACATTCAGTTGGCGTGCATTTTGCTTCAGGTTGGTTTACTTTCATTTAGTTTTTGGATTTTGCTTCAATAATAATTTTTGTCTTTAAAACAATCTGTTGATTTTTAATGTATTTAGCTATAACTCCATTTAGTAATTGCTATAACTCTACACAAGTATTGGTGTAACTCTAATGAGTACTTCCTATGACTCTAAATAAATATTGATGTTACTCTAATCAATACTTCTTGTAACTCTAAACAAATATTGGTGTGACTCTAATGAGTACTTCTTATAACTCTAAACAAATATTGGTGCAACTCTATTCAGTACTTATTATAACTCTGAACAGAGATATTGGAGAAGAAGAAAACGGGTGAAAAGTGAGATCCGAGAAGAGAAGCGGAAGAAGGCAAGAAAATTCATTGTTGTGCTTATGGTGTTTGGTGTTTAACTAGCAGAGGAGAGAGAAATTCAATAAAGTTTCAAGTTTGGAGAGAGGAGTGAGATATGAGGTGTGGTGATGAACTAGAAATCAAGCACCCGGCACGAGGTTGAAATTTGATTCAAGGTGGAAGGAAATTAAAATATGTGTAGATACTCCAGATCTTGTCCGTTTATGCTACTTAATCTAATGGCCCAAATTCTTTCTCATTTCTCACCTAAATAACTTTCTCACATGATCTTGCCATGTATATATATGTATATGTATATGTATATATGTATATATGTATATGTATATATATGCACAGTGTTATCATTGTTCTTGTGGGGTATATCTACTTGAAAAAGAAACCTATTCCCTAACAACATGTTGAAGTATTCCAAAAGTCACCACTAACATCCCGAAGGTTTTACACCCGTGCAAATTGCACGAAGAAATTTTTTGTTTTGTAAATTTAATATTTTAGAATGTTTCTTAAAGTCATGCTGTAAATATTAGTTTATGATTTAAAGTTCCATAATCTTGTATTGAGAATATTTTCAAACTTGCTTATGACCCGTGTATTCAGTGGCTGATGCAATAAATGTCATGGTGAATCACGTGACTCATCATCTTTTAAAAAGTTGTAGTGGTTCATATATCAATTTAATTTTTTTTAAACGAATGTAAAAATATCTATTTTTTTCTCTCTATTTTCCTCAATAGTTTTGCCTTCTTTCCTATTATAATCCATTTGTAGATTATAGAAATTTCATAAGTCATTGTTAGCAACGTATATGTCGAATTGTCATTATTCTCATGCGATATATCGGCTTAGGAAAATCTTGCCCAAGAGAACTTTAAAATCCTCAGGATAACAACCTCTTACACCATTCCAATTAGAAAAACCTCTTACACCATTCCAATAAGAAAAACAATGGAAATAGTTTAGCTAATCGCTATCTAAAAAAATTTCTTCCCTTAATTTGATATAATAAAACATTCTCTTATTCTTCCAACAAATCTGCAGCGGATATGCTAACCAACTTTTTGACTTCTTTATCAAACAACAGGAAATGATGCATTGCCTATATCTTGAATCTACAATCAACCATAATCTTTTTTTAATACACCATACATATATGTAAACGAATTCCTAATAAGTTCAATTTTTTCATCTTGGCCGACAGTGTTACATCTTACAACATCACTTTCTCTTATGATCCCAGTTTGATTTTTTTTGCATTCGTTATAATACCATTTGTATTTAAGATCTATATCCTCTATAGTTGCAAAACATACACATAATCTCAGCTGAAATTATATACAGTTGTTAGTTTCATACACCTTTTTTAAAAAAAAAAAACTTGCAAAAAAAAAGGAATTTCTTTTATCTTAGCTAATATAGACAGGACTTAGCAACATAATATTCAAAATCAACTAATTATCTTCTTAATGATAAAGATGTACTTGTTGACGTTCTTAATGATAAAGATGTACTTTATAATTTAAAATATAAGAGGCAGAAATAAAATTGTGTATGTTGACGTTCTTGATCTACTACTTCATCTTCATTGTAAAATTAAATTTCTTCAGTGCCTTCCTTGCAAACGTCGTTAATCTTCAATCAACCTTTCTGAAATATAAATATTTTCATGTTTGCTCCATCAAAGAATGTCTTCCTATTAACTGGTTGATCCACATGTCTTTTCAATTTTTTTGGGATCATAAGTTGAAAAAAAGCAGATGGACATAATGGAGAGAAAAAAAGCAGGAGTTGGGAGTTGCAACATGCATGTAAATATACTTCATATAATAGTGAGAAATTTGGATGCCAATTAGTATAGCAAAAATCACGACTATAATATGTTCCCAAAATAACAAAATTTTAGAATATTGCCTTGAAGGATATATATTTGCTTTATACCAATTGACATATTTGGAGCTATCGTTGACTAATTTAGCCTATCACGTTGTCATATTATGCTATCATATTTGTTATTTTAGGATGTATGATCACTTTGAAATTAATTATATACCGAAACAAAATCATTCTCCCTTACGCTGATTGCCTGATATATTACCATAATTCCTTCCTTAAATTCTGCCAAAATCTTTCAATGCAAAGCAACGAAATCATTGCCGCAAGAGGATATCAAACAGCCAGCACATGGTTTAATTTTCTCAATATGAACTGACACATGGCAAAATGGTGGAGAGCTATGACACGTGGCATTAGTAATTGGAGAACGACTGTGGACATGCCAGGTAGGATGAAGGATTTTGTTTTATATATTACTAGTATTGGGACCGGAACTTTTCGTGAATAAGAGGTAGAGTTTTGAAATACTTAGGCCCTTAATTTTTGTTCGTTATTTTTGTCTCGATATATATCAACTAAAAGTTATAATATGATGTCATATTATCTTTGACGTTGGTTTAATTTATATGTCATGAACAAACTCACTTTATCATTCGAAACATATTATATCATGCAAAAACTACATTTAGTTGCTCCTAGGTATGTTATCAAATATCTCTGTATAGACAATATTCCTTGTATAGTTTGATGGAGCGAGATCCCCGGTTATCAATGAGTATTCGTAGTCCCTCCCTCGAAGTCACCCTTGAAGCCGCCACATATAGGCGGCCATGGGTGAATACTTGGTTTTGGCAAATTGAAGAATGACATTCTCACGAGTTTGTTCCCGACTCTTGTTTATTGTCATTGCATAGCATACTTTTACTTGGAAATTGCCTCCTTTTGAAAGTGAAGGGTAGTTTAGATTCGATCGGGGACATTATTATCCTTGGTATTTACGTCTTATTACCTCTACATTTCCCTAGTCATTATTTACCGCTTCTATCACCCAAGTCGATAAATGTGTTACGATTAGTCTTGTTCCATTACATAAGCCAGCTGTTTGGTTTAGGTTCCTTAGCAGGATAATAGGAGTCCCTACTTTGAGTTGTAACTCATGATCAGGTATCCCGTTAAACTTCAAGTTGTTGAGGAACTCTACTGGGTAAAGGACATCTTGGTCGGTGACTTCTCCGGAACTTTTGCAAATTGAGTCTGAGCCGAGGTATTTTTTGTTTCCCAGGAAGAGTATTCATTATATAGGTGTTGATTTCGTCAACCGTTTCGTTCTTTGGGGCTAGAATGCACCTCTCACATAAATATGAAGGATCCTTGTATCGAGTCTCTAGAGCTTCATATGCTGCCTCTACAATTTCTTGCATTGCATTTTCCTTAGGATCAATTATTAAATCCTTTGGTATTTCGATCCATGAGGGATCTTCTTCATCATCTAATGTCATCGACAGTAAAGAGCCACCCCCAATTGAAAGTATCCAGTTGCTAAATTCTTTGATTTTATCTCTGTCCTCGCCGCTCTTCTGTTCTAGTCTTATGTTCTTGCTTAGAGTGAAAATCTTGCATCCGTTCCATAGATCTGATTTGCTAATTGTGGCTCGGACAATATCTTCTCTTCTCCCTTTCGGCACTATTGCGAGAGGTTAATTGAATCGCTAATTCCAATTGCAGTAGGTTAATTGAATCACTAATTCCAATCGCAATAGGTTAATTGAATACGTTAGTATATAGTCAATGTTTCCTTTTATAGGTTACTTTAATATAAAATTTTAAATATAGTATAAATGGATCTTATTTTAAAGTACTTTTTAAACACTTTCCAATGGTACAAAAATTATAATTTTACGAACTATATATTAAAAGTTATAATCAATTTACTATATTTTAGTTTTTCATTGTGAACCCAATTCTATTTATTCTTATCCTAAACTCTATTTATATTTTAATCAATTAAGAACTCTATTTATATTTTAAAAAAAATATGACATGGCACTTAATGAGCGCGACATATGACGTCTACCAATGAGGACGCTAAATGTCGTGGCCTCGTGATCTGGCTTTTGCCAAATGTCGCAGCCTCGTGATATGGCTTTTGCCAAATGTCGCGGCCTCGTGATCTGGCTTTTGTACTCTGCTTTATATTTTCGTGAAGAAGAGGTAGAGATTTTAAATATTTACACCCCTATTTTTGGCCGTTATTTTTGTCTGATATAGAACAACTAAAAGTTATAATATGATTTTGTCATTATCTTTGACGTTCGTTTCTAATTTATATGTCATGAAGCAACTCACTATATCATTCAGAAACATATAATATCATGCAGAAACTACATCATTTCTGAACAATCCACTATATGATTTCGACACTCACTATATCATGCAGATTCTCACTATATGATTCAGACATTCACTCTATCATGCATAAATTATATGTTACTTTAATATAAAATTTTAAATATATTATAAATGGATCTTATTCTAAAATACTTTTTAAACACTTTCCAATGGTACAAAAATTATAATTTTACGAACCTTATATTCAAAGTTGTAATCAATTTACTATATTTAAGTTTTTCATTGTGAACCCAACTCTATTTATTCTTTTCCTAAACTCTATTTGTATTTTAATCAATTTAAAACTCTATTCATATTTAAAAAATAAGTTGACATGGCACTTAATGAGTGCGACAAATGGCGTCCAATGAGGACGCCAAATGTCGCGACCAACCCTAATTCTAATTGAATCCCTAATTCCAATTGCAGTAGGTTACTTTTATACTTTAACCCTAATTCTAATTGAATCGCTAATTCCAATTGCAGTAGGTCACTTTAATACGTTAGTATAGTCAATTTTTCCTTTTATATGTTACTTTAATATAAAATTTTAAATATAGTATAAATGGATCTTATTTTAAAGTACTTTTTATACACTTTCCAATGGTACAAAAATTATAATTTTACGAACTATATATTAAAAGTTATAATCAATTTACTATATTCTAGTTTTTCATTGTGAACCCAACTCTATTTATTCTTATCCTAAACTCTATTTGTATTTTAATCAATTAAGAACTCTATTTATATTTTAAAAAAAATATGATATGGCACTTAATGAGCGCGACAAATGGCGTCCACCAATGAGGACGCCAAATGTCGCGGCCTCGTGATCTGCCTTTTGCCAAATGTCGCAGCCTCGTGATATGGCTTTTGCCAAATGTCGCAGCCTCGTGATATGGCTTTTGCCAAATGTCGCGGCCTCGCGATCGACTTTTGTACTCGCTTTATATATTATTTATACGATAATAACTAGTTCTGGACTGGACCCGTAAACAAAGCACGGGATTTTTTAGTAAACATTTTTTGCTATGATCATTAAACAAATTATATAATCTACAACTTGGGAAGATATAAACCAACATGAGATAGAGATTAATTGTCCTTGGCTTTTAATAATTGTCATTGCAAAGTAGACAACCAAAGGAAATTGTCTCATCTGAAACCCATCGGATGGGGTTAGTGTCATTCGGGGAATAAAAATGCAAGGGAAGTTTTATAGTAGATATGATTTGGACCCTGCATAATGTACGAAAAATATTTTGTTTATTAAGTAGTTTTTTTTATTCCTAAGCAAGTCATAATAGGCAGGTTTCTAGCTTTTAGACCGTGCAAAATATATTATATACTAATTCATCTCTAACTTTTAGACCCGTGCAAAATGAATTTTATGTTTAATAAGAATATTTATGTTTCAATAAAAATGAATACATCCATATATTCCATTATTGTGTCAAAAGTTCGTAAACTATATGACATTGAATTATATACTTAATGATATTTCCCCTTAAATTATGCTATGTAAACTATAAAAATGAATAAATACTACATATAACTTCTCAAACAAAAAAATTATACGTACAAAGTATACAATATACTTGTCCATTTGTTTTCTTAGTCCTGTTATTAACTTTCCCCCCAACAAATTGTATGGCCATCTTCATGTGTCAAGTTAAATCCTCCCATTTTGATCAGTGATTGTGCAATTTAGACCCATAAGTTTCAATTAGAGTAATTGACACCTCATGTTTTGTTCAATGATGAATATTCACCCCATGTTTATAAAAGGTTTAAAGATCTTAAAAAAAATTATCATATAATTGTATTACATATAACTATACTTTTACCCACAAAAATTATGCATATTTACATTCCTACCTCTTTTCTCTATCATAATGTTAACTTTCACCAAACAAATCTAACGGCAATCTTTCATGTTGCAAGTTAAGATTTCTCTCTTTCACATATTGTGCAATTTAGACCCAATAATTTAGTTAGAGTAGATTGACCCCCATATTTTGTTCAATACTCAATATCACTGACCCCCATAGTATATTTATTTCTTCTTTTATAGAAGAGTAAGAGATAATATTTTCTTGATCATATAATTGTAAGACATAACTATACTTTTGCTCATGAAAAAAATGTATAATATACATAATACACTCTCCAAGTGTTTTCTTTCTCCAACATGAACTCTCACCCAAAAAATTCTATGGTCATCTTTCATGATGTTCTTCATGATTTTCGTGATTGATAATATATCATATGATTCACCATAACATAAATGCTTTGAAACTTAAGGTGTGTTCTCTCCACCTGAATTTTACTGAACTTAACTGAACTTCTCTTCACCATAATACATTTAACTCTCACCCCAATAATTATTCAGCATTCGTACCTGATAGGAAAACTTGATTTGTCTAAGGGGGTAAGTGTCATCCACGGAATGAATATCTTATTTTCCACTCCGTTCCGAAAAATCACCATACCTTCAATAATGTCATTTCCAAGATGCTTGACGACAAAATCATAAAGTTACAAAACCCAAAATTCTGGTAAATATTCCTTAGAAGTTAATGTTAAGAAAATTATAAATTGTGAAAATCTATGCCATTGTTTGATATGTGGAAATCGTTGAAATCAACTTTCCATGTTGGGTTACAAAGAATATGCCCTTTGCATTTGTGTATTATGCGCACTTAAAATCTTGACTCTATTCACTATTAAAAAGAATCATCTAAATTCAATATATAAGAAAAAACAATATAGTCAATCGTCATAATTTTTAATAATATGTAATAAAAGATAGTTGAGGTCCATGAAGTGAATTGGTAAACACGCACAGGAAAGTAGGCTTAATAAAAGAATATAGAGGGGATAAATAACTAGATATCTATGCTATTTTGTTAATGTTTTTCAAAACAGATTGTGTCATATATGTTAGGAATATGTTTTGATCCGATTTATGTTTAAAAAATTACAATTGTCTACAAAATTTATCTTTTTAAATTAAAGGTTACTAATGCTACATATACAACAATATAATATGCATAGATTGAGGTAAATCACTTTCAATTTTGGGTGATTAAAAAAACGTATCTATGTTAATTTGACTAATGGGAAAAATTGAGTATTAATATAGTTAGGCATATCTCACGATATCATTTATTACAAATTTGTAAAATAATCAATCTATATATGCATTCTAAATTTGACATTTATTCACCATCATTATATCCTTTAATTTTGTACATCAATATCAATTGAAAAAATAAATTACACATATAAAGTGTAAAGAATCGGCAAGGATAATACTTTTTCTTTGTCTTGCAATAGTATTCTAATGTATTCCAAAATTATAAACATTTTACCCATATGATTAGTTTTCTCAATTCATATATCAATAAATCTCTTATAGAAAGTAATCAATGAAGCTTATACGACATTATCGACAACCATTTGTATTGATTATCTCCTCAAGCTTTTGTGTACAATGACCAATAGCAAAAAATAAAATAAAATCATGAGAAACACCAAAAAATATGATTAGCACATCAATTTGTACATGTACTTTTTACCTCTCTCATAAATCATTAAATATTAATCCCACTATCGGAAAAAAGAAAATTAAAATTTATTTTATATTTTACGTACAACATTCTAAATTATAAAATAAGATTATTGATAATAATTCAATAATAATGCAAGCTAGTATTGCATTAAGTGAGTACAATATACATTTAATTACAACTAAGATAAAGTTAGTAATATGAGATAACCTGGAAGATTTAGTTTGACTAAATAATAACCTATGTGCAAATAACGTTAGCTAATCCTACAATTTAGAAGGTGCATTCTGTTGTATAGGAGAGATAAAATATTTGGATATATTTTACAATGGCTACAATAAAAATGTAGCTATTATACGTTTTATATCATAGTCGTCCATTTAAAGTCTTAGATTCATACCTTACATTTTCGTTGACTTTTTTCAAAAAAAAAATCTACAGTTTTTAGTAGATCAAATTTACTTCAGCAGGATCACTAACTTCCACGATTTAGCCGCTATCCCCTCCTCTCCTCTCTCTCTCCTCTTTTCATAGAAAACCCTCTAGAGGGGCTGCTATGGATATTTTCGTCCATGGTAAGCCCCTCTTTCTCTCCTTTTTGCAGTTTCTAGTTTATTTTCTTGCTTTTTTCGTTTTTTAGCAGTTTTTAATAAGTCCCATCTGTGTGATGACTTTAGTCTCCTTTATGGTTTTTATAGTCACCCCCTTCACATCGGGTCTATTAGTTTGGTTTCTTTGTGTGTTAGCGGGGTTTGGACCCTGGCTCCAGTTGAAGGTTGATTTGTTGATAGGATTTTGTGCGGGATCGCAACGGCGGTCAGTACTTCGCGTACAATCGATTGAATCAACTCTAGTTCTACATCAAAACTACACCAGATCGTTAGACCCCCTCGTAGAAGGCTGCATCAGACAGCGATGTGAAAGAGGGTATTTAGAAGGGTTATTTCTGCTCAATGATCGTGGTTTTGCCATATTAGAATTAAGTTTCTTTCAATTTGATGTGTATTTTTCAGTTTCTGACTTATATTGTAGATGTCGTATGACTTTCTATATTAATGAATGAATTTTCACTTAAAAAAAACTTCCACGATTTTTTCTTTCTCTCGATCTAAAGAATTACATAATGTTTTGGTGATCACTAATTTCCCCTTTGACAGATAATTCACTTGAAAAAAAAAAGAACTGGAGACAGCCTTGCTTTGAAGCGTTCAATCAACCAGAAAAAATCAAGTTAACCTGATACTACTATTTAGTTATTTCTTGTGGTTGTGATACCTACAATCACATTTCAATCTCCATTGGTAATTGCCAAAAAAAGTCAAGTGAGGGATGATTAATGTCCAGTAGATTAGGGGAGAGATTTGATAATTTTATGAGAAGATAATATTAATGTTTATACTAATTCAAATTTGGAAAATTTATCAATCATAGCATAGTGAATTGATAAAACTTCATAGAGTTAGGCTATGTTCTTTTCAACTTATTTAAGACTCTAGTGCTTATTTCGAATTAGAAAAGTTCGGATCGGATCGAAAAAATTCGGATCGGATCAAAAAATTCGGATCGATTAGAAAAAATCAGATCAGATCAGAAAAGTTCAGGCCTTATCCTTAATTCTTTTTCTAAATATCATTATTATTATTATTATTATTATTATTATTATTATTATTATTATTATTATTATTATTATTATTATTATTATTATTATTATTATTATTATTATTATTATTATTATTTTTATTATAATAATAATAATAATAATAATAATAATAATATTATTATTATTATTATTATTTAATAATAATAATAATAATAATAATAATAATAATAATAATCGAACGAAAAAAGTTCGAGATCGGCCAAATTAGAAAAGTTCGGATCGGATCGGGCCCAGGATCGAAAGTTTCATATCGAGATCGGGCCAGGATCGAGAAAGTTCAGATCAAATTAGACCAGATCAGATCAGATCAGAAAAATTCATATCAGACCAGACGAAAAGAACATAGCCTTACTGGTTGAGTAGGGTTTATAGTTTTCTATATATTTTTTAATTTCATTATAAAATCAACCTTATCAATGGTTGAGATCTATCAATTACATAATACTCTACTGCGTACTGGTATTTGTTTCTATTTTCTCTCTCCTCTCACTTCTCTCACTTCTCTCTTATCTCTTATACATTTATATCTTCTCTTATCTGTTATATCAATTACAATAGCTCCACCATTGTTCCACAAAAGTTCATGGGTTTAGCTTGCAAAATCATAAAAAATAGCATATTTTGTTGCAAATAATAATCACATTAATTCATCACTCCGTATTTCCTTTCTCCTCCCCACATGCGATAACTCATTAAATCTCCCCTTGGTTCTGTGTTCACCTTCTATGTTCACTTTTCAACATAATCATAACAATAATAATAAATAAACAAACGCAGGGGCAAGGCAAATGTAATGGGGCCCTATATAATTTTTTAAAATTGGACCCTTGATTTGTTTTTTTTTAAAGTAAAATTAATTCATTAATAAAAGAGTTAAATACGACATCTACATAGAAATCGGGAATAACAAATACATAACAATTTTGAACAAATAAAATTCGAATTTGCAAAACCACGATCGTTGTGTAGTAGATCTAACAAATCCGCATACCCTCTTCCACATCGATGTTTGATACTGACCTTCAACGAGTTGGTCTTTCGATATCTTTGTTTTGAAATAGAATTAATTCGATACCATTGATTGTAATTGTAGATCTAAAATCTGCTTCGACACCACATAATTCTTCATCAATGATCCAAAATTACAATAATTCATCTAGAAACACAGGAGTAAACTAAAGTCTCTCCCAAGGAGAAGAGAATAAACCCTTTCTTTCAAGGGAGAAACAATCCTCTCTTTAAAGGAGGAAGTATTATTCAAACAAGAACGAACATAAACAAAGCTAAACAACAATGAAAATTAAAATTAAGGTGGGGCTATCCACCGATAAAATTGATGGAAGCCCTTTTGAAATTCACTAATGGAGGCTAGGGTTTAGGAGAGAAAGGGAGAGAAGGAAGAGAAAGAGAGAGATGGGCGCTTGATTTGTAGTTTAAAGCAAATATAAGATTCTCAATTTTAATTAAAAAAAGTACTTTTGTATTTAAAATAAGAAGGTCAAGTTACATCATATTAAAAATAAAACATATCTACTTAAACAAAAGTGTTGCTCACTCACTGGATGATTTGAACAAACTAATATTGAAAGATGTATTAAAACAATTAAGACATTCAATTAAAATATGAAAAACCAGTTGTAAGATAGATTGAAAAAAATGGAGTGAAAGTAAATTACCCAAAATAACTCTGGATGAGCCACTGCTTTTTTGCTCCAGTGGCATAGATTAGATTGAGTACTGGGTAGTTTAATTCGAGTTGGATGGTATATCTGGATCAATTGGACAATTGCTAACGGTTAAATCTTTAATTTCATGAAATAATTGAAGATTAAACCATTTTATTGGAATTAAATTAATTGACCCATCTCTTCAACTTCTCTTGGAATGGTGGTTTAATTCGAGTTTTGGAATTAAAATTATTGGGAAAGAAAATGTAAATGCACTAGAATTTGGGAGAATAGGAGCCATTAATGAGTGGGGTGAAACTTCTTGGAGTTCTGGTAGAAGGATGTGAAGAGTTATGTGTTTCATAAAGAGTAATGAAGACTAATAAAAGTAAAATAAAAAAAAAATAAGGGAACAAGTATGCATGCAATCACGCTTACAACTATCATCCACAATTTTTCAATTCCCAAAAAACTCGAAATGCAAAATTTCATGGGTTAAGCAGATTTTGATTCGCGTACCTGATGCATAATACACTCACGGTACTACCACTGCTCCATATCTTTTCCTTTTGTTGTACAATCAACAAAATAAATATATTTGGGGCCCCTATCTTTAGGGGGCCCTATGCGGTCGCCGTTATAGAATAGGCCAAGAACTGCCCCTGAACAAACGTTCTCTTAAAACCATCATTACAAAAAAATGAATCAAATCTTTTACCAAGTAATCATGTTGACTACCTTAATTCAGCTGGACCTTTTCCGCGCAATAGCAAAAAGACCACACTCGTTCTTAACTACTACAACAATAAAAAAAACCATAGTCACTGAATAATTCGGGGTTGGCTAACATGAACCGTCAAAAGAAATCGTCTCGACAACAAATAAAGGGAAAAGTAACCCGTTTAGAATTGGAAAAAGATCACACTCATTCTAAGTACTACTACAACAACAAAAACCCGTAGTTCTAGTATAATTTGGGGTCGGATAACCTGAACCGTTATAAGATGACAAATAAAGGAGATTACCTGAAAAATATAAAGACCTCTTTAGTGTTTAGAATTGGAAAAAGATCACACTCATTCTAAGTACTACTACAACAACAAAAACCCGTAGTTCTAGTATAATTTGGGGTCGGATAACCTGAACCGTTATAAGATGACAAATAAAGGGGATTACCTGAAAAATATAAAGACCTCTTTAGTGTTTAGAATTGGAAAAAGGGTCAGAAAGAGTGCGACCAATTCGACGAGACACGGAAGGTCCATCACATCTTTGAGACAAATGAATGAATGATGTTGTTGAAGCTCCATTGATAAAGCTCTCCTATGCAAGGCAATTCTTCATCTTCAAGCAATTTTCTCTGAGATTTTCCTATTCTCTTACATTTTGATCCATTCACTTGCAAGTTGCAACTACTCATACAACTTGCAACTACTGATACAACTTGCAAGTGTCGTGTCCCTTTCTCTTCTGCGGGAGCACCGCGGAAAGGTGGAAGAGAAGGCAAAGGTAAGCACGCAGCGAATTCAGAGTGTACTGTGTTGGAGAGATTGGTGGATTTTTTTGCTCATTTTTGGATGAATTACAGCACAAGTGAGCAAGAAAAGAAATGTAAATTTAAAGAGATGCATGAAAAATTACCCCCTAAATGGTTTGTGATTTCCATATCAAGATTGCTTAACAATTGCCTAAAATGTCGCGGAATCAATGCCTTAATCTACTCTAATTGATTGAAAAACGTAAATGGACCTAATAAAATTCTAGATACTGCAATACTCTATATTTATAGTTGCAAGTTGTAATTCGAATGGAAATGATTTTGATCCATAAAGTTTCCTAATTTTCAACCATTCTAGTATCAACCAAATCGCATGATTTTAGGCCATCATGAAGATTGATTGACCTAGTATTCTCAATTAGGTATTAATGTGGGAAACTTTATGTAAATTTCCTATAATTCAGTAATTCAAATTCAAATTGATCCTAGTATCAATTAACACGGTAATTACATGATTTACTTCCTAAATCAAATTACAGTGTGATTAGTGCAAGCGTAGTGAATTAACACGAAGCACAATTGAGAGTCCATGTGGACAATCTCTTTGAGATTCTAAGCAATAGAGCATGCCACATGGGCAAGAAATCTCTAACTTCACGACACGTGGCCTGAAGGATGCTCTTTTAGATATTTATATAGACTAGTATTGGGACCCGGGCAAATGCTCGGGCTTTTCGTGAAGAAGAGGTAGAGTTTTTAAATATTTAAACCCCTATTTTTAGCGGTTCTTTTTCTCTGACATTAGAACAACTAAAAGTTATAATATGATTTTGTCATTATATTTGACGTTGGTTTCTAATTTATTTGTCATGAAGAAACTCACTATATCATTCAGAAACATACTATATCATCCAGAAACTACATCATTTCGAAAAATCCACTATATCATTTAGACACTCGCTATATTATGCAGAAATTCAGTATATTCAAACATGCACTCTATCATGCAAAAACTACATATTTTTATATGCTAAAGCACATGTCACGATATACTACACAACCTACTTCAAATCTAAAATGTTCACACGAACAATTGGTACAGAGTCGTCTAAACTGAGATGATCGCTGAATGTTTTACCAATTTCTCCCCGTAGTGTTACGACAAAGTTTTGTCCACTACAAGATAATTAATAATTTTTGGACCTAGAATAATATTTCTATAAAACTACGAATAATAACAGTATTCTTTATGAAATAAAGAACATTAACCTTGTATGCTCCAATGTGATTTCCCTTACTATAGTTCTTGCTCGATGTGTCAGCCTACCAATGGCCCGTAGTTGTCCTATTATATCTGCATGAGGGATATAATAATATATATAAAGTACATATAATAATAATAATTATTTAAGATAAGTTAACATGTATTTAAATATAAAGGCTATATAATGAAGATATAGGAGTACATGTGAGTTGCACAATTGAGTCACATCGTTTTTTAATCAACTCATAGTCTCCCAACTCAAACTTGTGGGTAGAAATTTTGGGTTTGTCTTCATCTAGAGTTTAAACAGAGGTTTTGAAGTTGAAATATATCATGTGTTTATTTGTGACAGTTCTACACTCTTCTTTGTTGGCTGTCACATTAAAGTTTCTAATTATGTAGATGTTCCCCTGCTTGACCGTGCATTTGTAGTCTGATGCATCATCTCCTCTTATAGAGCCTTGAATATGATCTCCCTATTTTAGTAGGCCATTTAGTTTGTAAGGTTAGATCAAAATAAAACAATAATAGATAATGTGTTAATTGTATAGTGGGGCTTACTTCTTCATCTGCAAGTATTGTTTCTACACCAATAAAATTGTTGGTTTTCGGGTTTATTGCATCCCACATTCTGGTGACCCTAACTTTCATAGTCCAATCTTGCCTTTCTTTGCTCAAATACTTGATTAGATTGTACCTAATTGGTTCAATTGATATCCTTGACCTTTTTATTTACAATAGAATAGCACATAAGTTTATTTTTTATTCCAATGCTTAAGTCATCAGAATATGTTCTAGACCAATGAAAAGTTAATGGAGAAAGTGCAAGATAAAACTTATCTTTCTTTAGTACTTATTGCGTTTACAAATCAAATTAAAACACCTGTCATATAAATAAGAAACAATTTGTTAAATTATGAAGGATTGGTAATATTGCTACGGTATGTTGCTAAGGTATGTTGCTAAGGTATGTTGCTACGGTATATTGCTACGGTGCCCTTCAAGCCTCAATAGACCAACATGATTACCAATATCAACCCTCTTTCTAATATGTTGACCATGTCCCATCTTATCCAACATTCATGTTTGGAGGAGACGAACGATGCAACATTTGTTTCTTATCAAAAGAAAATAAATTATGAGGAGTATATTTATTAGAAACCGTACCTTTGGGAAGAACTCAATGTGCAAAGCTAACCGCTAAAACTCTATAATTTGTAGTTCACGTAATTAGTCAATATTTCCTTTTATACGTTACTTTAATATAAAATTTTAAATATAGTATAAATAAATCTTATTTTAAAGTACTTTTTAAACACTTTCCAATGGTACAAAAACTATAATTTTACGAACTATATATTGAAAGTTATAATCAATTTACTATATTTAAGTTTTTCACTGTGAACCCAACTCTATTTATTCTTATCTTAAACTCTATCTGTATTTTAATCAATTTAGAACTCTATCTATATTTTAAAAAAATGACATGGCACTTAATGAGCGCGACAAATGGTGTCCAATGAGGACGTCAAATGTCGTGACCTTATACATTACTTTAATAAAATCTTAAATATAGTATAGATGGATCTTATTTTAAAGTACTTTTAAAACACTTTTTAATGGTACAAAAATTTACTATATTTAAGTTTTTTTTATTGTGAACCCAACTCTATTTATTCTTATCCTAAACTCTATTTGTATTTTAATCAATTTAGATTTCTATTTATATTCCAAAAAAAATGACATGGCACTTAATGAGCGCGACAAATGGCGTCCAATGAAGACGCCAAATGTCGCGACCTCGTGAGCTGGCTTTTGAACTCTACTTTATATATTAGTTATATGATAACTAGTATTGGGACCCGGGTAAATGCTCGGGCTTTTTCGTAGAGAAGAGGTAGAGTTTTTAAATATTTACACCCCCCCCATTTTTTGCCGTTATTTTTGCCGGACATAGAGCAACTAAAAGTTATAATCACTACAAGAAATAGCTAAAATAACGAAGGCTACACAGCGACGGTCAAGAAAACGGTCGGTGATTTAATATACAGCGACGGCTTTAAACAGACGGTAGTTACCGACTGTTTATTATGTGAAGAACGACGGTTTAACCGTCGCTGACTGGCAACGACGGTTGTAAACCGTCGTTGTTTAGCTTAATGTAAAAAGGAAAAGTTTTCACTTTAGGCGTCGCATTCAGCGACGGTTTTAAGCCGTCGTTGTTTAGGTTAAATTAAACCTGAAATTTTTTTTTTTTTTTGGCGACGGTCTTAAACCGTCGCCGATGTCGAGGGGGTTAAATTAATTAGCCTTGTTCCGGTCGGGTTTTATTCGCAAAACCAACGAACGAAGCCGGTATTCCCTCCAACCAACGAAAGCCGACGAAACCGCCTCCCTCCAACCAACGGACGCCGGACGAAGCTTCGCCCTTGCCTTCTTCGCCGCCGGTGAGCTTCAATTTATTGTATTTTTTTTTTCTTATGAAACCAAACCCTAAAAGTTGGGATTTTGGGGTGTAGGTGGCGAAAATCACCGTTGGCACGGATATTCCAAATCTTTCTCCTCTCGCCACTAGGTAATACCTAAATCTATCCTATTTAATAATTTGTTTTTGAATTTTGGCCACTCACTCAATATCTTTCCCCCAACTTTGGCAATGCCTAAATTCAAGTTTTGGCTCGAACTCGGTGGAGGACGGTGGACGGACAACCTCCAAGAATCGTGACTCGTGACTAGGTACATCTTAATGCGCTTCAATTTTGTTGATTTCTTGTTTTACTTTACATATTAGGGTTTATCAATTTCATGAGAATTGGAAAATAAATTGCAATTTTTCTTGTTAGGGGTGTTTATATATCAGATTATATAATTTAGAATTGTGAAAAATGTTAATTTTGTTGTTGTACTTTGATTTGGGGTGTTGTTGGTGTTTGAAAATTGAAATGGCATTATATTTGAATTGGGCATTATCAATGTTAATGCTGATTTTGGTGATTATATTTTATGGTCTATGGCATTATAAATGTAATTACTTTGAAGATTAAGTTACTTTAATTGTATAAGCTTAAGTTACTATATAATTATCACAATAGTTTTTATAATGGTTCGTTTATTAAAGGTTATAAAAGTTAAAAACTATATAATTATGACAATAATTTATTTATTGCACATTCCTTTATTTAGTTTACACTATTTAAATTGTTTATATTGTTTTTGACATATTTGTTTTCGTGGAAATAGTTTGGATGATGTTATAAATTAAAGTTAAGTGTTTAAATAAATATGGTTGCATCATCATGTGCCTAGATACCCGTTCAAGGTATAATCATTAGGAGTATATCTTGAATAGTCCCCGATTGGGACTGTTCTTCGACGTTTGACCTCACTTAGGTGGTGAATGTATGCCTTTTGTTCTATTCTATGTAATTTCCGAGTGATGTTGTTTCTCTATGTTGTTCTCTGGGTACATATGTAAGCTTTTACGAAGGCGACATTGTGTACTTGGAGAACTCATGGGAAATGCTGCCGGAATTTATGTAGAAGCGAATAGTTGGCATACATTCACTAGTGGGGTTAGACGTCGAAGAATGGGTTAGGTTGGAGTGATAAGGACCTTTGGACATCATTTTAGGCCCTATATGTATTTCACACATATGTTTTAATTGTACGTATGTTGGTTGTTAATGAGTATTGTCATTGAAATGGTTTAGAATTGTAGAATTGGTCACCATGAAACGGAAGGAGCATTGGTGGATGTATGATAGATATGACAATGTGCGTAACTTGAGGCCCGAGTTCTTGAGGGGGGTTGATGAATTCATTGATTTTTGCAAAGTAAATCCCGAAAACCCAGGTAAGGATGAAGTTAGATGTCCGGTGTCCGAAATGCAAGAACAAACGTATGCATGACGCAAACACGGTTAAAGTGCATTTGTATAGCAAGGGCTTTATACCTTATTACTACGGTTGGTATTCTCATGGTGAAGAGTTACCTCAACCCGCAGAAGAGCTATCTAATCCGTACCGTGGAATGGTTTTCAATGCTCTTGGGAATAACCCGGAACCGTCCACTGTTGAAGAGCCTAGTGGAATGGAGGAGGAGCCTAATCCTCAAGCAAAGGTGTTTCTTGACCTATTAAAGGCTTCTGAGGAACCGTTGTACGACGGGAGCTCCATGTCTGTGTTGGAAATGGCATCTAGAATAGTATCTTTGAAGTGTGAGTACAATTTGCCACATAGGTGTGTTGATGCTTTTGCTTCATTAATGAAAGAAGCAATACCTAACAACAACAACATGAGTAACACATTTTACGATACGAAGAAGATCTTGGAGGGATTAGAGCTTCCCCACGAGAAGATTCATGCTTGCCCCAAAGGTTGTATGTTGTTTTGGAGAACTGATGCACACTTGGACAGATGTAGAGTGTGCGATAGCGACAGATACAAGAGGACTTCTAAGGGCTCTTTAGTTCCAATGAAAGTTTTGATTTATTTCCCAATCACACCGAGATTGCAGAGGTTGTATGCAACAAAGAACGTTCTTTGAAGAAATGACATGGCATGCCAAAAATCCACGAGTCGAAGACAAAATGGCTCACCCTAGCGACAGTGAAGCTTGGAAGCATTTGGATAGATCATTTGGCGAATTTGCATCTGAGCCTAGGAATGTTCGGCTCGGTTTGTGTACCGATGGGTTTGGTCCACATGGAAAGTTTGGGGGTCAATATTCATGTTGGCCGGTCATCTTAACCCCGTACAACTTGCCGCCATCGATGTGCATGAAAAAACCCTTCATGTTCCTTTCGTTGCTCGTTCCTGGTCCTAAAAATCCGAAGGAAAACTTGGATGTGTACATGCAACCCTTAATTGAGGAATTGAAGCAATTATGGGATGTTGGAGCAACTACTTATGACATTTCTAGGAAACAAAATTTCAATATGCGTGCCGCCATTCTTTGGACAATAAATGATTTTCCTGCTTACGGTATGCTATACGGGCGGTCTACCGGGGAAAAGGCTTGTCCTTATTGTATGGATAAATCCAAAGCTTTTTGGCTCGAGCATGGGGGTAAAGTTTCTTGGTTTGATTGTCACCGTCAATTCCTTCCCGAAGATCACCTTTTCGTAAAAACAAAGTAGCTTTTTGCGAAATAAGGTTGAAAAAGGGTCTCCACCACACATCATGTATGCGGGGAAGAGTTGTGGTCATGTGTTAAAGACTTTCCAAAGGCTACGAGATGGACCGAGATGCACTTAACGCTTTGAAAAAGTTGAAAAATGGGTGGTTCAAACAAAGTCGGTCTTTGGGAGCTCCCCTAACGGGAAGCATCTGCATCTTCGTCACAACCTTGACGTCATGCACATTGAGAAAAACTTCTTCGACCAACTCATTCACACGATTATGGATGTGAAAAAAACAGACAGCCGGACACCGTTGCATCTAGAAAAGACATTGCTAAATTGTGCAAAAGGCCTCAACTTCATGTCACCAAGGATGCAAACGGAAAGGAAACTCCACCGAAAGCACCTTTCGCCTTTGGACAAGTCCCAAAGGAAAGTATTATGCAACCGGGTCGAGATTTGAAATTTCCGATGGCTATGCTTCCAACTTAACAAGATGTGTGGACATGCAGTCCAGGTAAGGCACAAGTATGAAAAGCCATGACTGTCATGTCTTCATGGAAAGATTATTGCCGATTGCATTAAAGGAGTTGCTCCCGGTTCATGTGTGGAAAGTTGTCACTGAGATTAGCCTTTTTTTCCGTGATTTGTGTTGCTCCACCATCACGGTAAGTGACATGGAAAGATTGGAAAAGGACATAGCCGAGATCCTTTGTAAACTTGAAAAGATTTTCCCACCATCATTTTTCAATTCCATGGAACACTTACAGTTCACCTTCCACGCGAAGCTAGGCTATGTGGTCCGTGCAATACCGTTGGATGTATCCCTTTGAAAGGTACCTTATCCTTCATTTTCATATATCCTTTTTTATTGTTCTTCGCAATTGTGTAACTCTTTTTGATAACCACCTTATTAGGTTCCTCAATCATTTGAAACGTAAAATTGGTAACAAGGCTCGTGTGGAGGGTTCTATTTGTAATGCGTACTTGTGTGAAGAGATTGCAAACTTACGTTCAAACTACTTTCAGCAAGGAGTGGATACTAAGACACGAGATTCGGCGCCGTAATGTAAATGATGAAGTTGATAGGATGCTCGACTAAACCGTCCCGAGCTATTCGGGGTTAATTGTGGTCGGCCGTCTAATGCAGGTGGAACACGATTTTTAACTGAAGTGGAACTACAACGTGCACACGTATATGTGTTAGCAAATACAGGCATCTTACAAGAATTTGAGAAGTAAAACACTTGTTATTAATCATATTATTTATAAATTTAACTTTCATTTTTAATTTAGACATTAACAATTGTTATGTTTGTAAGGGATTTCAAGGACCACATTCTTCAAATTCGACCTACTCTACGTACAGAAGATGTGTGGGTGCAACATGAAGCAGAATACCTTGATTGGTTTAGATCGAAAGTGAGTTTGTGTGACAATAGGTTATTCAATAGGTTATTCAAGACACTATGTTAATGGATTAACAATATGAATGAATTTCAATAGGTTATTCAAGACAAACCCAATGATGATGTACTGTTTGCTTTGGCAATGGGTCCTTCGACATTAGTTCGCACTTGGAATAGATACTATGTTAATGGATACAATTTCCAAACAAAAGCGTCAAGCAAACACAAATCTACCATGAATTATGGAGTGTGTGTGTCTAATGATGGAGCGAGTGATTTCTTTGGGATTCTAGATGATGTTATAGAATTGAAGTTTACTGGTGCCCGTAGTCAATATAGCACTGTTTTGTTCAAGTGCAATTGGATGGACAATGTGAGGGGAATGAACATCGATCAATACAAGCTAGTTGAAGTCAACCACACCAAGAAATACCCCAAGTTTGATCCCTTTGTGCTATCATACCAGGTTAGCCAAGTATATTTCGCACCGTACCCAAGCTTGAAAAGAGATCGTGCTCAATGGTGGGGCGTGTTTAGGACAAAGGCAAGGTCTCGTGATTGATGCTCCGGTTGACTTCGACTTCCTTCGGAGACAAGTCTTTGGGACTCCAACGCTTTGTGATCCAAATGATATTCCCGATTATGAAGGGGGTAATGATGTCGAGTGTGTTGAAGGAGATGATGAAGAAATTTTGTTTGAAGCCCCGGTGATGATGAAGAAGAGTCTAGTTTCGAGTCTGGAGAAAGCGAGGATGATGACGATGACGATGATGGTTTTTGGGATGACGATAGTGATGATGAACTAAGCGAGGATGGGAATTCACTTTGATTTGTTTTAGTATATCATAGCTTGTATTAAGGACAACATTTTAATAAAAATATATGACTTTTTATGACATTTCCATCTCGTAGTTTTTCTTCTTTGTTGTTGAGTAACATGATCCATTCTCGCACTCTGTGGTTTTTCTTAGTGTTTTTCTAATATTTAATTAGTACTTGATTTCTCCCCACTTCCGTTTTCGCATTAATATTTAGGTTTCCTCTGCCTTTCTTATGTAGTGTCATGCTCATTTCTTCATTTGTTTACAAGGTAGGGCCCTTGTAGTTGTTGTTGGTTCATTTTCCTTTGATTGCTTGCTTCATTCACTAGATGTGATCTTAGTTAGGACACAAATGGTGGTGGATGTTATACGAAATGCAGCTATTTATTGTGTTGATGTGTGTGTGCAATGAACACCAATATCTCATGCTTTGTTAAAGTTGAACATTGATGGCTACCCTTACTTATTTACCCTACAAAATTGGCTAAACATGAATCCCGTCCTATAATGACTTCCTACACTCAATGAACTACAAAAACTTGCCTTTGATCGGAAATTTAAGTCTGTTTACACTCATGCCCTTTTGACTAAGGGCGGGGGGAGGGGAGGGGGGGGGCAGGGGGGCCGGGGTCGGTGAGGGGGGAGTGCGGGGGGGGGCTGCAGGGGTCGGTGAGGGGGGGGGGGAGGGAGTGCGGGGGTCGGTGAGGGGGAGGGCGGGGGGGCCGGGGGGTCGGTCGGGGGGGAGGGCGGGGGGGCTGCAGGGGTCGGTGGGGGGAGGGCGGGGGGGAGTGCAGGGTCGGTGAGGGGGGGAGGGGGGGAGGGGGGGAGTGCGGAGCCCGGGGGGGAGGGGGGGGTTAGTGAGGGGGGAGGACAGGGGGTGAGGGAGTGCGGGGGTCGGTGAGGAGGGGGGAGGGCAGGCGGGGAGTGCGGGGGTCGGTGAGGGGGCTGCAGGGGTCGGTCGGGGGGGAGGGCGGGGGCTGTAGGGGTCGGTGAGGGGGGGAGTGCAGGGGTCGGTGAGGGGGGGGAGGGCGGGGGGGAGTGCGAAGCCGGCAGGGGGAGGGCGGCGGGTTAGTGAGGGGGAGGACGGGGGTCGGTGAGGGTGGGGAGTTTCTAATTTCTTACATTTTATTTTGTTTTGTTTAATCTTGCGCGTTTCTAATTTCTTGCATTTTAGGTAATCATGTCTAATCCTAAGGGCCGCGGAGGTCGAGGTGGCTTAGGTGGAAGCCAAGGTCGTGGGACTTTGACTCCGAGGGAGCTTTTTCAGTCACCAGAAGTAGAAGGAAGCCAGAACCCTATGTCAGAGACACAGGGAGATGATTCACAGGCACGTGACATTGGTGACCACGTACCGGAGACTCCGATCACTCAAACGGAGGAAGGTGAAGGTTCGAACCGTGCACCAAGAAAGGTTTTAATCCCTCTTTGGATTGTGGTAAGTTCGTAAGCCTTCATTTCATGATATTTGTATGCAATGATATTCACAATTCACGTGTTTGTTTGGTTTTCAATTCAGGTTTGATGATAACAAGGTTAGTGGGTCCATCACTTACATTTTTCAGGGCCATTTTCGACAACCATGGTTCAATTACAGTGAGGTCGATAATGCAACAAAGATGCATTGGTGGAACATTTTCACAGTATGTATGAATCGAATTATGAAAAATGAAATTGATTATATTACTTTATTAATATCTTTGTTTAATGTTTGACTAAAGGGTATTTATGAATGGGCTCCTGAGTTAGAAGGCCTAGTGAAGAAGGATTACAAGAAAAAAGCTTCATCTCGTCTGCGAGACTTGCGATACTGGGTGGTTAAGAAAGCCAAAGAAAGGCCTAAATGGTTGGGGGAGACGATATACGAAGACATGAAGAAGAGAAGTGAAGACCCAACATTTCGGGAAAAATCTGAACAGGCGAAGAAGAACCGAAGAGGTGGCTCCCTGTCAAATCCAATTGAGCCGTCACACTTTCAGGGTTCTATTTCGGCGGCACAGCATGCTAGGAAGATGGTAAATATGTTTCATGTCTACTACTTAGTGTAATTTACATGAATATGTTTCATAAAGCCTTTGTTCAACAATGTCTGCAGGCAAAGAGTAGAGGAGGAGTACTCCCTACTGCTCCCGAGTTGTTCTTGAAGACTCATTTCAAGACTGTTCCTGGAAAAGGAGAAATTCCAGCAAACAAGAAATCAAAGCAAATCTCGGTACATACTTCTAAACATATATTTATAGGCAATTATGATTGAAAAGTTTGATGCTAGTTTAAGTTAGAATCAAATATAGGCCATTTTAGGCCATTTTACTTGAAATTGAATGAATACGAGTAGTTTGATGCTAGTTTAAGTTATAACCACCTCAAACATCATATATATATAGTTAGTTTAATGTATTTACAAGTTGTTTTGATTGAAAATACACAAAGTAGGAAAGTTAGAACCAAATGTAGGCTAATATAGGCCATTTTAGGCCATTTTACTTGAAATTGAATGAATACGAGTAGTTTGATGCTAGTTTATGTTATAACCACCTCAAACATCATATATATAGTTAGTTTAATGTATTTATAAGTTGTTTTCATTGAAAATACACAAAGTAGGAAAGTTAGAACCAAATGTAGGCTAATCTAGGCCATTTTAGGCCTTTTTACTTGAAATTGAATGAATACGAGTAGTTTGATGCTAGTTTAAGTTATAACCACCTTAAACATCATATATATAGTTAGTTTAATGTATTTATAAGTTGTTTTGATTGAAAATACACAAAGTAGGAAAGTTAGAACCAAATGTAGGCTAATATAGGCCATTTTAGGTCATTTTACTTGAAATTGAATGAATACGAGTAGTTTGATGCTAGTTTAAGTTATAACCACCTTAAACATCATATATATAGTTAGTTTAATGTATTTATAAGTTGTTTTGATTGAAAATACACAGAGTAGGAAAGTTAGAACCACATGTAGGCTAATTTTTGGACTTTTTACTTGAAAATGTTTGAATACGAGTACTTTGATGTTAGTTTAAGTTATAAACACCTCAAACATCATATATATAGTTAGTTTAATGTATTTATAAGTTGTTTTGATTGAAAATACACAAAGTAGGAAAGTTAGAACCAAATGTAGGCTAATCTAGGCCATTTTAGGCCATTTTACTTGAAATTGAATGAATACGAGTAGTTTGATGCTAGTTTAAGTTATAACCACCTCAAACATCATATATATATAGTTAGTTTAATGTATTTATAAGTTTTTTTGATTGAAAATACACAAAGTAGGAAAGTTAGAACCAAATGTAGGCTAATATAGGCCATTTTAGGCCATTTTACTTGAAATTGAATGAATACGAGTAGTTTGATGCTAGTTTATGTTATAACCACCTCAAACATCATATATATAGTTAGTTTAATGTATTTATAAGTTGTTTTGATTGAAAATACACAAAGTAGGAAAGTTAGAACCAAATGTAGGCTAATCTAGGCCATTTTAGGCCTTTTTACTTGAAATTGAATGAATACGAGTAGTTTGATGCTAGTTTAAGTTATAACCACCTTAAACATCATATATATAGTTAGTTTAATGTATTTATAAGTTGTTTTGATTGAAAATACACAAAGTAGGAAAGTTAGAACCAAATGTAGGCTAATATAGGTCATTTTAGGTCATTTTACTTGAAATTGAATGAATACGAGTAGTTTGATGCTAGTTTAAGTTATAACCACCTTAAACATCATATATATAGTTAGTTTAATGTATTTATAAGTTGTTTTGATTGAAAATACACAGAGTAGGAAAGTTAGAACCACATGTAGGCTAATTTTTGGACTTTTTACTTGAAAATGTTTGAATACGAGTACTTTGATGTTAGTTTAAGTTATAAACACCTCAAACATCATATATATAGTTAGTTTAATGTATTTATAAGTTGTTTTGATTGAAAATACACAAAGTAGGAAAGTTAGAACCAAATGTAGGCTAATCTAGGCCATTTTACTTGAAATTGAATGAATACGAGTAGTTTGATGCTAGTTTAAGTTATAACCACCTCAAACATCATATATATAGTTAGTTTAATGTATTTATAAGTTGTTTTGATTGAAAATACACAAAGTAGGAAAGTTAGAACCAAATGTAAGGTAATATAGGCCATTTTAGGCCATTTTACTTGAAATTGAATGAATACGAGTAGTTTGATGCTAGTTTAGGTTATAACCACCTCAAACATCATATATATAGTTATTTTAATGTATTTATAAGTTGTTTTGATTGAAAATACACAAAGTAGGAAAGTTAGAACCAAATGTAGGCTAATCTAGGCCATTTTAGGCCTTTTTACTTGAAATTGAATGAATACGAGTAGTTTGATGCTAGTTTAAGTTATAACCACCTCAAATATCATATATATAGTTAGTTTAATGTATTTATAAGTTGTTTTGATTGAAAATACACAAAGTAGGAAAGTTAGAACCAAATGTAGGCTAATATTGGCCATTTTTGGCCTTTTAACTTGAAAATGTTTGAATACGAGTACTTTGATGCTAGTTTATGTTATAACCACCTCAAACATCATATATATAGTTAGTTTAATGTATTTATAAGTTGTTTTGATTGAAAATACACAAAGTAGGAAAGTTAGAACCAAATGTAGGCTAATCTATGTCATTTTAGGCCTTTTTACTTGAAAATGTTTGAATACGAGTACTTTGATGCTAGTTTAAGTTATAACCACCTCAAACATCATATATATAGTTAGTTTAATGTATTTATAAGTTGTTTTGATTGAAAATACACAAAGTAGGAAAGTTAGAACCAAATGTAGGCTAATGTAGGCCATTTTAGGCCTTTTTACTTGAAAATGCTTGAATACGAGTACTTTGATGCTAGTTTAAGTTATAACCACCTCAAAAATCATATATATAGTTATTTTAATGTATTTATAAGTTGTTTTGATTGAAAATACACAAAGTAGGAAAATTAGAACCAAATGTAGGCTAATGTAGGCCATTTTAGGCCTTTTTACTTGAAAATGCTTGAATACGAGTACTTTGATGCTAGTTTAAGTTATAACCACCTCAAACATCATATATATAGTTAGTTTAATGTATTTATAAGTTGTTTTGATTGAAAATACACAAAGTAGGAAAGTTAGAACCAAATGTAGGCTAATCTAGGCCATTTTAGGCCATTTTACTTGAAATTGAATGAATATGAGTAGTTTGATGCTAGTTTAAGTTATAACCACTTCAAACATCATATATATAGTTATTTTAATGTATTTATAAGTTGTTTTGATAGAAAATACACAAAGTAGGAAAGTTAGAACCAAATGTAGGGTAATATAGGCCTTTTTAGGCCATTTTACTTGAAATTGAATGAATACGAGTAGTTTGATGCTAGTTTAAGTTATAACCACCTCAAACATCATATATATAGTTAGTTTAATGTATTTATAAGTTGTTTTGATTGAAAATACACAAAGTAGGAAAGTTAGAACCAAATGTAGGCTAATCTAGGCCATTTTAGGCCTTTTTACTTGAAATTGAATGAATACGAGTAGTTTGATGCTAGTTTAAGTTATAACCACCTCAAACATCATATATATAGTTAGTTTAATGTATTTATAAGTTGTTTTGATTGAAAATACACAAAGTAGGAAAGTTAGAACCAAATGTAGGCTAATATAGGCCATTTTTGGCCTTTTTACTTGAAAATGTTTGAATACGAGTACTTTGATGCTAGTTTAAGTTATAACCACCTCAAACATCATATATATAGTTAGTTTAATGTATTTATAAGTTGTTTTGATTGAAAATACACAAAGTAGGAAAGTTAGAACCAAATGTAGGCTAATCTAGGCCATTTTTGGCCTTTTTACTTGAAAATGTTTAAATACGAGTACTTTGATGCTAGTTTAAGTTATAACCACCTCAAACATCATATATATAGTTAGTTTAATGTATTTATAAGTTGTTTTGATTGAAAATACACAAAGTAGGAAAGTTAGAACCAAATGTAGGCTAATGTAGGCCATTTTAGGCCTTTTTACTTGAAAATGTTTGAATACGAGTACTTTGATGCTAGTTTAAGTTATAACCACCTCAAACATCATATATATAGTTATTTTAATGTATTTATAAGTTTTTTTGATTGAAAATACACAAAGTAGGAAAGTTAGAACCAAATGTAGGCTAATCTAGGCCATTTTAGGCCATTTTACTTGAAATTGAATGAATACGAGTAGTTTGATGCTAGTTTAAGTTATAACCACCTTAAACATCATATATATAGTTAGTTTAATGTATTTATAAGTTGTTTTGATTGAAAATACACAAAGTAGGAAAGTTAGAACCAAATGTAGGCTAATATAGGCCATTTTTGGCCTTTTTACTTGAAAATGTTTGAATACGAGTACTTTGATGCTAGTTTAAGTTATAACCACCTCAAACATCATATATATAGTTAGTTTAATGTATTTATAAGTTGTTTTGATTGAAAATACACAAAGTAGGAAAGTTAGAACCAAATGTAGGCTAATCTAGGCCATTTTAGGCCTTTTTACTTGAAAATGTTTGAATACGAGTACTTTGATGCTAGTTTAAGTTATAACCACCTCAAACATCATATATATAGTTAGTTTACTGTATTTATAAGTTGTTTTGATTGAAAATACACAAAGTAGGAAAGTTAGAACCAAATGTAGGCTAATCTAGGCCATTTTAGGCCATTTTACTTGAAATTGAATGAATACGATTAGTTTGATGCTAGTTTAAGTTATAACCACCTCAAACATCATATATATAGTTAGTTTAATGTATTTATAAGTTGTTTTGATTGAAAATACACAAAGTAGGAAAGTTAGAACCAAATGTAGGCTAATCTAGGCCATTTTAGGCCTTTTTACTTGAAATTGAATGAATACGAGTAGTTTGATGCTAGTTTAAGTTATAACCACCTTAAACATCATATATATAGTTAGTTTAATGTATTTATAAGTTGTTTTGATTGAAAATACACAAAATAGGAAAGTTAGAACCAAATGTAGGCTAATATAGGCCATTTTAGGCCTTTTTACTTGAAAATGTTTGAATACGAGTACTTTGATGCTAGTTTAAGTTATAACCACCTCAAACATCATATATATAGTTAGTTTAATGTATTTATAAGTTGTTTTGATTGAAAATACACAAAGTAGGAAAGTTAGAACCAAATGTAGGCTAATCTAGGCCATTTTTGGCCTTTTTACTTGAAATTGAATGAATACGAGTACTTTGATGCTAGTTTAAGTTATAACCACCTTAAACATCATATATATAGTTAGTTTAATGTATTTATAAGTTGTTTTGATTGAAAATACACAAAGTAGGAAAGTTAGAACCAAATGTAGGCTAATATAGACCATTTTTGGCCTTTTTACTTGAAAATGTTTGAATACGAGTACTTTGATGTTAGTTTAAGTTATAAACACCTCAAACATCATATATATAGTTAGTTTAATGTATTTATAAGTTGTTTTGATTGAAAATACACAAAGTAGGAAAGTTAGAACCAAATGTAGGCTAATATAGGCCATTTTAGGCCATTTTACTTGAAATTGAATGAATACGAGTAGTTTGATGCTAGTTTAAGTTATAACCACCTCAAACATCATATATATAGTTAGTTTAATGTATTTATAAGTTGTTTTGATTGAAAATACATAAAGTAGGAAAGTTAGAACCAAATGTAGCCATTTTACCCACTTTATTTTACTTGAATATGAGTATATTTAACCAAATGCAGGAGACGTACAAGAAGAAGCTGGATCATTGTACCACTCAGGGGTCACAGTCGAACCCTGATCTGTTGTATTGGGAGACAGTTGGGGGGAGGAACCGAGGAAAAGTTCGGGGTTGGGTCGGGAGATCATTTGTACTACAACTCTTCATCGTGGCGAGGAGATGGCGGCTCTTCACAACCATATGAGCCGTCCATTTTTTCTCAGATTGAGGCGCAGGTGGAGGCAAAGGTCGCTGCGTGGATGGAAGAGGTGGAGGCAATGGTCGCAGCACGGGTGGATGCGTCAAGTCGGGCCATCGTTGAGGAAATGATGAGGAACATGTCTAGTTTCGGCCACATGTCCTCGGGTTGCAACCCGAGGCCCCCCTCCACATCGCACCGGGACGATGACCCGGGGTTTGGTGGTGGCGGTAGTGCTACGAGAGACACCCTTGACAAAGGTAGTGTTTTTGGTTTTGGCAACTAGGTATCTAACTTTTATGCATTTAGTGTCAATATTTATCGGCATCTCGCTTTGTTTCTAGATGTGTCGGGTTATTTTTTTTGGAACCCGACTTCTACTTTATTTCTCGACACCGGGATCTATTTTGCGTACATATATTTAATCTAGGTAGTTTGTCTAACTATAGACATTTAGTGTCTATATTTATCGGCATTTAGCTTATTAGTTTCTAGCTTTGTCGATATATATTTTTTGTAAACACCGACTTCTACTTTATTTCCCGACATCGGGATCTATTTTGTGTACATAATTGTAATCTATTTCATGTAATTATACAAGTATCAATGCAAATTGTAATATATATCAAAATTGCATATTTTTGTAATTGAAAAAATTGAATGCGATGGAGGAACAGCTTTAGTGTGGTCCACAAGCATGCAGCTGTGCTGGTACAGGTTTAATTATTATTAACAACAAAAATATTCTAAATAATATTATTTCAAAACAACGACGGCTAAACATTAAATCAACGATGGCTAGGCAGTCGTTGTAAGGTATACTATGCATCCAAGGACATCCACTTCAACGACTGCTTTTACATAATAGCGACGGTTTATAACAGACGTTGATGTGGCCCAAACAACGACTGTTTATAATCGATGGTGAATCACCGACGGTTGGTAACGGTCGGTAAATCAACGACGGTTCAAAACCGTCGTTGATTTACCGGTTGTTTAAAACAGTCGTTGGCTTGGTGCCAACGTCGGTTTTTGAAAACGGTCGCTAATTATCAGGAAACCGTCGTTAAATTATTTACCGACGGCTTAGCGGTCGTTGATTCCAATATCAGCGACCACCTATGCACCGACTGCCTTTTAACGACTGCTAGCCGTCGGTGATGTTTTAGCGACGGTTTTACTTGAACTAACGACGGTTTTTAGCCGTCGTTAAATACCACCTTTCTTGTAGTGAATATGATTTTGTCATTATCTTTGACGCTGGTTTCTAATTTATATGTCATGAAGAAACTCACTATATCATTAAGAAACATACTATATCATGTAGAAACTACATCATTTCTGAACAATCCACTATATCATTTATACACTCACTATATCATGCAGAAACTCACTATATCATGCAGAAACTCACTATATATATGATTCAAACATTCACTCTATCATGTAGAAACTACATATTTTTATATGTTAAAGCACATGCATGTCAAGATATACTACACAACCTACATCTTCCTGCATGTTAAAACATTAAAAATAAAACCTCCACTATATTGCATATTATTTCACTATATGTTTTCCGTTAATAAAATCCAGTATATTGTATAGAAGCTCACTATATCTATATAAAACTCACTTCACTATATGAATTTCCAACATTAGTGTGCACCAGGTTTATTTAAATGTTTTAATAGTTGTAGATGTGAGATGCTTACAGACTTTCTATTTTATTTTGTTTGCTTTAGTACAGAGGTTTGACCTCTAATTGAAGATAAGAACTTGTTAAATGGAAGTAGAGGTACTTTTAAAAAAAATCCCACTTTCTTTAGTACTCATTGTGTTTACAAATCAAATAAAAGCACATGTCATATAAATATGAAACAATTTATTAAATTATGAAGGATTGGTAATATTGCTATGGTATGTTGCTATGGTATGTTGCAACGGTGCCCTTCAAGCCTCAATTGACCAACATGATTAACAATATCAACCCTCTTTCTAATATGTTGACCATATCCCATCTTATCCAACATTCATGTTTGGAGGAGACGAAGGATGCAACATTTGTTTCTTATCAAAGGAAAAGAAAATATGAGTAATATGTAGTTCACGTAATTAGCTTAAGTGGAAAAAAAATATAGGGAAGAAAACTAAATGTGTAAAGTTGACCGCTGACAACTAGTATATATAACTTTGAATATTCTAATTCTAACATGAATAGGTTTTGTAGAACAATCCTAATTCTAATTGAATCTCTTATAACAACCCTAATTCTAGTTGAATCCCTAATTCCAATTGCAGTAGGTTACTTTAATTCTTTAACCCTAAATCTAATTGAATCGCTAAATCCAATTGCAGTAGGTTACTTTAATACGTTAGTATAGTCAATATTTCCTTTTTATATGTTACTTTAATATAAAATTTTAAATATAGTATAAATGGATCTTATTTTAAAGTACTTTTTAAACAATTTACAATGGTACAAAAATTATAATATTACGAACTATATATTAAAAGTTATAATCCATTTATTATATTTAAGTTTTTCATTGTGAACCCAACTCTATTTATTCTTATCCTAAACTCTATTTGTATTTTAATCAATTTAGAACTCTATTTTATATATATTCTAAAAAAGTATGACATGGCACTTAATGAGCGCGACAAATGGCGTCCAATGAGAACACCAAATGTCGCGACCTCGTGAGCTGGCTTTTGTACTCTGCTTTATATATTAGTTATATGATAGATAGATTGTGTAAGATATTTTTTTTAATCTCAAAATCTTGTTATGTGCACTAAGGATATATTTTTTCCTATATTATTAATATTAATCAAAGATTTCCTTTCATGTAAATTAGCATTAATTATGTCTTTTATAATTTCGAATAATATTTGACTTTATTCATGTGAGGGGTACAATTTGACGTTGTAGAGTCGTATAACATAACCTCTAAGCTAAGCCAAGGTAAAGGCTACACATACACTGGGTGTATGTGGACCAAACATACACTATGACATGGCAGTGTATGAGTGGTCTTTAATTTGGGCCCCAAAAATGAATTTTCAGAATTTTAATTCAAATTCAATTGAAAATTTCATTTCAAATTTCAAATCTAATTTGTATTTTCAAGGCACAATTAATGCTCCCAATTTACCAACTACCTCATTCTCTCTCCTCTTATTTTTTTGTCAGTAAATTTTTTTGGTCCAAAATTTTCTCTCTTCTCTCTCTTCTAATGTTCTTCATGTTCTTATTGTCACTCAAGAATCGAACCCAAAAACTGAAATCGGATTCTTTCTCTCTTCTAATGTATTTCATGTTCTTGTGGTAATATTATTCATGTTCTTGATTTCAAATTTTTTGCACGAAATTTTTATAAAAACCGAAAAATCTGATTCTTTCCCTCTTCTCTCTCTTCTAATGTTCTTCATGTTCTTCATTTCAATTTTTTTGTACAGAATTTTTTCTACATTGTATAATTTTTGTATAATGTTTCACGAATCTAATTTTCTGAATTTTAAGAAATTTGTTTGTTTTTACATAAATTCACGACATATAATTTTTACATCAAAATTTGTTTGTTTTTAAAATTTCGGAGTTGTTCTTTTTTGTTTAATTTTTTGTTCTGAGTTGTTTTGAGTTGGATTTCTGAGTTGTTCTTTAGAAAATTTCTGAATTCTTTAGAAAAAATTGAGTTGTTCTTCAGATATTTTTTTGTTTTTAATGATTTGTTCTTTATCTTTGTTTAAAAGATTTGATTTATGAAGTTTTCTTTGTTTGGATTTGTATGAATTCTTTGTTTAAAACTAAAAATAATAATTGTAATTTCCAATGTTCTTCAGTTTTCCTAGATGTTCAACATCAAAGTTTCAGTTTTCTTGATAGGGTGATTATTGATTAGTAACAGAAGATGGACATTAGATTAATCACAATGACAACACATTAAGCTCCTTTATTCATCACAGTAACAAATTAAGCTTCCTGTTTAGAACCAAACATCAAGATTTAGAATCCAAGAAACGTTTGAAATCTATTAATATGATAATTAAAATTGAAAGTAAAACAAATTTATATAAATATAAAAAAATCAATTATATTAGTAGCAAAAAAGGTTCAAACGATTTTAAGTTTGTACATTTTCTAGTAACAGGATAAATTTAATTGGTAATCAGAACCTATATTGCAGTTTGCAAATAACGGCTATGTATACTATAAGTATTTGATGTATCCGCTTATTAACATGGTGAATATTCCGCCCACTTGTTTACAACAACAACACTGAAAGCGCCTGCCTGCCTACTAGGTCTCGAGTTCGAATCCCGCTGCTTGCCATTAGCATAGTACCCCATTTTTTTCGTTTTTTTTTATTTTGTAGTAGCACTTTAGTCTTTTTACATCTTGTAGTGAAACATCTTAATGTAATTTCTATTATATATATATATATATATATATATATATATATATATATATATATATATATATATATATATATATATATATATAAAATCAAAAAAAAAATATATAAAAAAATCAGTTAAATTAGTAGCAAAACAGTTTCAAACGATTTTAAGTTTGTAAATTTTATAGTAACATGATACATTTAATTGGTAAACAAAACCTATATTACAGTTTGCAAATAACGGTTGTGTATACTATAATTATTTGATGTATCAACTTGTTAGCATGGTGAATATCCCGTCCACTTGGTTACAACAGGAACACAGAAAGCGTCTGCCTGGCTTATAGGTCTCGAGTTCGAATCCCATGTTGCTTGCCATTAGCTTAATACCCCTTTTTTTATTTTTTTTATTTTTTAGTAGCACTTTAGTCTTTTTACATTTTGTAGTGGCACTTTAGTCTTTTCAAGCAACAAGTTGTAATAACATGTTTGTAGTTTTTACTTAAGAGATAATAATTGTTCTTTTTTTCCAAATGGATATTTTGTTAACCATCCACTATTTATTTGTTTAAAACCTTTAGACATTACGATTCCAAATGAATTATGCTATAGACAAAATGGCAGAAGATATTGTACCCCATTCGATATAATGGATGAGTACATACAATTATGTGATATGATGATAAATATTTTATAATTCTATATTATAATATAATGAAAAACATTTATAACTTTATAATAAAAGATCAGTTGAAGTGTCTAATAATAACCTATTGTCTAATATTAATATTAAAGAATAAGATCACATATATTAGTAATGCTAATGAGTAGCGAATGAATTATTTAATGAAACAATTTACTAATCTCCTTACATGATTGGAAAAAAGGATAATAAAACGAAGAATAGTTAGAGATCTTCTTACAAAAAGTAACACAGTATCAAAAATCTAAGTTTTATTGTAAATATGTTATTTCAACCTTTTGCTTCATTTGTATTTGTTTTCACATAACGCGACATTTTTTAGTAACCGATAACTATTATTTGAATTTCAATCGTTATTCTTTATAACCCTACGGTTTTTTATTTTAACCATTCAATGTTTAATAAAACCATCCGGCTTAAGCTTTTGTCGTTATTATTGAGTGGTTGTATAGTAGCATAGAGTATTTCGAGGGTTACTCCATAGTTTGTAAGTATCTATTTATACATAATATCAATTTTAGGTGAAACAATCGATCGAGATTTAGTATTTGTATATTACAAGATTAATACACAAGTAGTGCCTTATGACAAAAAGTCGTCTAATAATAGTATTATGTAGCATAATTTCGATTTTTGGTCAAACAATTAATCGAGATTTAGTAGCTCTGTTAATATTAAGGAGCATAACTTCAATTCTAAAGGCTAACAATTGATCGAGAGTTAGCATTTGTGTACTACAAGATTAATAATTGTTGTGACTTATAGTAAACCATTAACAAAGTATTTAAACTTTTAAGTTTTATTTAAAAAACGTTATAAAACTTTTGCTTAAATTGCATTAGTATTTGTTAATTTTGACAAAATATTGTATTTAACAGCAACAGATTAGTAAGAATTTAAACTTTCGATTTATAACCAAACATCAAGCTTTCCAATCCAGAAAACGTTTGAAGTCCATTAATATAATTATTAAAATTGAAAGTAAAACATATATATATATATATATATATATATATATATATATATATATATATATATATATATATATATATATATATAACCCTTCGATAACTAGTATTTGAATTTCAATCGTTATTCTTTATAACCCTTCGCTTTTTTATTTTAACCCTTCAATGTTTGATTCGAACCATCCAACTTAAGTTTTGTCATTATTATTGGGTGGTTGTAGTAGTATAGAATATTTCAAGAGTCACTCCTTAGTTTGTAAGTATTTATATATGCATAATATCAATTTTTTGTGAAACAATCGATCGAGATTTAGTATTTGTATATTACAAGATTAATAATTGTAGTGCCTTATAACAAATAATTATCTAATAATAATAATATTATGGAGCATAATTTCGGTTTTTGGTAAAACAAGTGATCTTGATTTAGTAGTTGTGTTAATATTAAGGAACGAACATAACTTCAATTTTAAAGGCTAACAATTGAACGAGAGTTAGTATGTGTATATGACAAGATTAATAATTGTTGTGCCTTATAATAAACAATAAACAAAGTATTTAAACTTTTAAGTTTTATTAAAAAAACGTTATAAAACTTTTGCTTAAATTGCATTTGTATTTGTTAATTTTGACAAAATGCTATATTTAACAGCAACAGATTAGTAAGAATTTAAGCTTCCGGTTTAGAACCAAACATCAATCATTCCAATCCAGGATTCGTTTGAAGTCAACGTTGTTAGAATTGCGATCCGGATAGTAGAATCGTACGATCCTACGATCCTAATATGACCAAATGATCCGAATCGCTCATAGAATCGGGCTCGCATAGGATCGGTTGAAATCGGTATAGGATCGGTAGGAATCGTATAGATCGTAGGATCGTTTCATAGGATAGGTAGGATCGACCGATCCTACACACAACTAACCTATTGCTCTTTTTCTTTCTTGTTTGCTTTTCTACTTGTATTTTGTCATCCAAATATATGAATTATGCATCTAAAATGCAAAAATAAGCAAATAAGTTTACTATTATCACTTTGTTATTACTTATTCAGATTTTTTAAATTAATTTTAAAAGCAAATTTTTTTTAATATTATTATATGAATGGTAACGTCTGTGTACAAACACATTATTATCTTATAATTCAACCCCTATGTTACCTTTAACAATCTAATTTGCACCTTTAGGATTATTCTCCTCAAATTATGAATCATTCGGAACATATTTAGATTATATTTTATCAACTTTTAGTTATTTTGTAGGATCGTACGATTCTACGATTCGATCCAACGATCCGATCCTATATGCCCTCACCAATCCAAAGTAGGATCGCGATCCTGATAACCTTGTTTGAAGTCCATTATATGATAAATAAAATTGAAAGTAAAACAGATTATATAAACAAAAAAATATTCAATTATATTAATAGCAAAGCAGGTTCAAACAGTTTTAAGTTTGTAATTTTTCTAGTAATAACGTACGTTTAATTAGTAATCAAAACCTTTATTACAGTTTGCAAATACCGGTTGTGCATACTATAATTATTTAATATATCCACTTTTTAGCATGGTGAATATCCCGCTCACTTGGTTACAGCAGCAACAATGAAAGCGCGTTTCTGGCTACTAGGTCCCGAGTTCGAATCCCATGCTTGCCATTAGTGCCACATTTTTTCCCTCATTAAAATGTTTTTTTTTTGTATCGTGAAGAAATATTAAATTTGTTAATACAATGGATAATTAAAATTAATTATAGGTTTTCCTACAAACTGTAATATAGGTTTTGAATCCATTATATGATAATTAAAATTGAAAGTAAAACAGATTATATAAATAAAAATATTCAATTATATTAATAACAAAGCAGGTTCAGACGATTTTAAGTTTGTAATGTTTCTAGTAACAACATACATTTAATTGGTAATCAAAACCTATATTACAATTTGCAGGTTGGTGGGAGTAATATGCATTAATAACAAAGCAGGTTCAAACGATTTTAAGTTTGTAATTTTTTTAGTAACAACATACATTTACTTAGTAATCAAAACCTATAAAACAGCTTGTAGGTTGGTGGGAGTAATATGCATTAAATGCGGGTTGGTGGGAGTAATATGCATTAAATGCATGTTGGGCGCCAACATCAATTTGTCCCGCCACACCATGCTTTGTGGCGCCATCGCCCAAATTATTCCCCCCCATTTTTCCCTCTTTTTTTTGGCTAACAATGATGTCGCAACTTCTCATTGGAAGTGTATGTTTGGCCCACATACACCCAGTGTATGTGTATCACCTCTCGCTAAGCCAATAGTATTAATCCATCCTCAAATTTTGTGAAAATAATCATAGCAAAGATACACATAATTTAAACATAGCAAACGTAGAGGAGGCGAGGTTAACTAAATACTTGACACAACTCAAATTGTGGGATGATCAAATTCTGGAGAGTTGGGTATGGAACACAAATCAAATTGTGGGATGATCCTTGGGTAGTTGATGAAAATGGTCATTTTCTTATGAGTGAGAAGAATCCTAACTTAACTATGGTAAGTGATTTCATTGATTTAGAGAGTATGGAGTGGAGGACCGATGTTCTTGATTCTTTCTTTAATGAGCTTTGGACATTAGGTGTATTCTCGACACACCTCTTAGTTCGGTTCCGGTGAAGGATGAACTAACATGGGCTTTTACAAAGGATGCTAGTTACTCGGTGAAGACGGCCTACATGCATCGGGAAAGGTGGAAATCTTGATAATTTTCACCAATCTTGAGTGGATATTTGGAGTATGGACATTAGCCCAAAGGTTCTTCACTTTCTTTGGCGGCTTTGCACCAATTCTCTTCCTGTTCGTAGCCTGCTTAAATACCGTCACATGACGGATGATGATTCTTGCCCCTAGGGCTGTGGTATGATAGAAACGCAGAACCATGCAATTTTTTAGTGTCCTATTCTTGCGGATATGTGGACCGACGTGCTTGTAATATGTTGATTGATAATGACCCTGCAGCTTCTATGTGTGATATATTAGCAAGATGGCGTGGCCTGGACAGCAAGATAAAAATTAGAGGAGCTTACTTGGCATGGTGTTTATTAGAGAGAAATGGTTTGATTTTCAACAACAAAATTACCACACATGTTGTGCTGCTGGAACGTGTCTCACGTTTGGTTGAAGAAAATGGGAAGTATGCTGGGCACATTTACAAAACGAGCATGAACGCTCCATGTAGCAGCCCACGTCAATGGCTCGCTTCCCCTGCAGGCGTCATGCAAATTAATGTTGATGCATGCCTCGATGTCGAAGGATGGGTGGGCCTTAGTGCCATAGCTCGAAGGTCGAATGGAGATGTAGTTTTTGCAGCTACGTGTCGAGTTAGAGCGTATTGGGCTCCTGAAATTGCGGAGGCTAAAGCCATCGAAATGGCTGTGAGATTGGGCAAAAGATATGGGCTGCAAGAGTTTATCTTGGAATCGGATTGTCAAGTTGTTATTAATCGCCTCTCTAGTCTCTAAGCATGCTATCTTTCTGTCAGATCTAGATATTATTCTCTTTAACATTCTATCCTCTTGTGTTTGTTTTTCTTCCGTTTTGTGGTCGCATGTTAAACGCGATGGGCATTATGTAGCACATCATCTAGTTAAGCTAATCCCTTTTGGGGTTGAACAAATTTGGGAGAACCATTGGCCCCCAGAAGTGGCTCCCTATGTGTTGATGGACAATTTGTCCTTGAGTTAATATATTTGCTACTTTTCCCCTCAAAAAAAAAAACTAAATACTTGACAAAAAAAATCCTAAAGTTGGTACAATATGTAATAATAAAAGTTAAACATATATATTAACACACAAAATTATATAATCCTAAAAATTGGTACAATATGTAAAAATAAAAGCTAAACAAATATTACAAAAAAAATGTGTTATATAATAATAAAAAAATTACTTATAAATTTCCAGAAATATTAAAATATTTTAAACCCTCTTTAAAAGTGTTCAAAAACCTTTCCAATCATTAAAACTTCAATTATTAATACTCCCTAGTATAGTACTACTATACTAGTCATTAAAAACCCTCGAAAACTCATACTTTGATCATAAAAACTCCATCATAAGCATACTAATAAAAATTCCAACAACTTATAATGTATTAAAAACCCTTTAAAACATACTTAAACATAACCAAAATCATAAGAGTACTCAATTTCATAAACTATAATATACTACTATGATTTTTCAACTCATAAAACCCTAAAAATTCATGCTTTGATACTTAAAACCTTAATTTAAACATAATAAATAAATCTGAAATTTAGTTACTTCACTATATAAATTACATAATCTGAAATTTATATTTAAATCATCAAACTATAAACTTCAATCATGAATACATTAAATCAATCCTTAAAAATATAAACTTTAACATTGAATAAAAATAGAGGAGGAAGAAATAACCACAAGAGAGGAAGGAGGGAAAAACACGCACGACAAGGAGGAGGAGGGTGCGACAGCACTGCGGTGGTCGGCGGTGGCCGGCGTGGCTGCCGTCGACGGAGGAGCACCGAAGGGAGGAGAGAGAGAGAGAGAGAAAGAAGAGGGGGCCGAAAATAGACGGAGAAGGAAGAGAGAGAAAATAAATGGGGAAAAATTTGGGGTTTTGGGTTTATATAGTCAACCCTTTTTGGGCTTTAGGAAAATGTATTTGGGCTTTAATAATATTTAATGATTGGGTGTTTGGCATAGTTGGGTTCCTCTAACCCAATTTAAAATCCTTTTCTATTTAAATAATTTTCAAAGTATGACTAAATAAAATGTGTGATTATTTAAAATTATTAAATAATTCTTTTGACTTTCAAATAGTCAACCTTTAAAGAAATAAATCATTTAAACATTCAAATATATATATAATATACATTAAAATACATTTATAAAATTCATAAAATTACGGGGGATTACAAATATCCTTAGCATTTTTTTGACTTACTATAAATCATGTAAAGGGCATAAGTCATATAATGCAGTAACATCCCACGACATGTCTTATTGTCTTTCACAAAATCCCTAACAGAATTCTCGAGAGCAACATAAACAGATAAGCAATAATCTACCCCAATCTGACCCAAGAAAAATTCCATCTTATCAGGCCACATCCTATAATTTTTCCCATCAAACGGATCTAACTTAGACATATCAGGGACAAAAGGATTGGTAATAGGGACGACATTCAGAATACGCAAATTATCATTATGAATATCACCAGCCATATATCCGTAAAAACGTATACACAAAAAAATTCAATTTTAGATTATAGGAACGTAAACTGGTAACAAATAGAATAAACTTATCTGACAACTAGGCGTGAATTAAACACTGCCATAAAGTTTATTTTGCCCCGCTACAACACACAGACTCACAACAATCAACCTCTAGGGATACACAGCTTCTACCTTTCCGGTGTCGACAGAAAAGCAGATTGAGAACGTTCAAGAATATTGCCCAGAAAATAGAAATAGGAAGAAAAGAGGAAGATGTATTTTTATGTGTGTATCGAACCAATACCAGAACGCTGGTATTTATAGGGACTGAACAAACAAAATCATATTATGGGCTGATTTCGTGGGATAAAACGGTCCGTAGAGGGCGGTTAATGGCAGCAGACCAAGAGAGAAATTAGGGAAAAACGGTCACTTAATGCTGTTACAAAACGGTCAACTAATGCTGGTAAATATTCGACCCAAAAAGAAAGTTAAGTTTATTCCCTAACGCCTGTGGCCCGGTCCAGGCTAGCGGTGGGGGCGCGCGTGGTAACCATCCATCACCACACACCCACTAAAAGCCTCCTTGCTACTCAACTCAAAGGGTAGAGGAAATAGTTATAAACCTTACTCTTCCCTTCTATTTTTTCAATGTAGGACAAAAGGCAAAAGACTAAAGGCTTTTCATATTCTTTTAAAGCAAAACTTAAGAGTTTCTACTATAAACTCCAACACAAATCACCTTCTACGAAAAGGTATCATTTGACCACTTTGTTTTCTTCCCTGTACATTATTAGAAAATTGGTCTACGGAGACTCAAAATTTGTGAAAAAGCAAGCCAAATGCAATACTTAAAAATAGAAGACATAAACATAGTGAAGATACCAAGGAAACAGGGTCACCGGTCATATATGTCTATCGAGGACAAAACAAAGATATATAGTATGATAATTCTGACGTAAAGTTATACTATTATGAAAGTCTTAAAGTTAAGCATCACCTAATTGATTAATTACCAAAACGTGCTTCAAAAATACTAAACAAGACTGCTACGAAGGTAGGAGTATAGTCAGTATACTATATTCAAATACTGGCAAAAAGTGACCCAACTCGACAATCCGACCCGAACCTAATCCAAAATAAACGGGTTAGGATTGGGATTTTTGACCCATTTAAGTAAATAGGTTTATACGATTAACCCATTTAATTAAACGAGGTTAGGTTCGAGGTTGATATTTTTGACCGAAAATGACCTGCTTTGACCTTATTGACTTATACATATAGAAATTTCTCGGAAAAATATATTGGTAAATCTGAAATATGGTTAAAAAAAGTAAAATATCGTTATAATAGGTCATAATTAATTCTAAGAAACTCTAAATATGCATACTTTCAATAGTGGAGTTGCTCATTTAGCTTTTTAAGAAGAATTATTTTTTATTATAATAATAATTATGATTAAATGAGCTAAATGAGTTATACGAGTAACCCGATTATTAATTAGGTCGGGTCAGTGTTGAGTTTTTCAACTTGTTTATTAAATGGGTTAGGTTTGGGCTGAGGGATTCTTGACCCATTTATTATTGACCCGAACACGAATCCGATCCAACACGACCTGATTGTCAGCTCTACCTGCATCACTCACCAAAGAACTAATTTTCCAAGGAATTTTTCAGCTATTTTGTAGGGAATTAATAACTACTATATCATCACCTTCTACACACACATTCTTAATCCCAAGAGCAACAACAACATGAACACCTTCACGCATACCCCAAGCTTCAGCAGTTAAGATCGAAGCATTTTTATGAAGGGAGATGGCCTCCATAATCAAAATTTTACCTGCCTGATCTCAAACAATAAAACCACAAGTTGTCCGACCATCTTGAAGCTTAGACCCATCAAGTTCAATTTAAAAGAATTATGAGGAGGCTTAACCCACCAAACTTCTTGAGAAATGCTCCTCTTACTGGTACCACATTGAGAATTAAGATTAATCAACGACCTAGGCTTACACTCTCCTTCTTGAGACAAATTCTGGTCCAATGAAATTTGTTTAATCAGCGCAACAGCTTTAAAATAAGAAATACCAAACATGCCACCAAATAATAGTTAATTGACATATATCAGCAGAACTAACCATATCTCGAAGAAACCCAAACCTTAATATTAGATTGTATGTCCATCACAGGAATAAGTGGCCAACCTCCATGTTGTCATAACATCCATTTTCTATTTCGTGCTAAACAGAAAATTACGAAAAACTAACAAAATCAATTATTATATTTAAGAATATAATATAAAAATAATTGATCATTGTAAATGACTTGGAGTATCGCTCGGGCTAAAATACTAGTTATGCCCTGTTCTTTTAGATTGAGAAAAACTGAACTGAACTGAATTTAATTAAACTGAATTGAACTGAAATTAATTAAATTGAACTGAAATGAACTGAATTGAAAATAAATCCAAAAGAATATAAGCGTACTTCTCACTTTTCAATATTGCTACAGTTGGGTCCCGCTAGAGTTCCACTTTACGGCTTTCCCAGATAGTTCCTCAATTAAACGTGGATAACCAAAACCCAATTTTTACTGCTACAGTGCTACTCCCTCAAATCTAAATGTGCAGTCCCAAAAATAATTCCCCTTAAGCCAAATCACTATCACGTGCTTTTTAATTTAGCAACAGAAAAACAATATCAACCGCGTATAACTTCTCCCCATTCCTATATTATTTTATCTTCTCTCTCCACGTACCCACCCTCTCCTTTGACCAACACGCTTCTTTAAGTGTGTTGACTCCTCTTCGCTATTTCTCCTGCCCAAAAAACACATATATAAACTACTTCCAAGTACTGTACCCCATCAAAAACCAAAACTAACATACTACACTCTCCAATCCAAACAACTACTGTTCTTTCTTACTTACTCAACTAGGAGGAGAATATTCTGTGTATATTATCGTGAAAACTCAAAATGGCAAAGAAATCACCGGAATATCAAGACACCAAAGGCGAAGGTTCGATAAAATACACCGGTGTTCGGAAGCGAAAGTGGGGGAAATGGGTGTCCGAAATCCGGCTTCCGAATAGCCGCGAACGGATTTGGTTAGGCTCATACGATTCACCTGAACAGGCGGCGCGTGCAATTGACGCGGCACAATATTGCCTACGTGGCAAATCAGCTAACTTTAATTTTCCTGACAATCCCCCAGATATTCCGGGGGGATTGTCAATGACACCGGCAGAAATTCAAGCGGCTGCTGCGAGGTTCGCAAATTTATCTTTTGGTGATATTAGAAATGATCATTGGATGGTCACGGATGTATTGGAGGAGCATCAACATGAGTCTTTATCTTATTCGTCGTCGTCGATTTCCGACGAAACGACGGTTCAAGACTTTCAAGTAGTGGATAGTTTTGAGATGGTAGGGGTAGAAACATCTTTTCATGAGCAGTTGAGTTTGAGTACGGCGCTTGGTTCAGGTAATTATGTTTCAGATTTTGGGTATTACTGTACCAGGTTTGATGATTTTACCGCGGCTGATTTTTATACGACAACACAACAACAACCGGATAATTTTAGTTACGGTTGTGAGGATCATACTTATGATGCATCACTTTACCAAGACTCTTATCTTTGGAATTTTTAAGAGGGGTAAAAGAAATTGAACATAGTAAAAATTAGTACATCATTGTAAGAAGCAGAATTTGGAACCAATTTTTTTCTAGTTTCCACACTTCTGCTCAAATGAATTTGATCGTTAGATTGAATTATTCAGAAAACAATAAGGAAAAAAAATTTGATAGTAACCTTTTAGGGCGCAGAATGTAATATGATAATTTTAGCATTTTGTTGATTTTTTTTAGTGAAAAATTGAAGCAATGGCCTTCATTATTATACCAATGACTATGATCCATTTTTTTGTCGCTAATGTATGATTTATATAAATATTATCATTATGTATAATTATATGATCTTTGAATTTTATGGCCAATTGTTCTCCAACGCAATATCATCAACTTGTTGAGGTTTAAAGGAGATGGGTGGAGAAGAAGGGATTTGCGTATGAATTGGTGAACCTTCTTCTTTAATAGATTTATTGAATTTTGACATGTGAGGAATTAAGGAAAGATGTACCACGAGGGGTGTTCATACAAAACCGAAATACCGTACCGAAAAACCGATCTAAATTGGTGGTAAAGTTTTAACGGTACGGTTACCGAACCGGTAAAATTAACGGTTAAACGGTACGGTTACGGTTATAATTTTTGAGTGCACGGTTAACCGAAAAACCGAAATATATTTTTTCCTCTAATTAATTATTGTGAAACATTTTCCAACAACTACATCAATTATAATATTTGTTACTAAGTACAACGATTAGAGGAAGTATGTGATTATTCGAAAACTTTAGTACTACTTAAACACTATAATTAGGAAACGGAGTAAATTCTTAGTGTTATTATGTCATCAATGGATTTATTATCCACTTTATAATACATTTTCTATTAGAGTATATATATTATTAAAGTATATGCACAAAAAAATAGAAATTGTATATCTACATTAAGTAAAATATAATAGTGTAACTTGAAAAATGGTTAACCGAAAAACCGTACCGGAAAATCGGTTAACCGCTAGGCGGTAACCGGTCTAAACGGTTGTGGTTACGGTTCGAAAAAAGAGCGAACCGAAACTTTCGATTACTGAGCCGAAATATTGTTTCGGGACTTTTAACCACTCATGAACACCCCTAGGTCCACGACCATGCATATGATGACAAGAGAGTAATGATTTTAATGGCTCACCTTAAGAACAAGATAAGAGGATGATGGGGGCTCATGAAATCGGGACGTGGGGACCTCTAAATAATAAGGTGGAGCCTTCAGGCATTTTTGTACCTATAATGGTTAGTAAGTACCCTTACATTTTGGGTACGGTGTTTAATTCGTGAAAGAAATTTAAATGGCTTTTATGTTCGTTATTGGATTTAAAAATTAGCTACTCCCATCGTTTTTAAATGGATGTTTTGTTTTGATTTTGACACTAGTTAATGAACAACTTTTATTATTAATATCCTTAATTATCAAATCTTAGAAATTATAAAAATTGATACTTTTAAATTATACTTCGAGACAAATTCAACTACATTTTGTATGCTAACATTGATTTTGTACTTATGTACAAAATGGAGTATTATTTTAAAACAGAGGGAGTATTTGATAAAGAAACGTTTAATAGTAGTACTTTCTGCGCTCCAAAATTATTGGAACACTTGTCGTTTTAAATAGTTCTTTAATTCATACAACACTTCTATATATAGGAAACAGATATACCCATTACCCACATATGAGACCACATACATTATGCAACTTCTCTCTCTCCTTAATTTAACATAAATATTTACACAATACCCCCAATTCCAACTCTCTCCTAAATTTCCATGCCAATGGCAAGTGTTGCGATACTTTTGGAGTGGAGGAAGTATAATTTATGGTTTATAAACTCTATTCAACTTTTTAGTTAAAATAAGTAAGCTGGTGGATAATTAAGTGGCTTTTGATAAGGTATACAAATAAATTAGTGGTATAAAAACAACTAGCGAGCAATAATTAACTTTATCGAACCACCTTATAAAACAACTAATTCTCAAACAAACAATACAAACAGTATACAAAACCAATCACGTGAAACAACTAATAATTGATTGCTAGATAAGGCCATTATTCAGGGTTAAAAATACTTCTTCTGTTTTTTTTAATTGCATCATTTCTTATTTTGTACTGGTTATTTCTTTTAATTGCACTGTTTTTATTTTTGGCAAAGTTTTTGAGGATATTTTACTTTTTTACCCTCATTTGTCATTTCACCTACCCCTCAACCCAATTAATTGTCAAATAAGTGGGCAAATGCATCTAATCTTCTTCTCTCTCCTCTTTTCTTAAAATTTGTGCAAAAAACAAATGGTGCAATTAAAAAAACAGAGGAAGCAACACATTAATAAATAACTTGTAAATGGTATATTTGTCCGTAAATGGCGAAGATCTTAGTATAATCTCTTTCAATACCTTTTTACTTTTATTCTCTAGTATTTGTATTAGCATGTGCAATTATTAATATTTTTTTTTTTTTTTTGAAGGAAACCCAAGAGGGAAATCATATTATATCATTCAAAGCAAGAGAAATTACATCAACCGGAATATCATCAACCCAAGTACGTTTGCCAATCTCCCAAGGTTGAAGATGAGCCAACATATGAGCCACCTTATTTCCGGATCGTTTCACAAAAGACCAAATAACATTATCAAAAGAAAGAGCTAAATCTAGAACATCATCTAAAATTAAATGAAACTCACTAGATCCCCCTCTACCGCTTCTTAAAGCTTGAATAGCCAAGAGACTATCACTCTCCACCTCAATGTGACCATAGCCCATCTCCTTCGCTAGCTTCACGCCATGGAATATAGCCTTCGCTTCCGCTATCCGGGGCTCCCAAGCAACATGAAATTGGAAAGTGCCAGCAGCTAACACCTCCCCATTTTCATCTCTATACACAGCACCCAAACCACACCCCAACTCCCCAACGAAACCAGCATCAACGTTAACTTTTATGAAACCCGAACCGGGCTTCGACCACCCACCAGGATGGGGAGCAACGACGGTACCTTGATTCGGTCGAGCTTGACACGCTTCCCCGGGCTTCTTTGCGAGATTTTTCGAGTATAGGCTAGCGTCTCAACCGGGTAGCCTCCCTCGTTCTCCATTAACATTTTGCACCTAGCCCCCCAAACCGCCCATGCTTGTAGTCGGGAGTTCACATAGCTCCTCCTCCCCATGCGCTCTAAACAGCCACCGCCCACCAATCGACCCACGAGATCCTCCTACTTCACGCCACACCAGCCCCAAATCGCTAAGTCTCCAAACTTCCTGCGCAAAATGGCAGTAGTACAAAGCGTGGACAACATTTTCATCAGCTTGCCCACACACACTACAAACCGTTCCATGGCTAGGCACTCGACGATGTAGAGCTGAATTTGTAGGAAGGGCATTGGAAATCGCCCTCCATGCAAAAATTTTAACCAGGGCGGCACTTCTAATTTCCAGATTTTCTTCCATAAGGCCATAGTATAAGAAGAAGAAGCTTCACTATTGCTATTTAAATCCCCCCAAATAGCTTTATAAGCCGACCTTACAGAATATACACCATCTTTCTCAAGATCCCAACACATAACATCCTCAGGAAGGCGGGAACTAATCGGTATACTCATGACTCTTCCCACCTCAAAAGGAAGAAAAAGTTGAGATATTAAACTCCTATTCCACGTCTTACTAATAGGATGAATTAAATCGCCCACCATAGTATTAGGATTTGCATCCCCCCTCGGAGAGACAATTTTGCGTGTCTGCGTGCCTGGAATCCATTCATCATGCCAAACTCGAATCTTTTCACCATCACCCACCCTCCATTTGACGCCTCTCCTCAACACCCACCTAGCCTCCCAAATGCCACGCCATGTATAGCTTGGGTTCGAACCCAACTCAGCAACCATAAAAGAAGAATTAGGGTAATATTTAGCCTTCAGAATCTGTTCAATTAAACTCCCATGATGAGTGACAAGGCGCCAAGCTTGCTTTCCCAAAAGAGTCCAGTTAAACATTTTCATATCCCGGAAACCCAAACCACCCTCTCCTTTAGATCTACAAAGCTTCTTCCACGCAACCCAATGAATTTTTCTTTCACCATTTTTATTAATATATTATTTTATTCTATAGGATATGAATATGCCAAAGATTCTTTTACGTACATTTTTGAAGAGAATGTTAACTTGAAAAAGGGGAAGAACATAATTTCACTCCTTATCTCACTGTCAAAAAGCGAAGCCTGTGGAACCTCTCTCTTCGAAGCCTCTGGAACTGAAAACCATCAGTGACTTGTAGCCCGCTGGCGGCCGGTTCAACTCTGGGTCGCCGAGGAGCCTTCTGCCGCCAGTCTTTTTCACCGTTTGGGCTCCGGCGAACCACTTTCTGGAGTTAAAAATCTTCGATTTCGTTTTTTTGCTGCGATTTCACTCCGAATGCGAGAGGGTAGATGCTAATTTCTCCTCTAAATTAATTTATACTGGGTTTTTAGCTCGGAGAGGTTGATTTCTCAGTTGTATCTAGTTACTTTCTTTATAGTTTATGCTCTTTCTTTCCTTTTTGGAGTGTCCTAATGCTTAATTAGTTTCTAATAAAGTGTAAGTTTTAATTTAAGTCTTGTTTGATTGAGTTTCTAGTATTATTTAGGGGTTAGTTTTGCTGGATCTTTATGATGTTTTCCTTGGAGGCTTATAAGAGTCTTAAGGGGGAGATTAATCGACTCCTCCCTGAGGGGGAGGATCTAATATATGGATGAATATGAATTCCTGATTGATTTAATATGAAGTTCAAAAAAATTAAAGGGTGTTCTGGGGTTTGCAAAAGAGTTAAAGGAGGAAGAGAATTTACTTTTTAAGCAAAGGAAAATTGATGATGCCCTAAAGAAGTATGGTTATACATGGGTTATTCTTGCTCGGTGTGAATTTGTAGAAGAAAAGGAAATGGTCGAATGTTTTGAGCTGGCTATTTGTATTCTCTTAAGCTCTGCAGCTTGTTTTAGCTAAAAAAAATGAGTTTGAGCATGTAGGTCGAATTTGTTCAATCGTCTTGGATTTCAATCCGAATAATGTTAAAGCTTTGGTTAGAAGAGCCATGGCTGCAATAGAGTTAGGGAAAGGAGATTGGGCATAGTGGAACTTGTTGTTAGATGCCAAGATCGAACCTGGAAATCGGGAGGTATCCATGAAACTTGAAGAGATTAAAATCTCTCTATTCAAGAAGAAATAAAAAATGCACTGTGAGGATGATATTCCAATAGGTTTAGGATTAGGACTTTCTTCTCCAAACAGGAAGGTTAAAGCATATCTGGAAAAAAAAAAGGATAGTTTTGAGCAGGATGATATACAAGAAAATTATTCTTCTTCGGGTTTGAATGATAAGAAGAAAGTGCATGATTTATCTGCTATGGAAGACATTGGATCATGATTTTCCAGGAGTGCAAAAGTTGAAATTACTTCAACTGAGATGAGGGATGAGGTGAAGGAAGAGAGGATGGAGGATGTTGAGAACATTCTCAACTTTGAAAATTCTAATATGGCTGAATCCAAGTATCGGTTTTCTAACCGAAGGAGGTCGGCCTCTTTTATTCCCATCTCAAGGAAAGATTATCAAGTCTTAATGAAGAGAAAGTCTATTCATTGTGTTAATTCTAGATCTGGTTCTATGATGACTATAAGAGTAGTCATGAGTTCAAATATTGGTGTCAAGAGCAAGGAGGAATGTCAAAATAAGAATATAGTTGTTTTGACCATGGTTGATAATTTAAAATAAAATAAAGCGGTAAATGATTTCAATATGGAGTCGAAAGACCAACGCAAAGATGAAGCAGTTTGGAGTCTTCGTGTAAGTCCGGGAATAGAGATGAGGATAATGGAGTAAGCAATTCTGTTACAAGTAGCCTCTGCCATGATACCAAAATCAAGAAGAATATTGAAACCTCATCCTGATTTGTGTTAAAATTCTCACATGATTCTTTTTGCTTCAAGTTGCTCCAACTATAATCCAACCACAATTCGAACTAGCACTTTAAGAGAGATTTGCCTTAAAATTATAATTCATCCTGGCCTGCCAGATACTACGCTATATGCATGAGACATAAAAATGCTACCACTTGGTATAATATTGACAATATATGAAGTAGCCTAAATTCTCATAATGTCACTGTAATTTATCGTGTTATTCGGATCTCGATTACATAATGTGGTAGTTCTTGATAGTCCTATTTATATAGGGTTGACAAAAGCTGATCCGACTTGATAATCTGATTCGAATCTAATTTGAAATAAGCGGGTTCAGGTTGAAATTTTTGACCTGTTTAAGTAGATGGGTCGACTCGAACCCAACCTGAAATCATATAAGTTAGGTTCGGGTTGACAATTTCAACCCGAAAATAATCCTTTCAACTAATTGTGTCAGATTCAGACCGAGTCAGCCAGATATCGATCCAATTCAATAATAATAAGAAGCTGCAAACAAAGAGGAGGAACAATTTTTTATTTGGATTTTTGGTTTTACTTTATTTTCCATACAAATTTTGCAGATCTAAAAAATGTTGAATACTAGATAAGACAAAGAAGAAATTTGAAATCATAAATGCTAGGGCAGGCCAAGAAGTAAGAATCACAATTTCAATCCTAAAAATTTACTTGCTGAATTTGGTTCAATTTCGGATCCACTCGTTCTTAAACCTGGGAACAAGATTTCAAAAATCAAATTAAACCAGTCGCCTTAACCAACCCGTTTATAAATAGGTCGGGTTCAGGTTAAAATTTCTGATCTATTTAGGTAAACAAATCGGATTCAGGTTTGAGAGTGCCGACCCATTTTTGTAAATGGTCAACCCAAACCGACCCAACCGGCCGACCCAATTGCCGACATAATTGCCAACCTTAAACTTATTCATTGCAATGGGGATGTGCCTTTAGAAATATCACTTCACTGCATCATGTTACAAACCATTAGTTATGTCTTTAGTCTTCTTGGTATGTATTCACATGGAGCACAAGCTTAATAAAGAACAATATTTCATATTCAAGTGCAACATAATTGTATGCTTATTTTCTGTTTTTGCAAATTTATACTACAACATTATTTCTTCTCCTCCTCTATACTTTTTCCACCACTTAAATGAATCTTGCAAACGTTACACGGCCTGATCCCTATTGTGTGGTACTTAACTTGTCTAATTAAGTTTTTCACTAAACTGCCCCAGTAATCCTATATATATATATACCAAAATGCAACTACTTACTTATAGAAATAAGTGAAACACTTTTCTCTTTTATGTGAGAGTTTTTTGAGAAAAGTCTTCACTTATTTCAGAACGGAGGAAGTACAATACTTGTGTCTTGTGGTTTCACAAACTATGCACATCTGCCTTCCACATCTATGCAATCAAGTTGGAAGAGCTCCCTCATTGACAGGTCTACTTTACATAATGAATCTCTTAATTTGACCCTAACCTAATCTGAGATGACCTATATAGACCAAACTCGAAACTCGCTGGTTTAACCCATTTGACAACAAATTGTACACATTCAACTAAAATGGACTATATATGGAGATAATTGGGAGCATATATAGCTGTAACAAAGGTTTCTCCAATAGTGTACGCACCGTCCATATAATTGATCGATGCATATATAGTAAGCAGGTTGATCCAACACGACCCGTTTATTATATGGGTGGGGTTAGAGTTGAACTTTCTAACCCGAATCCGACACAATAACCCGTTTAAATTCTATACTACTTTTAATATTATTATTTTGGGTTGAAAAAGTTCGAATATCTTTCTTACCTATATAGGATTTAGTCTTTGGTTTTTTGATTTAGTTCATTTCGCTAGAATATTAGTAAATAAGAAGTGGGTTAAAAAGATACATGAGGTTGACTTGTTTGGTTTACGCATATATTCATGCTTGATAAATGGGTTAATAAACGGGTCGGGTAAACCGTTAGGGTTGAGGTTTGTTGACCCGTTTAATAAATGGGTCGGGTTAGGTTCGAGGAGGTTTAATCCGTTTACCGGTGAATTTGACACGACACGACTCGTTTATCTGCTCTAATATATAGGTATGGGATATTTTTTTTAGGGAATAGGAAATTTATCATTAATAAATTGTCATACGTTATCTACAACAATAATAATTCTTACCTTAAAGATAATCTAACACACCAAACTAAGATTCCTCATCCAATTTACTTATATAAACGCTTCCAAACCGCTTCTTTCATATGGTAATATTTCAACCATAAACGAAATTAAACGACTTAACATCTTTTATACCTGATGTAATAGTAAATTGGAATCTGATCTTCATCTTGATATTCTTTATCTTCAACCAATTAGCACGGTTTCCAATATCTTCAAACTTTCAAGCTAAACAAATACAAGAAGACGAGAGTAGATAGAACCATCATATTGATGGAGAAAAACCTGCAACAAGATCAGGAGAGACAACCCTTACAATAGGAGGGAGAGTTATTAAAAAAAATTATAGACTAATAAAACTAAGAATAAAGTGATGAACCCGTAAAAAAAAAGAATAAAGCGATGAAAATAACAAATATTAGTGCTTTCCACCGGTGTAACAATAGCGGATGCCCCTATAAGCTAGGGTTTGGGAGGGAGAAAGTTTTGAAAGGAGATATATCAATAGGCACGAAAGATTCTTGATCGTCATGACATTGCGGCAAAGTGTTGTTCCTCCAAAACATCGTTTTTCAATAGTTTGTACTCCCTCTGTTTCAAATTATAAGGCATTTTAGCTAAAAGTTTTTGTTTCAAAATATAAGACATTTTACATTACCAATGTAAAATTAAATGCAACTTTATACTATCAAGATAAGATTATAGGTTATTTTCTAGAGCAAATTGGCCTCAACACCCTGAACTATAGCGCGGGTGCACCAAACAACCCCATCTACGGCTTATAGCCAGAACACCCCAAAGTACGGACCTAGGTGCAGTCCGTACCATAAATGAGGTTGGTGCCTAGAATTCTCACCGGATTCTCTCCCCTTTCTTATTTTCTTCTTATTAACCCTAATTTTTTTAATTAAAAAAAAGGCGCGTGCCTTCATTTTCTCCTTCCTCAACTAAACAAAAAGAATTTCTTCCCCAAATTCCCTCTTACTTCCCCAAATTCCCTCTTTCTTCCCAAATGAACCCTAAATTTTGAAAGAGTGAAATCCGCATAACAACAATGAGCTCAGCTTCATCTTCAAGTTTCAAGAAGAATTCAAATACCAGTTTAGGTAATGGTAAGGTTTACTATCGACATCAATTGTCTGCAGTAGTCCAAACTACTTGGAAGTTCAACCACAGTCAATGAAAACACTTCTATGGCTGCCCAATATCTAGCACTCGACTTATAGCCGGTGAGAATTCCGATCACCGACCTCATTTATAGTACGGACTGCACCTACGACCGTACTTTGGGGTGTTCTGGCTATAAGTCGTAGTTGAGGCTGTTTGGTGCACCCGCGCTATTGTTCAGGGTGTTGAGGCCAATTTTGCCTATTTTCTATTATCAATACAATATTTAATGTCAATTCTTATTACCTATGCAAATCTAACTAAAACTAACTAAATTCTTAATATGCGTAAAAGTGGTTTACATGCCTTATAATTTAAAACGGAGGGATCATCATTAATTCTTCGGCTAGAAAAAATTTAAAAAACAGGATTTAAAGAAATTAAAGTCATGAAGAGATAGCCCCCAAGAAAGAAAAAAAAAACGACTATTTTCATTTTCCTCTTATAAATCATTCGACAAGGGCTATATTATGTTTCGGAGATCTAAGAAGATTCATTAATATTGGAAATTTAGAATGGTCCATTTGAAAAGATATGATGAGGAAAAAGGACGTGAGGCTGAGCTGAGCGTGATAGTGAATGGTTGACATTTTTGATAATAATGCATCCGCGCTTCCATAGTATTACCATGCATGCATAACAAAGTTGAAGTCTTCATTAGGAGGCTTTATTAATAATAATAATAATATAAAACAAAAAGGCGGCGTTACTAATAAGCAAAAGAGAGTAAAAGCAATTACACAGTTCTTTTGATGCTTATTTAAACAATCATGTGTGTTGTGTGTCATTTTCTGTACATTAAAGTATATTTTGGACTAGTTGATGACTTGATGTATATCACTATCAGGGGAGTGCATGGTCCTAACAGCTAACCGTGTTAGTAATCATGAAATCACACACTTTCTTTTTAGTACAACATATGGATATGGTGGTCGCATCATCCGCTATCTCTTGTTCTTTTGCACCACATATCATCACTCTTCTCACTTGCACACTTTACTACATTTTCTTCTATTTTTTTTTTAAAGAGAAATTTCATTAATTGAAGGCTAAACAGAATCTACAATAGGTATTAAAGAAAAACAAGATACAATTAAACAAGACTAAATCAAATTCGTCTTCAAAGAAACTACAATGAACCAGGATCGACAGAATACAACGCAACCCCTCAGATTCGAATCAAGCATATTGATGATGAAGTTTCATCATTCCGATATAGTTTGGGAAGAACATTCTTGATCGAGTCAGGTTGACCGCATCCGAGATTCCAATACCTTCATGTTGAGTCTCGAACTTCAACCAATGAGAATAATTTCTCATACCTAAAAACAAAAGAACCATACTCACAACTCCCATAGGGGGGAAGGAGATTGCCAAAATAGAAACTAAAAACCCCATAACAGGGTTTGAGAAAATCTCATAAAGAGAGACTAATTTATTAAACAAAACAAGAAAATGAACTAAAAACTTAAAATAAAAGGGGAAAAGGGGCTTACCATGGATGAAATCATCCATGGCAGCCCATAATTGATGAAGAAGGTGTAGGGGGAGGGTAGGGTTTGAGAGAGGGAAAAAGAGAGAGGGGACATTTTCTTCTACTTAATTGATTCTCTTATGTATTGTACAAGTGCAAAACTCCAACTATCATATTTAGGATGTATTTTTTTGTGTGGAAGATAATTAGGTTATTGTGACTGATTATATATGGGAGTCGATATATATATATATATATATATATATATATATATATATATATATATATATATATATATATATATATATATATATATATATATATATATATATATATATAAGGTATAAAATACAAAATTTACATTATTATCTTTGTATCGCTTTTTAACTTCCTACGATTCTGTTTTTCTTTAACATATTCACTGTCAACTTCAACTTATCTAAACTTATTAATTATAAAATTAATTTTTTTTTGACATAATAGTATGTAGATTAAGAGCTTGACCACAGCTGGATTGAGTATATAATGTCAGAGCATCGATATCTTTAAATTCTTTCTTGCTTTACTTGCTTTCTCTCTCGCACTTCCATGCACCACCATTATTAGATAGCCACCACCACTTTGCCATCAATACTTTACCACTCCCACATAGTCGACAACGACTCCAGTGTCATAAGCCAAACTCGAACACTTTCACGTTCGACTGTGATTATTCGCGAAAAACTCTTTTAGTACGTTCGACATGCAACACTTTCACGTTTGTGGTTTTACAAAAGCTCAACCCATTCTCGATCACAAAATAAGCTGGGGTTGAACATGCTAAAACTTGGTTCAACTCAACTCGTTTGCAGTTCTACCGCCTACATGGCGAATTATTCTTGTGAAATTTTCTTTGAAATCCTAATTTTTATTAACTCGTTTCTTCTCTGGCCCTTTGCACATGGTATATCTAAATATGGCAAAGGAAGAACACAAATTCTTGGGTGTAACTGTTACACCATAATTTATGGTGTAACAACCCACAAACCACCTCTTATTTTGTAAAAAGAACTCAAAGGACATGAAATAAAAGACATAATGACACTACAAGAATCCGCGTTTTTACCTACCGTCGAAAACGGTCGGTAATCAGATTACCGACCGCTAAACGGTCGTTTTGCTGCAGTAGGTAAAAGGCTGGTCGGTAAATTAAGAATAACGACGGTTCAACGGTCGGTAAAATTACCGACCGACTAGGCAGTAGGTAATCTCACAAATACCGACTGATAGTCAGTCGTTAATTGTTGAGATGAAATTAAAAAACAAATCAGCGACATCCCTTTAATTTGAGAGATGCCACTGATCTTGAATTTCCTATCAAAATCTGAACAAATTTCAGGAAATCTAAGGAAAATATAGACAAACCAAGCATAAATCTACATATATCAAAGCAAATAAAAAAAATCTCACATTCGAAGTTTATAAAAGAACATGTATAAATCTGGGTAAAATCCAATTACTTCACAATTACATTCGTTCATTACAAAAAATGATAACTAGATCTAAAAGTTACAAAAAACAAAACAAAAATTACAGTTAATTTTACTAACATCTTAATTCTTGGATTATGTAAATTGAATTGGTACTCTATGCATCACCAATAATCTTCAAATTTGCCAAACTTCTGGAAATTGAAACGTTCGCTCATTACTAGAGTAATTTAATTGGTCCTTCCTTCATCATCAATCTTCAAGTTTGCCAAACTTCCTCATACTGAAAGATGAAGAGAGGAGCAAAGAAGAAGAAAAAAAGAATATTAACAGAACCGAAGAAGTGAAGATCTAAGACAAAAAAAAAGGAAAAAGAAGAGGTAAAGTAATCTGAACCTTCAAATGGATGAAACGAAGAACCACCACCACAACAGAACGGACAAACCGCCACCACCGATGAATGAGATATTTGGTTGAGATTGATGTTTTTTGATGGCCACGAATGAGATTGATGAAGGAGATATTTGGCTGAAATGGAGGTTAGGGATTTGAGAGGAGTAGTAAACTGAAAAGGGAAGTGAAATAGGAGTAGTAAACTTAAATGGAGGTTAGATTTAGGGTTTTCTTTTTATATGGAGGCGGGTCATGGGGTTTAGATTAGGGGATCTTATAGCGGTCGGTTGTTTTTTCTAAAAAAAATTAGATACCTACTACTGTGCAGTCGGTAATTATAGTAAACGGTTGGTATTTTTTGTCCGCTTTAATTGCAGTCGGTATTATCCAATTTACCTACTGCTCTACCTTCGGTCGGTAACATTCCGTCGCTAAAACAACGGATTCTTGTAGTGTGACGTGAGATTCATGTCATTATATGTATAGTTCATGTCATTCTTGTTGAAATCTATGTCATTATGCATGTTACACAATAAGTTATGGTGTAACATGTTACACCCAATACGCAGTGCCAAAAATTAAAAAGAGAAAAAGATGATATTGCTACTCTCACATTAAATGAATTACCCGGTACTTGGTCCACTAGAAATTTATGCTTTTATTACGCAACTATGATGACGTAAATGACTTATTGCATGGGCGTAGTCATGTACGAGTAGAACGACGAGTTAACAATTTTATTGTCGTTTAAACTTATATCTCCCTTGACTTCTATAGTTTAAGAAATTATAATAATCCTATGACCTATCTAGTATTTACTTCTTTCTACAATTTTTTCACAAAGTGCATCTTTTTTCTTTTTGACTAGCCGAAATGCATGAGTAATTATTTGAATAAAAAAAAATTACGGGAAGGTGTGTAACAAACAGAAACAAGAATAAAACGGAAAAAAACAGAAGAAAATTTGAAATGATCGTGATGCCTGAATTTCACACATCTGCATGCTGTGTTTGGTGGTGTCTCTAGTTTACACCTCAAGGGAGAAAAACAGAGGGCGGTTAGTAGTGATGAGTTGACAGAGAACATTCTTTTTGCTTGATTTTTTCGGTGTATTAATTCAACTGGAGAAGAGACGAAGAGTACGAGAGTTTCTTACATGTTGAACCACTTTTGACCCTTAATTTATTTTAGAGAGTACGAGAGTTTCCACTATTATCCATGGTCCTCCCCAGTAACCGTGTTAGAGATTAGTGCATTATCTCACATTCTCACCCTCTAATCACTTTTATCAAATTGACACAATTTGATAACCCGATTAGAACTACATGTACAATTATAAATAGTAGTTTAGGTCAAGATTTTCAGCCAAATTTGAGGTAGTGTTATGTTAAATTTATTTTTATTTTTTTAATATAAAGCCAGATTAATTTCACTAAGCACATATGAAGTTCCAATAATTCTGATAAATTCATATAAGTTATGATAGATTTCAATGAGTTAAAATAAGTTTCAATAAATTCCAAAATATGTTAGTATTAATAAGGAACATATAGAGGATTCACTACCTCAAATAAAATCGACAATTGTTTATATATACGTACATTTTTTAAATAGGTAAAAAGAAATCCTCTAGGTTGCCCTTACACAAGTCCTCCACCCAGAGGCCCATTACAAGTCAAACCATTATTCCTAGACTTTGTTAGATCAGAGAAGATGGGAAAGCTCACCACTTGAGTCAATCCCAATACCTATTTATATATATGTACATGCGTGTAATGTGATTTTAGCTTATATTTATTTTTTTTGATAAGTTTTGTTGTTTTCATTAATTGGGAGGACAAAAAAAACCCCCTTCAAACAAAGTCTAGTACAATGAGATCAAAAAATTGAGGGCCACATAGAGAGATCAAAGAAACGCCACAACAGAACTTATAGCCAGGCCAGAAACTCATCTCTTCGGGTAAGGCCTTGCTTAGCCATAGTGTCTGCGACCGTGTTTGATTCCCTACTCTTGTGAACAATTTCAATCCCACCTCCTTTGAGCTTTGCGCCTCTGATGAAGTTAATCACAAAGTTTAGGTTCCATGGACCTTCACTAACTCCATTACACCAGTTCACCGCATTGAGAGAATCAGACTCAATGATGAGCTTACATCGAGTGAAGCTCTCAAAAACATCTGAGATTTTTATGGCTCGCTGGATTGCGAAAATTTCAGCATGATTAATCTCCATAAAAGGGATTGGACTGGAAAAAAGGCAGATGAATTTACCCCTGTCGTCTCTAAGAACTCCCCCGATTGCAGACTTTAAATCACTTACTTTTAATGAAGCGTCAACGTTCCATTTGAAGGAAGAAGAGGGTGGAGGAAACCATGCCACTTCGGGGCCCAGCAGGGCATTCTTCTTTAATTTTGGAGGAGACTCAGCCCATTTAAGGCAGAGAGGATGGCCTAGGACCTCATTTGGCCCATAAGGGAACGACAAGCCCCAGCCATGGATCCTCCAACATAAGCGCATCAAGACCAAATCCTGAAGTTGGGCCAGATTACATGAAATGCTATTTAAGTTTCGAGCATTACGCTCTTTCCACAAGGTCCACAAGATAATATGAAAACTTGCAGCCCAAACTTTTTTGAAAAAAGCCCCACATTTTGGAAAAATCCATTGGACATGTGCATCATGGACTGAGGAGGGAATACACCAATTAACTTGCCATAGATTCAACCACCAGCCCCATAATTCCCATGCAAAGGGGCAGTGCAAGAAGAGATGAGCACCAGTTTCTGGTGAATCATTGCAGAGTACGCATATAGCGCTTGATGCATCAATAATGCCAAGTCTTGCAAGTTTGTCCTTAGTATTCAATTTACCAAGAATTGCCATCCAAGAGAAGATTTCAATACGGTAAGGAACTAGTCCCTTCCAAAGGCCATGGATCGGTTTTGTAGGTCGGTTGAGATCGGCTTTAGCCAGTTCATAGCTAAAGGATTTTACTGAGAAAGCTCCATTTTTGTGGGGAGCCCAAATGATGGAATCTGAATCATGCGGGCTTAGGCTCACTGGAGCTAACAGATGAAGAAGGAACTGAAGCTCTAATGAATCTCGAGGGCGAAGAGGTCGAGTCCAGTCAAGGGTCCATTCCCAGTTCATACCGTCCCAAAAGCAACATGCAGCAACCGTAGCGTCTTTAAGTGGACTGATGAGAAATAGTCTAGGACATACCACCTTGAGGGGGAACTCTCCAAGCCAAACATCATGCCAAACACTAGTACAGAATTAACGATTTGCGTCGGACCTGGGACCACCATTTGCGTCGGACATTGGTCCGACGGCACATGTCTCGTCGCAGATGAAGGATTCAGGATCTGCGTCGGATGAGGATACGACGCAGTTGATAGGCTATTTGCGTCGGACCCGCGCAACATGCGACGCACATGACGCCTCGCCATTGCATCCCAAAGGCATTTGCGCTCCCATCTGTGTCGCATGTGGAGCAATGTGCGACGCAGATGATGTATCATCTGCGTCGTACATTGCTCCACATGCGACGCAGATGGGAGTAATAATACGAAAAAAAAAATTGTGTGCTGATTCTGACACGCATTGAAGCAATTGGAGAGAAAAAAACTGGAATTTGCACGCAAGAAATGGAGTTTCATCTCCAACCATTAAAGGAACCATTACAAATCGTCAACCTCTCAAGTTAACCCATTACAAATTAGATCCCAAAAAAATCAGATCTAACACAAATAAAAACTTAAAACTAATTATTCGAAATCTGAACTATCAAAAATCTAAACAAACTAACAAAGGAATTATACAAAAATAATGAAATTTAACTGGATGAAGATCAAAATTCCCAGATCTAAAACTGATATATAATGAAATCTATATTTGCCTTGAAACTGATATAGTCCCAGATCTAAAAGGATCAAACATCTTTCGCTTGGAGACGGTGGATGAACGGTGGATGAACGACCACGATCTTCATCTATATTTGGTTGTGCGACGATCTTCAAAAATGAACGGTGATGACGGTGGATGAACAGCCACAAACCGAAGATATAATCAGCCAAAAAACTTGACGTTCTGATGGCATGCCTAGTTTTGGTTGTGGGTTTTTTCCGGCCAACTATGGTCCACTGATGGTGGTTTCTCTCTCTAGGATTTTAGCTTATATTAAATTTATAAGTTTGTATTTTGCAGCACCCCTTCTCCCCTTTTCTGTCTAAAAAATGTTGGGAATGCTACAAAGAAGTTACAAGGATCACGAAGTTGACTACTAGAAACAACAATGAACAATCTTCTAGGCGCGATACGCTTTCCGAAAAGCAATATTCCGACCATTACTTTGAGCACGGGTTACACGGAATTCACTCTCGAGATACAAAGAAGAAACAACGATGATCACGCTCACTATGATAATCGTCAAATGAGAATAAGTTTGTGAATGAATTTGATGTGATGAAGAATGACTTTGTGCTTTTCAAGAGAGAGAGTTTTCTCTTGTTGCCTTCATAAACATGTATAGAATAATAAATTAGAGTCTTTGAAACACAGGAACATCCGGTATTATATGACAAATAACCGTCACAAACTAACCGAAGAGACGCGAAAACAAGACAACGCAGAGGAGGAGCTGGCGCTCCTTGCTGGAGCGGGCGCTCCAAGCAGGAGTTGGCGCTCCAAGCAAGAGTCGGCGCTCCTCGCGCACTCTTGTCAGTTTTTGCGTTCTGTAAAATTCCTGCCAATTCTGATCGCTCGCTCTAACCGAGCGAACGCTCCTTCATCAATGTAATAAATACATTAATAAACTCTATAACTCATGTTGATTCGAGTCACGCCACCATAACCATTGCGACTCAAAACCACGTGACATGAAACCAATACATCTAATACTCTAAATCTCCAACAAAAAAACCCTAGTTTCATTGTTTATTTTAGAGGCTACCATTTGGTAAGACCCAATTTTTCATCTGTTTGTTCTAGATTTTCTACTTTCAATAATATATCTCATTAAACTCTCTTGCAGAGAGTCACTGTACCCAATTATTGGGTTATTATCCTCTCTCTTTTGGAGAATTAGGTTGTTTTTTCTATGAGGAGAGTTTCAAGATCTTTAGTTTTCAATTTCAGATTATTAGTTCTTCGATAAATTTTTATATCGTTTACTCGTTTAGCAATAGATGTTGATAATAAATTGCAATTAATCAGATTGGCCAATTTACGCTCGATTTAGAATTGTGTCAATTAGGTAAATGGACTCCTTGTAAAAGGTTGTATTATAAAACAACGATGTGCAGAGGGTATACAAAAGTGTCCAATCTTAGTTTTATCCATCCTAATTTTTTGTTGCTAAGTAAGCGAGAGAGATATTAACATCAAAAAACTAATTACAACCTATTCTTATCCAAGTGAGGCAATCAACTAGGTTGGACCCCCTCAAACAGGTTAAGGCACACCAAACCGAACTATACAAACTCATCTTCTTTTAACATATCATCTAATCAACTTCTATCACTAATTCTATTTTTCTGTGGAAGGACTAATTAATACAAACGCAACAAATAGACTCCTTCAACCGTTTAACAAGCTTCTCAGGCATCATCACCAATTCACCACCGGATTCCAAACTAATTTTTATCCAAGATAATTTTATGTTTTAGTTGTCTTATATTATTCTTTTGAATTCAATATATTTTTAGATGTTGTATGACTTTCAATAAATGAATTAATCTTTGTTTTTAGCAAAATTATGAATATTTAAATATAAATTTTTTGAAGGAATTTTCAATTTGAAAATAATTTAATTTAATTTGACTTTTTATGAGACAAACAAAATGAGGCGAACAGACAGGCTCCAAATTAAATCACCTTCTACGAAGAGGGATCATTTGACCACTTTGTTTTCTTCCCTGTATATTATTAGAAAAATGTCGTACGGAGATTCAAAATTTTGAGAAAAAGCAAACCAAATGCACGGCAGATTATATATGGAAGACATAAACATAAGGAAGCTACCAAGGTCATCATGTCTAATGAGAACAAAACAAAGGTATATATTGTGATAATCCTGACGTAAAGTTATATATGGAAGTCACAAAGTTAAGCATCACCAAATTAATTAATTACCAAAACGTGCTTCAAAAATACTAATCAATATTGGTACAAAGGTAGGAGGACACTGTACACTCCAATACTCTATATAGAGAACTTCCACTAGCTAGAAAATTAAAGTATTGTATTGAATCACTTTTTGAGAAAGTAGGAAAATGTTTTGATAACTTTTTGTACAAAGAGAGTAAGGTAGACTTATTGTTTAATGAGTTAATGTTTTTTCTAACCTTTTTATTTTTTAATATCCTAAATAATGGTCATAAAGTTTGATACCATTTTTTAAATTGAAATTGAAACTAAAGTTTTTACATTTAAGCAGTTTGAAATTCATAGTAAAAGAAGTAGGCAGTGTTAAAACGTATATATGCCACTTTTATAATTCTTGTCCACCTTTCACCTTTTTGTTCATTGAAATTGCCTTTGTATCCTTACTTAAATATCAACCTGTTTAAATATTTGTTTTACTATTATTTTCCTAATTATTGTTGTTATTTACAACCCATTATCAATATTTCTTATATTAAAATTTATTATAATTGATTATTACAACCGACAACCAAAGTATACCATATTACCAAATGAACAGGATCTTTAATGTGCTTGATTAAAAGCGAACTACATTGATTATCAGCAGCTTCATGTTGATGATGTCTCCTTACAAACTCCTCTTCAACTCCGCCATATCCATTGCCGTTCATCATCATTTTTCTCTCTCCTCAATCGTCCTTAAATTCAACGAAATTCAATCGAGAAAAAAAAACCCTAACCTCCGAAAATAATCGGCGCCGGAAAATCGACGGGGTGGTGGAGGGAGGGGGCCTGGGGGGTGGGGGGAGTGGCGGGGCCGCTGGGGGTGGTGGGAGTGGGGAGGGGGGGTTGGACCTGGCGGGAGGAATCGGGGAGGGGTGGGAATGGGGGAGGAAGAGGAAATAAAAATAAAAGAGAAAAAAAAATTACCTTGGTTACAGGTTACAAGTCATATGGGTACATTTATGGCGGACCTCCTCAATCGTTGGGATTATACAGGAATAACTCATAGTTGGGGGTATTAAAAGCGGACTGGCTAAAGTTGGGGGTATTCTGATCCATTTTTCCTTTTGTTTATATATATGACCCAAAATAAAAGCGAATTTAAATCCCTTGACCTTTTAGGTCAACCCGAAATCGAACACTATCGTTAATTCATTATCCCTAATTCCCTACATGTTAAACGTACCGGTTGGATCCTGTCAAGTCAAAATAAAATATTTCTGAGCTTGGGTCAAACAATTAAGGAGTTCTTTAACATACCACCATAACAAATGATCCACGAAATAGGATTTCCTTAATATCAAATGTGTAAATAATTTATTTAAAAGAGGGAAGAAGTATAAAACAATTGAGGTGAAGTACTTAGACTATGTTTTCTTCAAGTACTTCCTTATGAGACTTATAATATATTCTTGTTGAAATCTGATTAGACGTGAAAAAAAAATACTCCATCTATATCTAATAAAAATCCGAACACTTGTTGAGACACGTAGTTTAAGGTGATAAATTATATAGTGTGGTTATCAAATATTATTTTATTAAAGTAGATTTGTTATAAGTTAGTGGAGTATTTTTTTATTGAAGGAAACAGAAAGAATGGTAGTTTTTTTAAATGATAGAGATATTGTGTGTGGGCCAAAGGGGTATACGAAAAAATATTAGACAAATTTAGAATTATTCATACTAGACCAGTCCATAGCCTAACAGGTTAACATTAGAGATATGTGTGGGACGGACCGACATGAGGGTCGTCTTGGCCTAATACGACTTTGCCCCGACCCAGCAAAAGCGTACTACTTGCCCGGCCTAGCGCAAGAGGCACGATTGTGGGTTGCTCATGGACACCATTTTCATAATTTAACCCGAGCACGACGGATCAGCCAGCCTCTCAAACCTTTCATTTTCAACCAAAGTAGAAAAATATAAAGGATTTTTATTGAGAAACCACTGACACAATTCAACACGACCCATAGGTCGGACTTTACTTTGTCCCCTGTGTTGAAATTTCGAGAGGACCCCGACTCGACATGATTTTTTCTTGGCCCATCCTAAGCACGACCCATCTTTGCACGAGGCACGTTGGTCCATTAACAACTCTAGCTTCATTTTTATATTTTTCATCCCCCCCCCCTAAAATAAAGTAAAAATAACTTAAATCGATCAACTCACTATATTAAGTTAATATTAATTACCAACCCGGTGCACACTAACTTAGTATGCACCGGGTTGGTAATTAATATTAACTTAATATAGTGAGTTTTATAGAGATATAGTAAACTTATATACAATATAGTGGATTTTATTAACGGAAAACATATAGTGAAATTATATGCAACATAGTGAAGGATTTAATTTTAATGTTTTAACATGCAGTAAGATGTAGGTTGTGTAGTATAGAATGATGTACTTTAACATATAGAATGATGTACTTTCTGCAAGATATAGTGAGTGTCTTAACAAAACTAACTCAATAATAAGAATCAGATGAAATTCACAAGCAAAATAATTATTCAATCAATCCCTCATGTATATATACAGAACCCCAAATCCCAAGAAAGTAAACTACTCACTCATAATTAGGGAAAAGATAATCATAATTATATAAGCAAACATCATAAACTAGTAATGAAGAATAGATAACAGAAGTGAAGAATATCAATTGAAGAACAAATCTTGAAACCAATTACTTCTACTACGACTTCAATGTATTTGAGAATGAAATTAAGCTAGAAGACTAAAACTAGGGTTCTTGAGAGAATATAAACCACTTAGAATGCTAATAAACTGAATAATCGGGTACGTAGTTTTTCTCCACTAAAAGGAGACGTATATATATATATATATATATATATATATATATATATATATATATATATATATATATATATATATATATTAAAGTCATAAATTGCGCAACACGTGCATCAAAACTGCATAAGTACGACCCGCCCGGGCTGCTGGACCGGATTCCGCCCGATCGGGTGGTTGTCAGGTCATTTTCCGTAGAATTAAGTAAAACTGCGACCCGCCAGACCGGGCCCGCAACAAAACATCAAAACTGCTCATATTTGAAACACCATAACTTTCTTATCTATCATCAAAATTTAGCGTGTGACCAGTCGTTGGAAAGCTCTCCAAGTCTACTTTCCAACACAATTGAAATTACTAAATTATCATTTGTATATCAAAAGTTATGAGTAAAAGAGTGACAAGAGTCTTTTTTGGCACTTCTTTCAGTAATGCTTTGCTTCATTCTAGCCCAAATTCATCCCAGAGAGATGTTTTGTGATCATCATGCAATCTACCTTCTTTATTCATGTTTGTTTGACTCAAGCTTAGCCAACCATAGTCTATTGGCATTAAAATTAGAGCTGTTCACGGACGGGACGGCCCGCTAAGCCCGCCCAACCCGGCCCGCTAAAGTTGCGGGTTTGGACAACAAACTTTGAAAAAAATATCTAAATGGGCGGGCCAAGTCTGGCCCGCTAATATTAATGGGTGGATATGGACAACCTCAAATATACTGCGGGAAAGCCCGTCCGGCCCGTTTATCATAATATCTATTTTCAATGAAATATAATTTTTTATCTAACTAATTTAATGTTGATTTATCTTTTGGAATATATAGTTTATTTGCACTAATATAGCTTTGGCAACACATAATTGTCTTTATTCTTACCTTTACTAACTTAAATTCTTAATAATTTGTCGTCCTCTAACATTTTTGTTACGAATTTTTTAACTTTCTCATTATCTTACGCTGTGATTTTCAACTTTTTTTCTATTTTAACCAAAATTATGTTTTAATCTATAAATATTAAAGGAAATTAACTAGAGTATTTGGAAAAAAATAATAGTATTAATAGGCCCGCTAGGCCCGCGGGCAAGCCCGCCCGTTTATTAGGGCGGATCATGGACAAGTAGTTAAGTCCATATAAAAGGGCTTGGACTAGACATATTAGGCCCGTCGGACAAATTTTTTTGGTTAGACCCGGCCCGCAACCCGCCCAAGCCCGCAAATGATCACCTCTAATTAAAATCACCTGAAATACATCAAAACAAGCAAACAGAGAGCAGTACAGTAAAACTTGAGTAAATCATGCAAATATGCACCTAAATGCTCTAATATGAACTAGAATTGCAACCTAAATGCTCCTAAAATATATGTATAAAAATGACACATCATGTCTGAATGATATAGTGAGTTTCTACCTGATATAGTGAGTGTCTGAATGATGTAGTGGATTGTTCAGAAATGATGTAGTTTCTGAATGATATAGTATGTTTCTGAATGATATAGTGGATTGTTTAGAAATGATGTAGTTTCTACATGATATAGTATGTTTTCTGAATGATATAATGAGGATCTGCATGATATAGTGGGTTTCTGAATGAAATAGTGGATTGTTCAGAAATGATACGGCTTTAAGCCTGGGTGCACACTAATGTTAACATGAACCGGGTCCAAGCGATATTGAAAAAAAGTACACAATAAACGTTTGTATCACTTTTCAATATTGCTATAATCGGGTGAGAAAGTATTCTCCCATATTCGATATTGAACAACTTGTCTCATATCATGGCATTTTTGTAATTTTACTAGCACCTTGATACAATACAATATAATATAACATTCACTTTATATGATAAGATGCAGCCAAAATATGATATAGTAGTCAATCGATATGATAAGATGGTGTCAAGATATGATATACTAGTCATCTAATTTATCAACTAGATTTCAAGTAACAAACCCCAAATAAATATATATAAAAAAATAATTTTTTAATATTACCTCTGTTTTTTTAGTTGCAACATTTGATTATTTTAATAGGCTCACCAAAAAGGTAAATGTTGCAACTAAAAAAAACAGAGGAAGTAATTTATAATTTTTAAAAAATTTATAATTTTTTAATATTAATTTTTGTCATAAAAATTACAGAAATGTCATGATGTTATCTGATATGGAAATATCATTCCTCATAATTGGGTCCCCCTAGAGTTCCACTTTACGGCTTTACGGCTTTTTCCCAGATAGTGCCTCAACGACTCAACGTGGATAACCAAACGGTCCAAACCCCCAATTTTTACGAGGAATGATAAACCTCTTTTTGCTATATGTTTGCAAACATCTAACAGGGGTAAAACTGTCAATATATATGGGAAACAGTTGTCAGTCAAACAAAAAAGTTATCTCGAAAATTGTAAAGTGTCAGTCAAACCAAAAAGTAGTATCGAAAATTCCAATGCTAAAAAATAGTGTTCATGCTACTAAAACTAGTGTTCGTGTAACTAAAAATAGTGTTCATGCAACTAACAAATAGTGTTCATGAAATATAAATAGTGTTTTATTCCTCTTTTATTCCATGAGACCCATATCACCACCTTTTCGGCCTTTTATTATTTTTTATTGTCGATTAGATGTTTGCAAACATCTAGCAAAAAGAGGTTTATCATTCCTCAAATTTTTACCGCAAATCTCAATCATGTGCAGGCCCAAAAATAATTTCCCCTGAACCAAATCACTATGACACTATCACGTGCTTCTTAAATTAGCAACAGAAAAACAATACTACCTCCGCTTTTTTTTATTTGCTACATTTTCCTTAAATGGTTGCTTTTTTTTATTTGCTACATTGTTTCAACTTTCCTTATTAGGAAACTTGGCCCACCAAAAAGTAATACTATTATATTTGTTTTTCTCTTTTTCCACCCAAGAAAGAATACTATTATATTTGTTTCTCTCTTTTTCCACCCAAAAGTACTACTTTTTCACCTTCTCCCAACCTCATTTAATGCTAATGGGGTCAAAAAGTACACAAAAAAAGATGGAAAGGGACATCTCCTAAAAACTAGTGAAAACAAGAATGTAGCAAATAAAAAAAAGCAGAGGGAGTATGAACCGCGTACAACTTCCCCCATTCCTATACCATTTTATCTTCTCTCTCCACGTATTCCACCCTCTCCTTTGACCAACACGCTTCTTTTAAGTGTGTTGACTTCCTTCCCCCAAAAAACACACGTATATAAACCACCTCAAGTGCACTCCATCAAAAACAACACTAACATACTACACTCTCCAAAGTCCAAACAATCGTACCAGTTCTCATAGTCTTTCACTACTGTTTTCTCTCAGTAATCTAGGAAGAGAATATTCTGTTTATACTATCGTGAAAACTCAAAATGGTAAAGAAATCACCGGAACATCAAGATAATAAAGGAGAAGGTTCGATAAAATACACCGGTGTTCGGAAGCGAAAATGGGGCAAATGGGTGTCCGAAATCCGCCTTCCGAATAGCCGTGAACGTATATGGTTAGGTTCATATGATTCACCTGAAAAGGCGGCACGTGCATTTGACGCAGCACAATATTGCCTAAGAGGCAAATCAGCGAACTTTAATTTTCCCGACAATCCACCGGATATTGGTGGGGGACGGTCGATGACGCCGGCGGAAATTCAAGCTGCTGCTGCGAGGTTCGCAAACTTATCTTCTAATGACGTTAGTGATGATCATCGGATGGTCAGGGATGAATCGGAGGAGCATCAAACGGTGGAGGAGTCTTTGTCTTATTCACCATCGATTTCTGATGGAACCACAGTTCAAATGGATAATTTTGAGATGGCAGTAGGGGTAGAAACATCTTTTCATGAACAATTGAGTTTGAGCACGGCTCTTGGGTCGGGTAATTATGTTTCGGATTTTGGGTATTATTGTACCGGGTTTGATGATTTTACTGCGGCTGATTTTTATACGACAACACAACAACAACAACCAGATAATTTTAATAATGGTTGTGTGGATGATACTTATGATGCCTCACTTTACCAAGACTCGTATCTTTGGAATTTTTAAGAGGGGCAAAAAAAAGTAATTGAACATAGTAAAAGTTAGTAACACTGTAAGAAGCAGAATTTGGAACCAATTTTTTTCTAGTTTCCACATTTCTGTTCAAATCAATTTGATCATTAGATTGAATTATTCAGAAAAAAAATAAGGAAAAAGAAAATTGTTAGTAGTTTTTTAGGACACAAAATGAAATATGAGAATTTTAGCATTTTGTTGACTTTTTTTAATGGAAATTTTTTGTGAAGCAATGGCCTTCATTATCATACCCATGACTATGATCCATCTTTTTTTCGCTAATGTGTGAGTTACATAAATATTATTACTATATATAATGATATGATATATCTTTGATTTTAATGGATAATTATTTTCTATCGCATAATCAACTTGTTGAGGTTTAAGGAAGAGATGGGTAGAGAAGAAGGGATTTGCGTATTTCCTTTTTCTTTAATCGATTTATTGAATTTTGACATGTGATGAAATAACGAAAAGATGTAGCAGTGTGCCACCAACATGCATGAAGACAAAAGAGTAATGATATTCATAATTCATGCCTCACATGAGTCACATCTAGAACAAGATAAGAGGTTTACTGGGACTCATCAACTCTTGGAATCGGGACGTGGGGGCTTTAATAATAATAAGGTGGAGCCTTGAGGCATTTTTGTACCGATAATTGTTCATTAATTTTTATTGTTAGTTACCCTAAAAAGGAAAAATTGTTAAGAATAAACCAATCGTTAGACGATCTGCTCAAAATAAGTCATACTTTGGATTAACCCTGAATAAGCAAAGCTTATGAGGGTATTATCTTTTAGTGAGTTCAACATGTAAACAACCTGTTATTGTAGGTAATATCTCCATGTGTCTTATTTTTATTGGTTTAGATTTTCAATTTTAATTTTATTTAAAATTTAAAAATCAATTAAATAAAAAAAGCTAAAAATATAAACCCACCTACCTTATCCCACCCAAAACCCCTCCCCCAGACCCCCACCCCTGCGAAAACCCCTGTGACCACCTCTCCCCCACACCCTCAGCCTGCGACCACCCCCTCCCCCTGCGAACACCTCTCCCATCCCTCTCATATTTCTCTGCTATTTCCCCCAACAACAACGACAACATTGCAGATAGCATGATAATGATGATGCTGATAATGGTTGTGGTGTTTTCCGTTGAATCCAAACTACAACACTGACTCCACCAACAACCCTTCAGTCCGAGTCAAACTGTCAAAGCAATGTCAGCCGCGGCTAAATCAATCGTCGGAAAATTATCATACAAAGAAGCTAAATTGAAAGTGGAGGAGCTCTGATTTTCTCTCTCCTCACTCGCGCTTCGTCGAATTCCAAGGTGAATTCAAACATGTGGTGTTGTTGGTGAATGGTGAGGTACTCAATGAGGAGATGGAGATGCATGTTGCGTTTGTGTGGGGTTGTTGGTGAGGTACTCAATGATGTCGTATCTCGAGGTTGCGCAGGCTGTCGAGTTGCACACTAAGAGTGGCTTGGACGGTTGGACCAGTGGGTGACCGCGTTGGTCAAGTTGCAAGTTAATGAAAAAGGTTGTGACTTGTGGTGTTGGTTGGGCTGTAGTTAGGTGGTTTTGGGGTGGTGGTGTGGTGGAGTTTGGGCGAGGGAGACTGGAAGGTTTAGGATAGAATTGGAGTATAAGAGGATTGATATGATTCATGTTTTTCAACATAAAACTATTGAATTGATATTGATTCATGCATTAGTCGTGAATCTTCTTTAAAGAAGATGAAGATTATTCCATATTTGTGATAAAAAGAAACTAATGTTATTATTTTTGTTTTTTATGGTATAATAAAGATGATATTCGTATCGATGGTAGTGGGGTTTCGGGTTGGTTTAAGTGGGGGTGGTATAGGGTGGGCCTGAGTGTTGGTTGTGGTGGGGAGGATGGAGAAAGAGAGGATGGAGAAGATGGAGGATAGAGAGGGATGGAGGAGGGAGAAAGGGGTTGGAGGAGAAAAAATAGTCAAAAATAAAAAGGAAATTAAAAAAATCACCCATTTTTCAGGTCACCAGTCACATGAACCTATTAAAAGATAATACCCTCATGAGCTTTGCTTATTCAGAGTTAATTCAAAGTATGACTTATTTTGAGCGGACCGCCCAAAGGTTGACTTATTCTTGACAATTTTTCCTATATATGATGTAATCTATTCGTTAAATGAAATTTAAATGGCTTTTATGTTGGTTCTAGAACTAGTTATTCCCCCCGTTTTTAAATAGATGCTATATTTTAATTGCACAAATGTAAATTTGCACCTTTTATCATTAATGTCATTAATTATCCATTACTACAAAGTTATAACAATTGATATTTTTAAAATATATAACGAGATAAATTCAACATCTTGTATGCTAATATTTAGTTTTATACTAATGTATAAAAATATGGTCAAAGTAGAGTACAAGAATGATGCAAAATTGAAAATGGAGTATCTATTTAAAAACGACATATGGAGTATTTGATACAAAATATTTAATATAATTTAGGAAAAATGGACAAGAACAATCCCACATTTTTTCCATCTACTCAAAATAATCCCACCTTTCTACTGTATCTGTTTATTAACAATGTTTCAACTTTCCTACGAAAATAATATAGCAGGTGGGAGCTACTTCTTCAAGTCGCTTTTGGTAATGTATACAAATTAAATTAAGTTAGTGATTTTATATAGCAACAACTAGCAAGCAATAGTTAACTTTACCAAACCACCTTATAAAACATATAATACTCTGATACTCAACAAAAAGTACAAACAGTCTATAAAACTAATCAGGTCAAACAACTAATAATTGATTGCCAAATAAGGCCATTATCCATGGTTAAAAATAACACATTAACACATAAGTAAATAACTTGTAAATGGTATTTTGTTTGTCCTTAAATGATAATTCGTCTGTCTCATATTAATCGATATAATTTGACTAGTCAAGAGTTTTAGGAGCTTTACTTGACTTCTTTATTTTATTGTTGCTAATTGATAATGGGGTATTTTTTTAATGAAAATTAGTGGAATGTGGAGTCTCAACTTTTTGAAGTCCGTGTATGGTGATCTTTATTATTAGTATGGTGATCTTTATTATTAGTAGGGTTCCCATGTTTATGTTGTGCTATTTATGGTGTGCCAAATATGAATGGGTTTATTATGCAAATGATGTTTATAAGAAGTATGATTTATGTATATTTCTGTGAATGATTTGATATGACGATTATGCAATGACTCTAATATGATTTCTGAAAAGTACTTAAAAGACATAAAACATGATAAATGAAAGTGAAAGATGGTGAATGACAATACTATGTTCTCTGGGCCGTGCACGTGTCGTTCTGTTATATGGCGGCAACGTCACCTTCTGATGGGGGACAACGTCCTCGATGGCACCCGCATTATGGCATTATATGCCACCTTCTGATGGGGGACAATGTCCTCGGTGGCTTTGTCTTATGTTAAAATTGGCATTATATGCCACCTTCTGATGGGGGATTAATATCCTTGGTCGCTTTGCCTTCTGTTACGATCTATGATATTATATGTCACCTTCTGATGGGGGACTTGTGTCCTCGGTGGCTATGCCTTCTGTTGTACTCGCCAAGTAAGAAAGAAAGTTTTATGATAATAAAATGTGATAACGGATATTATATTAATGAATGACAATGTAAATGACTTTTAAATTCCTGATTCGAAGTGTATGTTTATGAAATGGTTTGACTATATTCTCTTCTCCCTGTTTGCAAATAAAATGAATTGAAATGAAATTACGTTGTTAGAGTAGTATGTTACTAAGCCTAGGCTCATGATGTTTTTTTTTCTATTTTAGGTATGCATATGAAGATGGGATGGCGTAGCAATGAGGAATAGTTTACCTTAATTCATGCGACTATGACGGTTATGTAATCCAAGTTTATGGACACTAATCTACGCAACTTTAGTTGTGCTTAAGTTAAGTGTATGTTTCTAGAATTACTATAGCTAATATAAAAGGTTTAGTTTTATGAAAGAATGTTTGCCTTGTACTTTCCCAAACGGAAAGTACGACAGTGACTCACCGACTAAGCTAGGAAGGTCTTCCGCTGCTAATCCTTGTAACTAATTATCGTAATAATGATGCTTAGAAGTCGGGGTGTTACAACTGGAATACGATATTTCTTCCACTTTGCTGAAATACGATATTTCTTTCATTTTGCCTCACTTGTCCTTTAAAACCCTGTCAAACTCTTCATGTTGCACGTACCCATCCATATTCGCATTTGCCAACGCAAAACTACCCTTATTAATTTCACCCACCTACTAACCTAACATACCTTAATTATTTTAATTCCCTCCCAAGTTAAATTAATCAAGCACCCACTCATTCAACCCAACCCCCTCTTTCTCCTCCTTACCCCATAAGCACCGTGCCTGCAACACTACTCCCATACTACCGCTGACCGACTGACCGCACCACCGATGCACACCGCCGACACGCACCACCGACCGCACCGCGCGACGCGCACCACCGACGCCGCCACCACTATGCCGACACCTTCTTCTCTTTCTTCCTCCACCACTATCACCTCATAATCCCCTTCTTTTCCTTCTTTCTCCTCAAAAACCCATAAATCTCATCTTCTCCTCTTTCTTCCTCCACCACCGCGGTCGCACCCGCATCCGAAGCCCTTCTTTTCCTTCTCTCTTCCTCCACCAATTTTCGTAGCATGGATCTCGAAAATGGTGAACGAAAATGGTTGGGTTGAGGTGGCGGGCCGCACCGGTATATCGAAAATTGCATGTTTGGCGGTGGTGCGACAAAGAGGTTGAGGTGATAGTACGAAAATGGTGACTATGTCTAAACCCACTTTTCGAGAATTGCACCCGCATCTCAACGGTGGAAAATGGTTTTCGCAGTGGTGAACGAAAATGGTGGCAATCGACGGTGAAAAATTAGTGGTGTTTGGGTTGAGGTGTCGGTGGTGTTTGGGTTGAGGTGGCGGTGGTGCTTGGGTTGAGGTGGCGATGGTGATTGGGTTGAGGTGGCGGTGGTGTTTAGGTCCCAGTGGCGATTTGGTGAGGCAAATTAGTTTAGTGTAATGATTAAGTTATTTAGTTTACTTGCCTTTATCTCTTAATTGTGGTCCCCAACTTTCTCTCTCTAGATTTTTTAAGAAGTGTGCTCTTTCTCTCTGTGTCACTTATTAAAAAACGGATCAGAGGAAGTATATGTGTGTGTTCGTCCAATAAGAGCAAAGGAAGGGGCCGCCATGATGGCTACAACCATCGTTACATGGTGGTGTTTAGTCACAAAAGTCATCAGCAAAGCTTATAATGATATTGTTGCTCGTCAAACATCATTTTGCCTATAGTAGAGATAAAAAGATGGAAGTTATGGAATATTTCATTGAGACTTTGAGATTCCGCTAGCTTTTAATCCATATTTTATATCAATACAAATATATTTAAAGGCGTTCCTATTAAAGGAACGGTGCCACGTGACACTCTTCTCAAGCTTCTAATAATACACATGTTTATAATCTCATTTAAAATATTAACAATATGTAGTTACTAGGATTCGAACACATGATCTTTGAAATGAAATGTGAGAGTTTAACCACTAAACCACTACAATTTGAATGCTTAATGTTTCAAAGTAAAACATAATAAAGTCTTATAATTATATGTAATTATAAAGACATAGACAAGCTTTTTATTTGTAACACTTTTATTAAGTAATAATATTTTCTTACCCTAATTCCATTGAAATTGCTATTTTTATTTCCAATTCCTTAGAAGTTATTTTAAAAATAATTTATCATGTCATAACATCCATTTTCCAATTTTACACTAGACAGAATATTACAAAAAGTTAATAAAATCAAGTATGAGATTTATGAATAATAATATATTTGATAATTGTAATGACCTGGGGCATCGCCCAGGCCAAATACTAGTTTCTATTCTAAATAAATTACATGTTTTAAGGATAACTAATAAAACCAAAGTAACATGTGTCAGAATGATACTTCACAACTTTATTAACGGTAAACATCATCTAATTTGGGCATGTTTGTAATCGTTCTGTTTTCAATTACTTTTTAAAACTAAAAACAAAAATACGGAAACCAGAAAATATCAGGGCTCATTCGTTATCGTTTTCTAAGTCCAGTTTTTAGTTTTGTTGAAAACCATAAATAAAAATATGGAAACCCGAAAGTAGTTTCCAGTTTTTTGTTGTCAGTTTTCAAAATTAACATGCTTAGCATAAGTATGACTAATTTTAAGTTTATTATACCCTTATATCATATAACTTTTATATTCATAAAACCAAAAATGAAAACTTACTTACCGTGATGCTGAACGGACCCTTAATTTCCAATATTTAGTTATCAGTTTTCAAAGTTGACATTTACTATAGCTTGCATTCGCAACCCTACAGTCTTACTCAAATGGTATCCTTAATACAAAGGTCGAATTTCGTCTACGTAATACATTCATCTGCTTTGTAATATCCTTTACCCCAAAAGAACTTCTTAATACCAAGCAAGGCTGGCCCTAGTGGTAAACAGGTAAAGGTTTAGCCTCATGACTTCAAGGTCATGGGATCAAATCCCACTAGGGGCTCTTTGGGGTGAGTTTTCCCTTACCATCCCCCTCCCTCCAAGAAATCTGACCTGCAAACCTGACTGATTATACAATCATTCATCTTATCAACTTAAAAAAAAAAAAAGAACTTCTTAATTAGGTGTGTTGTGTACTTGTGTTGTATTCGGTTGGGCCATACATAAAAGAATAAAATGACAATTGGGCATCAATTCCAAGCCTACCCAATAAACATGAATTCATGACCCATCTACACAACCATCCATTCAACGTTACAATTCTAGAACTCTCCTTCTCCTTCTCTTACCATTTTAAATCATTAACACCCGAAACTTCTAGGGTTTCATTATCTTACCATCATCTTATCTCTCATACTCTATCTCAACTCACACTCTTTGCATCCATTCTTACACTAAAACCAGGTAAATTTTCCTTACATTTCAATTAAAATTCCTACTTTCTGGGTTTTCTTTGTATGTTCTTCATACAAATAGTTACACTTTTAAGAAATTCAGCTAATTTTGAATTGTGGGTAGTATTGTAACATCTGCTCTTCATTCTTGTTAGTGGGTATTTTTTTTGCTGAATTTTTTGGGTATTTTAATCATGAAAGCAGGGAAATGGCAGCAGCCCAGCTTACAGCAACAAGTGTTTCTAGCAGGGGTTTGCCCACTTTTGAAGGGCTTAGGCCTTCAGCAATAAAGATTGCTGCTTTTGCACCATTGAGACAAGGGCTTACTCAAAGGTGTTTCCGCCCTCTTGTTGTTAAAGCTGCTACTGTTGTTGCTCCCAAGGTACTTTTACTTGTGATTGCTATTTGGCTGTTGTTAGATACTAGTAATTTGGTTTGCTATTTTTGGTGAAAATTTGTATCTTTTTAGATTGGGTTGAAATTGATTGAGGGCTTGTTGCTATAGAAGGTGTGAGTGTGTTTCATGATTTAGTTGTTTTTGTATTGAGGGTATCGTGGAGTGTGATGCTGGATTATGTTGGTTGTCGATGTCGGCGAGGCTGAGGATTTATGTAGAAATGGTTGGTTTGGATTTGTTGCATTGGTGATTGTTGAGTTCGTTGGATTGAGGAATTATTGGGGATTAAGTGTTCAGTTTGATGGGTGGAAATGATGTTGGGGTAGGTGTGCTATTTGAGTTTGGTTTTCTTTGTATTTTCGCCTATTCGTCTGGGTTTGGTATGAGGTAATGGAATTCTTGTTTAGTAGCTTGTGGTCTTGGAATTCTTGTTGCTGAGATGCGGAAGTGATCCTTCAATTTGGGATGCTTGATTATTAAAATTTAGCGGAAGAGTTTTTCTATCTAAGAAAAGAGTTATGTTGAGGTCAATTGCGGTTATGACAATTCAAGGAATCATAGCGTTGTGGTGCTATAAGGAATTTAAGCCTCTAGTTTTGAGGGAGTGCTATTGGATGACAATATTGTCTGATTTAGAAATTGCTGGGCTATTTTCATGATGAGTACAAGTGTGCTATGAGATGGTGAAGTGTGTCTGGTTTGAAACGTGGATAGATAGATTGTTATTGTCATAAGTGCAAGATGTAAGCTACCAATGCTTGAACAACTACTGACATTCGTTGGTTCATTGAACAGTATACCAAAATTGCACCTCTGGCTGATAGAGTGTTGATCAAGATCAAGGAAGCAGAGGAGAAGACTTCAGGTGGAATTTTGCTACCCTCAACTGCTCTCAGTAAGCCACAATATGGTGAGGTGGTTGCTGTTGGAGAGGGCAGGACAATCGGGAAGAGCAAAATAGAAATTGGCGTGAAGGTAATTGTTTAGTTGCCTAATGTTGTTTGGTGGTTAAACATCTTATCTGCTTGACTGATATTTTTATGTCCATTTTACTTGGCGCAGACTGGAAGCCAGGTAGTGTACTCAAAGTATGCAGGGACTGAGTTGGAGTTTAACGGGTCAAACCATCTGTTAATGAAGGAAGATGACATTGTTGGCATCCTGGAGACAGATGATATCAAGGAACTTAAGCCGATGAATGAGAGAGTCCTCATTAAGGTCAGTGTGCTTAGTGTTATATGGTTTCTGTTTATATATGTGATATCATTCCTTGGCTAATTACTAAATCACCTGCTGTATTCCTTATTTGATTATTATGCATATTTGCTTAGAAAGACTGCATTTGCAATACAAGTAAACGCATGTCTTTGGCTTAATTGTTAATTGTGAAGTTTATTAGATTCAACATGGTTGTATTGATACGCTGTATTAGTCTAGGTTGCATGGACACTTCATGTGTTGTGCCCACACACATTTCGGACGCCCCAAATGATTGTGTCCTATATTGTATGTATATATATCACCACTCACGACTGTACGACACTCGTGATACGCTTTTGAGACACTTGATGGAATTTTTTTGTAATGCATGCAATGAATTTTATTTAATAATATTGATAAGGTGAGTGAAAATGAGAAAACAAAATCACAAATAAGTTTCATCCTTAGATAGTTAGTGACACATAAATACGTAATAAGATTAAAAATAAAAGTTTTTAGACTGATCTTTTAGTAGACTAATAAAGAACAAATATAATTCCGCTTCTGTTTTGTCTCCGTTGCCGTGTCTGCATCGGAATACGTGCAATTCAGATTAGAGAAGCCATCTGTAGACAATTCGTCCGAAAATTAATGTTTGAAAGGGTAGATAGAAAGCACGTGCTTGAACACGTCATCCTTGGTTTTAGGTACTTGCACATATTTCATCTTCTATGTTGGGCAGGAATGATGGAACAGACTTTCGAATGAAGCTTAGATCTTTTCTTCTATCTATTTCCCCTTGTCCCTTGATTCAGTATTGCTGATGGAAGCTGAATGCCTTGCTTGAATATGTGGGTGAAATTGTAGGTTGCTGAGGCTGAACAGACAACTGCTGGAGGTTTGCTATTGACAGAGGCATCCAAGGAGAAGCCCTCAGTTGGCAGTGTAATCATCATCTATCTCCAATCTCATTTATTTTTCTGTATCACGTTTCTAGATGTGACCAATTTCCTCATTAACGTTTATATTGTGGAACAGGTGATTGCCGTTGGACCCGGTCCGTTGGACGAGGAAGGTAATAGAAAACCATTGTCAGTGTCACCAGGGAACACAGTGATGTACTCCAAGTACGCAGGAAATGAGTTCAAGGGTAAAGACGGTTCAGATTACATTGTGCTTAGGGCGTCTGATGTTATGGCTGTGCTTTCTTCGTAGTCCACAAATCCCAGAATCTCTGTAGTAGGTGGTAATGATTTTTGTAGCTACTGACGGGAGCATAAAAAGGTGTCTACTATAACAACTCTTGTGTCCATATAGTTCTTGCAGTTTTGGTTGTTGAGTTCACATTTCATTTCAACTATGTATTCTTGACTTAAAAATGAAATCATTAGAAACATTGAAATTTGAAGATCGGGCTCATGTTTCTGTTTCCATTTTGAAACGGCGTTTTTCTTTTCCGGGACGAAACATCTTGGTTCATTTGTCTCAAATGCTCAATGAGAAGTCAGGTGATGCGTGCTCTATCTCTGAAGTCAGGCGATGCGTGCTCTATCTCTGAGTTTATGATGAAGCCGTAGCCTCTTGGCTTCTCCAATCCAAAGGAAGCAGTTCTGCGCTGGTCACGACCGATGTCCAGTGGCTTTAGGTTCTAATCAACTCCTTTTCTTTATTCCCCTCCGATCCTGAAGGACTGCATATGTATTTCCTTTGGCAAGCTATGAAAGTCTAACTTGCGACACTAATCATACAAGATAAGAAAAGGTATTTTTATCTTGTGGCCCTCAGAAGAAGAAAGAGAGAATTTTAGGTGTACAAGATATGGTAACCAATACTGTAACCAAACACGATTGCCATAAAAAACTAATTCCCCATCATAAACTTTGTTAAAACGAGATAACATTAGAGAGAATTGCAAGGGCAACTCTCATGGAAGTAAATTCTACAAAGACCTTTGCTAAAAGCCAACTTGGAAGGTGGAATTTGTGCACTGCTATCGAGAAGGAAATCGAGTTGTAGATTGGCTTGCAAACTTAGGTGTGTGACAAGCTAGTAAAATCAGTCTTCTTCAAAGACCTCTAGATCTCAATAAAAAAATTCGTCGAACATATTTTAGGTGTGTCATTGCTACGTCTTAGTTTGTAAATCTAGTTACTTCTCTTGGGGCTTGCCCCTTTTTAGCACCCAAGAAAAAACTCTCATGCAATTATATAAGTGAGATCTATTGAGAGATAACTACAAATATGTTTGATGGTTTACAGAGCAATTGTTGAAGTACGATGGAAAATATTGAGTTGATCGTGACTATTTTTTCTCTAAAGAGAATTTGGTATAAGACTATTATTCTTCGTTTAATTGTACTTTTAGATAAAAAGTTTTAAAGAATTTTAGGTGGATAGCACATGGGTGTCAGTTATCAAAACAATGCACATGATTAGTATATAATAAAGAACATGATTGGTTTTGTTATTTTATGTATGCTCTTGTTGTCAAAAAAAAAAAAAAAAACATGATTCCTGTTCAGAAAAAAATGAGAATACCAAACACTAGAAAGAAAGATGTGATATTGCAATGTGCCATTCCTCATCTCTTTTTGTACACTAGTCTGTATTCCGGCTAACACATCTATCTAAAGAAAAACAACACTAACTACAAGAAAATCTAGTTCTGCTTGATTGCATTTACATTGCCATATCATAAGTGATACAAATGCTGACATAATTTTCATCCATCCCCTTTGCATAAGGAATCAGTAATACTACAACACTACATCTATTACAACACTAGCTTTACACGTAGGTTGCATGAAAACATATGCCGGTGCCAGAAGATAAACCAGGTCCATACTTCCTATTACCTAAGGGCCGATAGTTTAACTTCCCGCTCCTAGCTCAATTTGGATACATTGTGAGTGGAGAGAATGAGCTCAAAAATGAAAATGTAAGTTACAATGACGTGTTGTAACAGGCGGCCGAGGAGTTACAAGGATCCAGCAGCCTACCCAAGAATATATTGTATCAGCTGTTGATGAAAGGAACTGTTACAAGAGCAAATCCATCATCCTGCCTCTGTTTGTCATTGATTGCACTTTTCATCCAAAGATTTAACAGGCATACAATGGTTTGCACTTCTGATGGGAAATCATACTGTGCTTGACATCTTCATCGGTTAAACGAGGCTGCTGAGTGGTCGTCATATCTCCATGCATTGCCACTGTCACTACCACTTGAAGCTTGATTAGGGATTGGTCCACTACCCAAATCTCCATCCAAACTCATCTGTTGGACCTCAATAGATGATAGTATCTTTATACTTTGAACACAATTTACAAATTCACTGTCATTGAGCAAGAGAAAGTTCAGGACTAGGAAATGGAATAAGCAAATTACGAATTAAAGATAATAATAAGATAATAAAATAACGCTATGCACTTACTCCCATGGATCATCTCCCACCAGTAGAATGTCATTTTCATGATCTACATACACCAGTTTCCAGTCCGTTCGTTGAGGATCTTCTAGTTGTCCTTCAATGCCAAACATACGAGCAAGATCACGCCTGAGCTCATCGTATTCCTTGTAGCGGGTAACATCGATGGATCTACCAACTGAGCCACGCTTTTGCACCTTTTGAGAGATTGAAAAGGAAGCAGAAATTAGTTCTCTCATACCAGCAAGAGATTATCCATTAGTGAAGCAGACAATCTGGTCCATATAAAAACATGTCCTACCGGTAATCATTGACGAAGTAGATCCAACAATCCAGTCCATATACAGCATCGAGAGAGTGTTATTTTAAGTACAAAGTGAGTAAATTTACATCAAGCAGAGGAACAATCCAATCAATTGCATGTCGTGAAGCATTGAGAGAGAATACTTCTAAATGACCACTACAATGTGCTAAGTCAAGTGCTGAAACATATTTGGAAAATTTGTTGAAAACTACCTAATAATTTATTTATTTTTCAAAAATATCTATTAAGAACTTTCATTAAAAAGTACGACTACCTTTTGACGAAAAAATTCAAATAATCCGGCCAACGGGGTCCACAATAAACGCTTCATTTCTATTAAAATCTCTTCTTCCCATTAATTGTGCTTCCAAAAACCTCCAAAAAATAATCGGGACAACCAATTACAATATAAAGAAACCATAAGCAGAACAACTAACCTTTGTATATGTCCTCATACGTTGAGTCTGGCTTGGCCACATCCCACCACCCAAAACAGCAGGGTCATTTATTGCTGCAACATCATTTGAGCATCCCGTTTTGAAAGGCATATTTGGAACCCCAAATGACTGGGAGCTCATAGCAGCAGCTGACAATTCTGTTTCAATATCTCTAGGAGCACCATTGTAATTAGAAAGCAAGTTATGAAGCTCCTTTCCCGAGTCGAAGTCCCTTGATAACAAAGTATCAGGCGTCAAGCCATCCATAGCGGTTGAAAGAGGAATACTGTTCCTTGGATGGGACTGCACATCACCATCCAGCCCAAAGCTTGGGAGTGATAGATTCTGTTGAAGTCCACTAGCATCCAAGCCATATGAAGTGACAGAAGAGGATGCTTCCAATGGATCAGTGATGATACCATTGATCCTTGATGGTTCTATTACTTTTGAGCTGGGAATTTCATGCTTGATCCTAATATCAGACTTCTCTTGGACATCTTGCAACATATTACTATTGGGCTCAACAACTGAATGCTCAACTAGCATGTTCCGCACTTGCTGGTTGCGGTTCAAGAAGCTTGAATGGGGAATCTGGCAATTATTAGTAGAAGGTGATGTAGAACACGACGGAGCATCACCATCAGTTGGGCCAGATAGAGATCTTGCTATCCCACTTGTTTTCTGCATTCCCTGTAGTTGGACTGCTGACATCGGTGGAGAACTCATAAGCTGGGATGTGGAAATAGTGCTAACACTCACTTGAGGCTGATACTGAGATAAAGGACGCTGCTGTAAAACTTGGTTTTGTTGAGCAGCATGTTGTTGGGTTGTTACTTGATGCTGGATTTGTGAACTTACAGGAGACAACAAAGGGTGTGACTGCTGTGGCTGATGTTGATGCTGCTGCGCCGGCTGCTGTTGTGTCTGAGTTTGCTGCTGTAATTTTTGCATAAGCTGGAACTGAAGCTGGTGCTCTGAGAGGTTCTGTAGGACGAGCGGCCTCTGTGACAAACTCTCTTGAAATAACTGTTGTGAAGACTGTTGCAATTGTGCCTGCTGCTGATGCTGCTGAAGCCTCTGAAGAACATTACTTTGCTGGTCTGTTTGCTGCTGAAACTGCATATCTGGAGGTAAAGATGTTATATGAACAGAATCTTTGTTAGCCGAAACATTTTGTGGGGCCTGGTTATTCCCACCCACCATTTGCTGGTGATGAAGCTGCGAATACATTGGCGGCTGCGATGAATTCTGATTCAAGTTCTGGTTAGGAGAAACAAGACCACTATTTACAGAAGTTAATTGAGGTATTTGCTGCTTTTGTGGTGCAGGAGGTTGTTGTGGTTGCTGTTGTTGTTGTTGCTGTTGCTGCTGATGTACCTGTTGTTGTTGCTGCTGCTGCTGATGTACCTGTTGTTGTTGCTGCTGGTGCTGCTGCTGCTGTAACTGTTGCTGGTGCTGCTGCTGTAATTGTTGTTGTTGCTGCTGCTGCTGTAACTGTTGTTTCTGCAGCTGTTGTTGCAGAGGCTGTTGCTGCTGTTGCAAGTTATGAGGATTCTGCAACAATTGCTGGAGCTGCTGCTGTTGGGACCAGGTCGCGGGTTGCTGCTGTAACTGGCCTACTTGATTTTGTTGGACAGCTTTGTTGAACTGGAAATTTGGCACAGACAAAGACGGGGCCTGGAAGTTCAACAACTTGGATGGATCATCAGTACCAAGGCCACCATGCAAGGCAGATGCTGTAAGCATGGATGGGAAACCCGCAGACTGTGCACCAGGAAACTGATTATTTTGTTGCATGCTCATCCATTGAACTAAACTCAAGCCAGGAAATATTGAGTTGGGAACATCTTTCATGCCAAAATCATCACCAACCCAGGGCATTCCCCTCTTAAAGATGCTCTCCATATCAGACTCATCATCTGCAAAAGACAATTAATGTTGATATGAGCCAAAAAGCAGCAAGTTGGGACTTGAACCCATAAAAAATAGGGAATAGGAACCCCGTTCACCAACCACTATATCTAGGTGGTGGTTGGTCCAAACTCAGTTCAGATAAAATGCTATGTCAAATTATGCATTTAGCAGCTACCTGGCATCCCTGGTTGCTTAGGAAACTTCGGTCTGAAAAAGGTGGAGGACATATGTAGAAGGGTGTAACAACAGGCTCAATGTCCCAAATGGAAACTCGACTAGGTCGTTCTCCAGCTGTCGATTCATCCCATCCAACCTGTCAATAAGACAAAATGGAAAATTACAATTTGAGGGGGAGAAAATTAAGCTACACACAAAATAAGGTGAAGGAAAGCCTGAACATAAATGATACAGTCAGATACAAAACACAACCATGAGATTTAACATGCATTTTCTCATGACTAAATTGGACAATGGTAATGTACATGTATCAACAGTTGCATGGAAAAGAAAATATTGAAAAGTTTCAGACAGGAAAGAAACAGCAGGCAGAAGAAGTTCAGTAAAACTACAAATCAAGGCTGCCAGTATGGCACACAAAATCAGGTACATATATGCAATTGGCTCTCAAGGTGTGATAATAAGAATTAGCAATCAATACATTTGACAGTTTTATTGCAACAGAAAACAATGCTCCTGAACAAATGCAGAATATGATATCTTGAATCAGAGCAGTACCTGGAGGTTACGCCACTGAGAATTTTTCCATCGCACTGGATCAAGGTCACTGATGCCTGTTATAGTACCCATGTATCTACGTACACCACACTCCTCAGTTTCGAACATCATCCTAAATCGCATCCCAAGAGAAACTTGGGTGTACATAGCTTTGTTATACTTGGCTAAGGGAACTACAAATTCAGCTGGGCTAGCTCTGTATAATTTTGTTCAATTTCAGAGGATTTCAGTCAGACAAACTAATGAACAATGAAAACCCTTCAAGACGTATTTGCAGTTCAGTACCTCGGATTATAAAATATTGTAAACGGACTGTTATTAGCAGCAGCATGAGCAGCAGCAGCAAGAATTCCAATATGCATGCTGTCACTGGATATAACAGATGATGCAAGAGCAGGCTGCTGTCTATTTGCACGCCGTATACCTAATAGAAGGTGTGATTTCTCATCTCTACAAGTTATAAGTGAGCAATTGAATCAGATACACTACCTATTCCAACAAAATCCCCCAAAAATAAAGAATCTTATAGTGGATAAACACGACAGACTAGTTACCTTATAAAGAGAACAGAGTCACCAGCAAACAATCTTTTAGAGCTAACAAACACACTCCACCCTGTAGTCAGCAAGTGCCGTTTTGGTTGCCCTGAAATTAAGAAAGTTCGTATTACGTACTCACTCATTACGCATTTCGGATTCTAGTTCTAGTTAGGCAAAGCGTTTTTGTAACATCAATTATACAGTCTCTCCTAAGTACAGAAGAAAATCAACCAGTTGCGAAGAAGGCATAACTCAATTGATCTTCCATCAAAAGCAAGAACCGCATGGTGAATAAACCAAGCCAACACTCTATCTGTTCTACAGTAGATTAAGCTATCGTTTTTACTATAATTGAAAGTTGAGCCAAACTCACAGCATGTCCTAGGTTAAGTAGAGGTGTCAATTCTCATGGTGTCAGATCCAACTATCTCAAGGCGGGGGACCTAGAATTACCAAGCAACAAACCTTCATTATACAGAACATTTGGGGGGAGGGGGAAGATACTGATTTGATATTTACTCAAATCTTAGGGAGTCCTGATAAATTCTTTCAGACCAACCACTAGATGATTTTGACATCAGAATATTATTTTCTCATGAAGCAAGGACCTTTGATGGCCCAGATCATTAGTCATTAGAGACCAGAACATGTTGAGAAATGAGGATTATAATAGCACGACATTAACAAATGATAAGTGAATAATGTCAAGATGGAATGGACGTTTTAGACTGTAGCATACCTCGATAGATATGTCTAAAGGTCCATGCTTGGCTATGTAAATCTTTAGCCATCAGCTCTTGAGCAGGAGGTTGCATAGAAAAATCCTATCAAATTTCTTCCACGTAAGCCAATAAGGTAGCAAAAAAATGACAAACAAACACAGAATCGATTTGTTTAAATTTTAACTCACCAGAGGGTGGGAAAATCTTCTCAGCAGCCCGACGAGGTACAGAGAAACCCCCGTGCGTGCTTGTGTCACTAGCTGTAAGAGTTTTGCAGAAGAACTCCGTAGGTTGCCTACTTTGTTTAAGAGCCATCTCTGAAGCGAGCAATGCATCCCTATCATACTGCGAGATTGATGTGGAAGAAACAATCACAATAGAGAAGGAAGATTGCACAAGGAAAATTATATTCCTTTTAACTCTTTTTTAGATTCTTAATTTTAAAAGGCTGTATTACCTTATTAACAGGTTGAAGAGTCATTTGTGCATACACCTCATCAGTTTCCGGGTCTGCCTGATATAAAAGGAATAAAACATAAGGCTATACAAATGTCTAAATGTGAAAATGACAAGGAAGGCATCAATATAACATATACTCCTAAGATCCAATTTCATTCCTGAAATCTACTTGCATCAACTTAAAGTCACATTAACACAAGTATCTATCGAAGAAGTCGGCCAAAGATCAGTGGTAATCCAAAGCCAAAGAGGGTATCATAAACATCTTCAATATCATCAGAATCCAAGAAATACACTGTGGTGAGATTGAGAAACATAGATACTGCCTTACATGTAGTGTGACATTATGGAGCATACAGATCAACTTTGAGGGGAGATTCGGATAGCTCGGGATGCCGTCGGTCTCCTTTTGCATAGAGGCTGCTACCTGCAAACAATAAAATAAAATTCCAAAAAAAAAAGTTACAAACAAGATAGTTGTAACTCCAATAGAAGAAAGAACTTAGCATTAACAACAAATCTTGCATAAATGGAAAGTGCCATACTTGCTCACTGTGGCCTTGTGGGAAGTAAACCACAAGGCTTCCAACAGGAGGCACAGCAACAAGTGGTCCAGCACAGGCATGCCACAACTCTGAATTTATGACCCTTCCCTCTGTCAGAGACAACCAAAAACAAATGGTTCAGAGAAACAATTGCACAAATTTAGGACAAACATTTAATCTTACAGTAGACAAACTAAAAACAAGAGATCATCAAACTGAGATATAACCATAGCACAATAACCAAGAGAAAAATCATTCCATGACAACTAATGGCAACTAATCTGACTAAATAAGAACATATTTCAGACAACCCAGAAAGGAAATTACAACAAAGAGTAGTTACTCACTTTACACCACCCATAACTATGAAATATATATATAATATTTGAAGAAGATAAAAAAATTAAATGAGGAAATTTAAAAATTTATATAATACCCATGTTTTATGAAGTGGAATCACTGAATCAGTCAGAAGTATTCATGAATATATTTGCTAAGAGATATTAATGGCTAGAGCCTAGAGCAGTGAAAAGAATATATATGAAAACAGGAGTTTCAGAGCTCTTTTTTAAGCTGCCAGAGGAAGAGAAATGTCAACTTCAATCTTTATCCTATTATTGATTATGCTCCTTTGTTTCTTTATTTTTTTTTCTTCTCTTTGGATGGATTATGTTCCCTTCTTCTGGTTAGTTGATTATATGCAAACAACAAAACAAACAGAAATCAAAAAATTACCCCCACCCCCAAAAAAAAAAAGGAAAAATATTTTGCTAATCTAATACTATTGAAAAAAAGTTAATTCTGTCATGCTAATGTGAACCATAATTACATCCATATCATCATAAAATTTCAATTCCCCATTAAAACTATTGGCCCAAAAATATCATTATTAATAATAAAAAATCCTAGCTTTCAGCTCATTATTCAAAAATGAAATTCCCAGATCATACAACTAAACAAAACATCAAATTTCACCCAAAAATATTAATTAAGGAAACACTTTTTTTTTGGAAAAAAAATGAATGAAGATGTTTTTTTTAACACATAAACAAGATTAAGACCAACCCAAGAAAGAACATCCATCACCTTCTCCAGGATTAGCCATGAGACCATTTGAAGGAGCCTTCATGATTATGAAATCCTTCTTCTATAATCAAACCCACTTTAATAATTATTCCAAATATTAATCAACTTTTTCTTCAATCTTCTACAATTTGAAGCTGCAGCATTGCCTTCATCACTAAACTTGATTCAACACCCACATTCATCACTGATCCCAAAAATCACTCAAAAAGCAACAATCTTTCTCAAATTATACTTCCATTTTTAAGCTCAAATTCTCCAAAATCAACCCCAAAAAAGTCAATTAAAAAGATGGGAAACTTTCTCCAGAGATCAAGGAGATTAGCACCAATCAAATTGAAGTAAAAATAATAACTTTCAACACATATACAAACAAACAAACACCCACTTCCTTCAAATCATAAAAAAAACCTCCCAAAAATACAAAAAACTAAATTCTACCCAATATTAAGCTGCAAAAAATACTTCAAATTTGCAGAAGAATAAATTATTTCAAAAAACAGAATCTGGGTTTGCCGGAGAAAGTTGATTTTCCGGCAAAAAATGAAGGTTTTCCCATGTAAGAGAGAGAAAATACTATAATTAAAGGAAAAAAAGTGGAGAAGTTTAGAGAGAGAAAGTGTGAAGTGGGGAAGAGAGAGAAAGTAGAAAGAAAGAGAGAAAAGCAGCTTTTGAAGCAGAGAAGGAGGAAGAAGAAGAAGCCGACATTCAACAGACTGGAGCAGGTCCCTCTACTCTACTCTTTCTTTTTTTTCTCTTGTAAATTTTAATTTAATTATTTTTATTATTTAGTATTTTTTTTGACAATTACTATTGTTTATTTAATGTTGCCTTTTATATATTTTTTGGGATTTATTATTTGCTTCATTCCACCTCCTCAAGAACTCAACTTTCTCTTTTTACCTTCCTAAGCATGCTCATTGTTTAGCTCTTTGCTTGTTCCTCTTGCTTTCTTGTGTTTTTTTTTTTTAAAATCTATGATATGATTTCACTTTTATTATTTTACTTTTTTCTTGTGTTAATTATGTTCATTTTTTGTTTTTTTGCTCCCTGAAAATCCTCCCGATTTACATTATTTTAGTTTGAACCTATTTGCATCTCCATGTTGGAGTAGGTTGTCACTTGCCACTAATGAAAGGAAAATTACATGTAGGTCATGTCCAATTTACCTTATTTTTTATTACAGTGAAATTATCATTGCTGATTTTGAAATTGATTTTTTACTGATCAAAAGTTAAGAGTTGTTTTATGATAATTAAGGATGCATTCTCTTCACTTAAAAACTCTGAATTTATCTAAAATTAACTTAACTTATCTGAATTGATTGGATCTGATTCAACTTAATGGGCCTGATTTGATTGGAACTTATTGGACTTGCTTGGACCTGATTGAAACTTATTAGACCTTATTGTAACTAATTGAAACTTATTAGACCTTATTGGACCTAATTGAAACTTATTTGACAAAAAAATTTGATTAGTGATAACATAAATACTACCTCTAGAAACTAGTTATGACATATAATTATTAAACTTTACCCTTCAAAACAATAGTAATTATTAATCTCTTATAAATAACATTTTCTAATAACCACTTATGATTATTATTGTTAACCTTATATGACCATGATTATAATTTTTTTTAGTAATAACATAATCAACTAATAGTAATATAAATAATCTAATCATAGATAATAATACAGTTATATTACATATAATAATCATAGTGGTACTTTAATTAAAAATTTAATTTTAATTTATTGATCATTGACTATTTGGACTTTAGTAGACCAGATTGGACCTAATTGAAACTTATCGTAATTGGTCAGACCTTATTGACCTTATTGAAACTTATTTGAACTTATATGAACTAATTGGACCCGAAACTTATTTTTTTAAGGTGAAGAGAATGCACCCTGAGACTGAATTTTGTTGCTTTTTTCTATATTTTCTCTTATATAGTATATTTTTCTCTCTTTTCTCTCCTCTCCCACAAAACACTAAATTTCAACCTAGGGGCTACTGCCAACCTTTTGGATGGTGATAAGCCCCTTTTCTCCTTTTGTTACTAGTTTTTTATGTTAGTGTTTCTAATAAACTTTAGTCTCTCTTTAATGGAGAGTTTTTCTACCCATATATTGGGACTTATTTCTCTCCATGTGAGAGTTTGAAGACTTTGTTTTTGGTTTTTGTGTAATTCAAGAGGTTGATTTGTTGATCGAAATTTGTGTGGGGTTGCAACATATGTCAATACTTCGTTTATAATCACTTGAATTGAATCCAGTTCTACTTCAAAACTACAAAAGATCGACAAACCCCTTGTAGAAGGTTGCATCAGACAGTGATGTGAAAGACGAGGGTTTTCAGAAGTGTTAGATTTACCCAACGATCGTGGTTTTGTCATTTAGAATTGTATTTATTTCATTTTGATATGTATTTGTTTAGTTTTGACTTCTATTGTAGATGTCGTATGACTTTGAATTAATTAATTAATTTTAATTTAAAAAAATAATAATAACATATGATAAATCACCCAAAATTATGATTTACTAAATATAAAAATTAAAGTGATGCAACTAATTTGATAAAGGTTATTTATCGTGTATACTCCATCAAAGCATTAAGATGCTACCTCGTGAAATTTAGTGGTAATTGGGTGATATAGAGCTACAAACCTCAATGTCCATGTTTTTGTCCTTTTATCTCGGCCCTATACGGCTATACCTTCAAAAAGCTTGTAAATGTATAGGTGTTGGAGAATTTTTAAGGGACTATGAATATCTCAAAGTTTTGGGCAAGTCGTTTAGTTAGTGCCTTAGTGGTGCATCCACACACACACAAAAGTTGTCGATCATAAGTAGATATACCAATCATGGACTTAGGTGCATTCTCTTCGCGTAAAAACAACCGAATGCGAAATAAATTATAACTAATTAATAGTAATGATTATCATTTAGGAAGCCGAACCGAACCGAACCGAACCGAACCAAGCCGGAGCAACGGACGGGCGAAAAATAAGTTGGAGAAGCAGGCCCTAAAAGAGCTTATATTATAGTTTTTGTTGTGCATGTGAATGTTAAGTTTTGATGATGAAAAATAATATAATATGTTATAGTATGAAAGTTTGTGACAGATGGTTGAGAAAGGAATAAATAAATGAAGATCGTGAAGAAGTGAAGAATCAAGATTGAAGTTCAAGTTTATATTGAATTCCAAGTTTAGTTACTATACGCAAAATGTAATATGCTAGAACTAGATGATATATTATGTGCCAAATATAGAAATATAAAATTAGGATAATTATTATTTTCTTAGAGTTAAGGAAATAAATAATTATGTTAATTTTATATATCTATATAAAAGGAAAAAAAAAATTGAAAGAAAAAGATTTTCGAAAACAAAAGATTTTCGAAAACAAGTTTTAAATAAAAACCGATTTGGAAAAGGATTGTGAAAAACCGATTGATAAAAGAGTTTTGAAGACAAAAGGAGTTTTAACAAGGAAAACAAAGATAGAGAAAAAAAACTGATTGTGATAATAAGTTTTCTATAAAGATAATTACTAGTTAATATCGGAGAATTCTTATCTTATAAGAATTGAAAAGAAAAATCAGTTTTTATAAAAGATCAAATTGGTTTTTGAATAGGAAAAGAATTTTATCCCTTTATTTAAGGAATAAAAAATTGTTCAAAGATAATATATCTTGGAGAAGGATTTTTATTCGGTTCACCAAGATATATAAGGGATTGCAATTCGGTTTTATAACTCACGTTTTCAGAGAGAAAAAATCGGAGATATTAAGAGCTGAAAACAGTTTCCTAAGGCACAGAGTTCTAGTCAGGTTAGGAAACTAAAACAACGTTTGTAATTGTCTTCTATTTGCTTGAATAAGAAGCACGCTTTTGAGGATCTTTTCTTTCTGTAATTTCATTATTATAGAGAGTGGCAACACTTAGAGTTAAGTGTTGGGGAGCACTACTAGGGTTAGTAGTGGGGGAATCGAATTGTATCAAGAGTTTGATATTTTACGATTCAAATAATAAAAGAGTAGTTTGTGTGGACATAGATCTCAGAGGTGAGATTGAACCACGTTAAATTCATGTGTCTTATTATTTGATTTCATTGTTTTATTATTTGATATAATTGTTTTAGTGTTTGATTAAGTTTCGTTTGAGCAAAAACATCAATCGGAGATTTTACGAGTGAATAACACAGTGCACGGCACTGTGCCATAAGAGTGTTTTTGTGAAAATCGATTAGTTTTAGCCACTCAATTCAACCCCCCTTCTTGAGTGTCACCTTGTGTTCCAACAGTTTTTACATTTCTTATTTGTACTTAGAAAGAAAACTTTCCCTTAATTAGATCTAACTCTACTATGCAAGCTTTGAAGGGGAACATGCCCAAACACAGATTCCTTAACTTAGTTTATATCCAAAAATTCTCACCTATAACTTTTAAGAAACCCAAATCAATATAAGGGAAAAATGTTTGCAAATGAGAAACGATCCTTTTTGGAGGTCATATTTAGAAAAAAAAAAGAAGAAGAAGAGAGGTGATAAGGTTGATGCTATGATTATGATTTATGTGGAGGTGGTGAATCAAGAGTGGTTAATTTTCTTTTCCCCTAATTGTATCATTTCATGTTTTGAGAAGTTAATATTTATTGCATCATTTCTATATATCAAGCTAAGGATTGACACCAAGAAGGTATCAGAAGGGCTAATAATACCAAAGTAGAAATATATTATTAAGTAGAAATATTTAATAGAAGTAATTATTAAAATCAACCAAGGTACATACATATATATATTAAATGGTCAAGGATTCGAGACTTCTTAAGTAAATAATTTGGTAATTTTCTAGAGAATGTCATGTCATGCAAGACGTGACGCCAAGTTAGAGCATAAGAATGCCATGTTAGATATAAAGTGGTGTCACGTCAATATTTGATAATGGAGCGACACATGGCGGCCTACAATATTTGCATTGCTTACAAATAGAAATTTAGGGTTTTTAGAAAGAAAAGAGAGAGATATATAGTAGTATCTTTACTAGAATTAGTACTATATATACTTCAATTGTTTTTCCCTTTATTTATACGACTTATTCAAACTAATCTGAATATATTTTCGAACCAATTTAAACTTTTAAACAATAAGATTGTTATAAATCCAAGACAAATCCTCATAATGCTTATAGAGTTTAAATTTATATTAAAAATAGAATTCATAACTTGTTATTTATGATCATGTTTGTTTATTTGCTGATAAGTAAGAACTCATATCCTTTTTTTTCCCACAAAATTTCATTTTCATGCATGATTGATTTAGAAATGATAGTGTTATATATAATAAATAAAAAAATCACATACTATATCTGTTTCACAATACATGTACTATTTCTCATTTAGGCATTATTCATCAACCAACTTTGATAATCTTTCTCTCACCATTATGTAAGAAAAAAATATGTTGTAGGTTGGTCCTATATTAGGAACCGAGACCTAGTTTTTCTTTCTGTAACAAAAAATGTAAGAAAAAATATAGTCAAGTGAGATCTTGTTAAATTCGTCTCAATGCGAGGATTCTAAATATCAACTTCTTATAATGTTTACTTATACTCAATTAAAGACATTAACATCCAAAGAAGAGTGTTGGAGTGTGTGAAAAAAATGGTGCATGTATTGTGAAATGAATGTAGTATTTGACAATAGAGTTAGGCTCTGTTCTTTTGGACTGAATAAATGGAAATTCAGTTCGGTTCGAATCGAGTCGGTTCGGTTCGAATCGAGATCGAGATCAATTCGGCCGAATCGATTCGGTTCGGTTCGAGACTTATTCAGTTCAGTTCAGATTAGTTCAGATTACAACTTATTGATTTTATTATTATTATTATTATTATTATTATTATTATTATTATTACTATTATTATTATTATTATTATATTCTTCTTCTTCTTCTTCTTCTTATTATTATTATTATTATTATTATTGTTATTGTTGTTATTATTATTATTATTATTATTGTTATTATTATTATTATTACTATTATTATTTTTATTATATTATTATTATTATTATTGTTATTTTATTATTATTATTATTATATTATTATTATATTATACTATTATTATTATTATTTATGACAATGTCACTTTTAAGCTTTTTGGAGGGTATTTTTTAACCCATTTAACATAAAATAAGGGAGCGAGACAAGTGATAAAAAGAGTAATTTTTGGTGAAAGAAGCGAAAGATAGAAAAGTAATACTCCCTCCGATTTATTTTGTTGTTCCTATTTTGAATAGTTTTGTGAGAGAAAATTGGTTAAAGTAGGAATAACTTTCGGAAACGGAAGGAGTATTACTTTTTGGTGGGTGAATAACTCCAAATAAATAAGTTTAAACAATGTAGCAATTAAAAAAAAGAACATTTAAGGGAAATTTAGCAATTAAAAGAAACAAAAGGAGCATTCTAAATTTCCTAATAATCTTCTAAACAAAAGGAGTCATGCATGCTATTGTTACTATTCTACAGTATTAGGCGTGAAACATGTTATTGGTTTTGTATATATTGACTTGCGAATAGCAATCTTGGAGAAAAATATTATATTAATAATATTATTACTTCAGATCATTATTATTCTACTTGTTATTATTAGTATTACTCAATTCATAAGAATATTATTGTTATGCATATTATTAGTATGAGTATTAATATTATTATTATTATCATTATCATTAATATTATTAATTATTATCATTATCAATGATGATAAAAATATTACTCTACTTGTAATTATTAATAATACTCAATTCAGATCAGTTCGGTTCGAGATCGGATCGATTCGATTCGATTCGGCGCACTGGCCTTCGATTCGATTCGAGACTTATTCATTTCGGTTGGTTCGATTCAGACTTGTTCGGTTCGGTTCGATTCGAGACTTATTCAGTCCAAAAAGAACGTTACATCACTATAAACATAAATATAATACCTTTATTACAAAACCACATATAGATTTATGATCATTATATTATCATTATATATTACTATTCTTCAATTAATAGGAATTTGATATCTCATTTCTCAGTTGGATTTTTGGTTGTAAACATTTTTTTCCCTCAAGTTTCCTAGGTTCTTTAGATCACCAAACCGACCACGAACCAAACGTTAAGTGGGTATCCACGTGGTAATAGAGCATGAAAAGCCGCTAAGGTGCTCTGAAAGTGTGAATTATACCTCATTCTACACGAGCAGGAAAAAAAGTGCTATAACTTTTTTCTAACTAGAGTGCTCTTGTAGTGTTATAGTAGTACTCAACAATTCTTATGTCACATTTTGAAAACAAGAAAAAGGAAGAACTTTATCTATCTAGTGGATAATCCATCCACTAAAGATAGATTAATAAATAGTGGAGTGCAACTTCACGAGTTGCTAATTTTTTTATTGTCCATTTCTAGTAGGTAGTTTACTTCGGTAGATAGATATATTACTATATTAGTCTCCAAAAGTACTAATGTCACCATACATTTTGTTGATAATCCAATTACTTTTCAGTTTTCAGCACCAATATATATTCACATTTCCCTAAGAAACTAAAATAAAATCCATCTGCTTTTTCACCACCAATGTATTAACTTTTTCATCAAAAATATAATAATACTAACTTTTGAAAAAAAAAATCAAAGGGGAGAACTTTTGATGACACAATGTAAAAGGGCACTAGCCGCAATAGCCGGAGATTGAGAAAGATATTTCACATGTCATAAACTCATATTCCGACATTGTTATGCATAAAATTTAATTATAAAGCTGCCTGATTACTTTGTGCCAATATTTGGATTTTTACAATTAATTTCTGGTTAGTTATTAATATGCAATTAAAGAGTGGGGATTATACTGTACTTCTGTGCAGAAATTACGCTGAACCTAGACCGTACCACAGCGGAATGAGATAGGATGGATTCTCCTCAATTATACCATATAGAGTATAATCAATGTTGATATTTAGGGCGAAACGCTTTTGGCTCGAATAAATAAAATTCATTTCGATGTCGCTTCGATTCGAGCCCGATTTCGGTTTAGTTCGATTCGGTTCAAACTTATTCATTTCAGTTCAGTTCAGTTCAGACTACAACTTATTATTATTATTATTATTATTATTATTATTGTTGTTGTTGTTGTTGTTGTTGTTGTTGTTGTTGTTGTTGTTGTTGTTGTTGTTGTTGTTGTTGTTGTTGTTATTATTATTATTATTATTATTATTATTATTATTATTATTATTATTATTATTATTATTATTATATTCTTATTCTTATTCTTATTATTATTATTATTATTATTATTGTTGTTGTTGTTGTTATTATTATTATTATTATTATTATTATTACTATTATTATTATTATTATTACTATTATTATTACTATTATTATTATTATTATATTCTTATTCTTACTCTTAATATTATTATTATTATTATTATTATTATTATTATTATTATTATTGTTAAGATTTTTGGCAATGTCACTTTTAAACTTTTTGGAGGGTACTTTTTGATCCATTGAATATAAAATAAGGGGGACAAGTGAAATAAAGGGTAATTTTTGGTGAAAGAAGCGAAAGATAGAAAAGTAATACTCCCTCCGATTTATTTTATTCCTATTTTGAATAGTTTTGTGAGAGGAAATTGGTTAAAGTAGGAAGAAATTTTGGAAATGGAGGGAGTATTACTTTTTGGTGGGTGAAGAACTCCAAATAAATAAGTTTAAACAATTTAGCATATTATCAGTATTAATATTATTATTATTAATATTATTATTATTAATATTACTCAATTCATAAGAATATTATTATTATTATGCATATTATTAGTATTAGTATTAGTATTAGTATTAATATTATTATTAATATTACTCAATTCATAAGAATATTATTATTATGCATATTATTGGTATTAGTATTAATATTATTATTATCATTATCATTATTATTATCATTAATATTATTAATTATTATCATTATCAATGATGATAAAAATATTATTCTAATTGTAATTATTAATAATACTAAATTCGGTTCGATTCGGTTCGAATCGAGATCCGATCAATTCGGTTCGAACCCGGTTCGGCTTAGTTCGAGACTTATTCATTTCGATTCGGTTTAGTTCGGACTTATTCATTTTAGTTCAGTTCAGTTCAGACTTATTCAGTCCAAAAGAACAGAGCCTTAGTCATACATGAGGAGTATTGAGGACCATTAACTCTTGTTATCAGCAAAATCAGAAACATTAATAAAGGCATATAACTTTTGTTTTTAAGGGAAGGCATATTAAGGCCCCGTTGATTTGGACTTATTTTCGATTCGGTTCGGTTCGAGTCTTGTTGACTATTTTCTTACATAAATTAAGAATTTAGTTAATTATAGTGAAATTTTCATCAATTTGTGAATTGTCAATAAAAAAATTGTATTGATAATATAAATTCACGAATTCACCTTTAATATTGTCTATATAGATTCTTATAAAAAGTTGCATTTAATATTGCATTGATATTGTTGAATATGCCTTATACTCCCGATATATGTTTCTTTTTGTTCATCTTATTTGGAATCTTTGTACTATTCATAAGTGAAGAGAATTTAGATTCTTTTCAATATATGAGAACAAACATAGTCATGTTTTGGGTCAAAACTTTTATAATTTTTTACTAATATGTAACTAAAGATATTAATGATATATAAAATGTGCATTGACAAACTCAAAAAATAGGAAGAACCTTTTGAAACGGAGGTGGTATTTTAGAACTTGCTATTTGAAATGCCTAAAAATTAAGGACAAAAATGTGCAGTACTCCCTCTGGTCTTTATTAGTTTACCCGTTTCTTTTGCACAGAGTTTTAGGAGAAATAATGTTGTGGGACATAGAAAGAAAGAGAAAAGATTAATTTATATTAAAGTTGAATGTATGTGTGATGGAAAGTTAGTGGTCCCATTCCAAAAATAGAAACAAAAGAAATGGGTAAACTAATAAGGGACATCCCAAAAAGGAATACGGGTAAACTAATAAAGACTGGAGGGATTAATAGCTAGTGAACCTGTTAGCACTGGTTCACTTGATGTTTATAATAGGTATTAGCTGGCTTTGTTGTGTTTCATAAAACATGCACATTTAATTTTCGAAAAATTTGATTTGACTTCGTTGAACCTCATGTGAGGTTGTGCATACGTGAAGTGTCTCACACTGGAGAAGAGAAGAGTAAATAACCATCTTAAAATTTAGAGAAGTTACTCCTTCCATTCTTGTCAATTGGTTTTAAGATGAAACCTCCTTTAACCTTGTAGGTTGTCTGAATTTTCAATTTGAATGAAAATTGTTAAAGTGCGGTTTTGAGTAGACAATTTTCATATATGGATGGTTTATTTTAATATTTTTTTTGTTAAGAATAATTACTAACTCGCATAATTAATTTAAAAAATGATGCAAACATTATTTAATCAACGGGTTTCACTACATATACACGTAATTATTTAATGTTTGTTAAATAGAATTTATGTCAATTTTTTTTTTAAAAAAGTAACTTTATGAACATTTTTTTTACCTATTATTTGTAGTTAGGGCCTTAGGGGTGTAAGTGGACTGCGAAAAGTCCAGAGTCCAATCCAGTCCAGTCCAAACTTGTCGGACTGGACTGGACTGAAAAATGTTTGGACTTATTTTCAGTTCAGTTCACTTCAGTTCAGTCTTGTTGACCATTTTTTACATAAATTAAGAATTTAGTTTATTATAGTGAAATTTTCATCAATTTGAGAATTGTCAATAAAAAAATTGTATTGATAATATAAATTCACGAATTCACCTATAATATTGTCTATATAGATTCTTATATAAAGTTGCATTTAATATTGCATTGATATTGTTGAATATGCCTTATACTCCCTATATATGTTTCTTTTTGTTCATCTTATTTGGAATCTTTGTACTATTCATAAGTGAAGAGAATTTAAATTCTTTTCAATATATGAGAACAAACATAGTCATGTTTTGGGTCAAAACTTTTATAATTTTTTACTAATATGTAACTAAAGATATTAATGATATATAAAATGTGCATTGACAAACTCAAAAAATAGGAAGAACCTTTTGAAACGGAGGTGGTATTTTAGAACTTTGCTATTTGAAATGCCTAAAAATTAAGGACAAAATCTGGAGTAATAGCTAGTGAACCTGTTAGCACTGGTTCACTTGATGTTTATAAGAGGTATTAGCTGGCTTTGTTGTGTTTCATAAAACATGCACATTTAGTTTTCGAAAAATTTGATTCGACTTCGTTGAACCTCATGTGAGGTTGTGCATACGTGAATTGTCTCACACTGGAGAAGAGAAGAGAAGAGTAAATAACCATCTTAAAATTTAGAGAAGTTACTCCTTCCATTCTTGTCAATTGGTTTTAAGATGAAACCTCCTTTAAGCTTGTAGGTTGTCTGAATTTTCAATTTGAATGAAAATTGTTAAAGTGCGGTTTTGAGTAGACAATTGTCATATATTGATGGTTTATTTTAATATTTTTTTGTTAAGAGTAATTACTCACTCGCAGAATTAATTTAAAAAATGATGCAAACATTATTTAATCAACGGGTTTCACTACATATGCACGTAATTATTTAATGTTTGTTAAATAGAATTTATGTCAATTTTTTTTTTTAAAAGTAACTTTATGAACATTTTTCTTACCTCTTATTTGTGGTTAGGGGTGTAAGTGGACTGCGAAAAGTCCAGAGTCCAATCAATCCAGTCCAAACTTGTCGACCGGACCGGGACCGAAAAATGTTTGGACTTATTTTCGCTTCGCTTTAGTTCACTGCTCTTCGATTCCGTTGTAGCCTAAAAATCTACGGCCCCTTTAGAGACACTTGGGCTCGTCAGAGTCGTACACGTGTCCTCCCATAATAAATAAAGGAAAAAGACTTAACCCTTGGGTTGTATTCAGTTGGGAGAAAAGGCTTACTTTTCTGGCCCCAAAGTTAGTCAGAGCCCAACTCATTGAAGGTGGCTGCAAGTGATTGGTTGATAGACTCTAACAAATCCTGGCCTGCCACGTGTCATGATCTGATTGCTTAGCCAATCAGATGCCACTATTCTAGGGCAGTTTTTAAGGATAACTATCATACTACAATCACTATAAATACCCCTGAAATCAGGAGAAAGCTCATTCAATGCAAACAGTGCAAAGTTACTCTGAAAAACTAGTCTCTCACTTTCTCTCTCTATCTCTACTTTCTCCTTAATACTTATGATATCTGACTTAAGTTTCGGAGGGGGAACCACCACCCAAACCTCCAGGGTGGGTCCCTTTTTGCAGGTTCGGGAGCGAAGCTCAGGCTCGGACCAAGCAGATTCAGACATTGTTGCACAAGTCTCCAAGTGAAGAACATCTAAGGGAAACTAGTTTACTTGCTAGACAAGAAAGCTCAGCATGTAGCTTACTTGTTGGACAAGCATACTAAACATTTGGCGCCGTCTGTGGGGAGACGCAACGATGACTGACTGTCAATCGTCCAATGTGGCTAGAAATCGAAGTTTTCAGATCAATGTCGAAGATACAATAGACCATGAGAGACCGCCTCGAGGAAGGGATAGGCTTCCGTCCATCATCAATGTCCCTGGACAAAGCCAAGTACTGTCATACGGGGAGAATCTTGAACGTCCGGTGGCTCGCCGCCCATCTTGAGAACGTCTTGAATGATTTTCAGACTAAGATGGCAAAGATCGTCCGAGAACGAATCAAGAGCAACATGCTGTTTTTCCATCTTAACCCTGAGCCAGTCGCTAATAATCCACTTCCTCTTAGGGGGCGTTCCCAAGAAAATCATCCAGGTCCTAGTCGACCTATTCATCAGGAACCCTCTAGGAGGACGGCCAGAGGGAAGCAGCCAGAGGGCAGTGAGCAGCGAAGGAAGATGGACTGGAACCTGGTGGTTAGGACCCAAGATCATATTCGTCCAAATGGGCACCGAATGGAAACAGATGCCAGGGAATATCTAGAGGTGAAGAAAGCGGCTGCATTACAACGGTCGGCGACAGGGTCTACACCATACTTGAGGGACCCTCCTTTGAGGTTGCCGTCCAGAACGGAAGGACGAAGTTTAAGCCTCTCTCTTGTCCGTCCAAGATAAGAGATGACGGTGGTTCAGCCCATGGTTTATAGACGTCCAGCCCCTGCAAACACTTCATCTGATCCTGTGTTAAAGGAATATCGTAAGGAGTTCATACCCATTGAGGGACAGCTGGGAGCCCTCCGGATTAACTGGCCGACTCCATTCTCGGTCAGGATCATGGAGGCGCCCCCCTTCCCAAAGGTTAAACTCCCTACCATAGAACCTTTTGATGGAACAACAGATCCAGACGATCACCTCTCCGCTTACAAGCATCAGATGTACGTCCAAGGAGTAGATGATGCTACTTGGTGTAAGAACTTCCCAGCAACTCTGAAGGGAGTAGCTCAGAAGTGGTTTAACAATCTTCCCTCCAATCCAGTCAACAACTTTACTGAACTCAGTGTCTTATTTACTAGTCACTTTGTTGCCAACCGGCAAGAACAAAAAACAAGCATGCACTTGGGTAAGGTCGTCCAAGGACCTAAAGAAGCCCTTAGAAGTTTTGTTAAGAGATTCAATCTAGAAGCTCTTCAGATTCATGATCTCAATGCTGGGGTGGCCTTTGACGCCTTTATCAGGGGGCTAAGGCCAGGAAGTTTTAAGTTCGATCTTGTTAAGAAGAAAATCATCACTCTTGCCGAGGCTTTAAGGGAAGCCGAAGCGTTTATACACGCCACTGAAGTGTGTCTTTGAAGCAAAGCATCCCGAGTCCAAGAAGCTCGAAGAGGTTGCTCAGCCAAAGAAGAGCAACCCCAAAAAGGCTGAGACTTGGGCCATAACCTCCACCACTACTTCGTCCAGGATAAGCAAGAGAAAGGAATCTGAGCCTTCTTCATCCAACCCCATCGAATTCAGCAAGGACCAATACTCCATTCTCATGGAGATAAAGGATCAATATGAGCTAAAGGCTCCAGCTGAGATGAAGACTCCATATAGAAATAGGGACAAGAGCAAATACTGTCACTTTCACAAGGACTGTGGTCACGAGACTAATGAATGTAATCACCTTAAGAGGGCTTTAGAGGATCTAGCTCGAAAAGGAAAGATGAACTCCTATTTGCCTAAAGGGGGAAGGAAGTTTCAGAGAAAGGATGATCGGTAGACTAAGAAGAAAGAGAGTGACAGCACGGACGAGGATGTTGTCCTCGTAATTTCGGGGAGGATTTCTTCTTGGAGGACCAACCAATAGAGGGCACAAAAACTACCTCAGGGAGCTCGGCCAAGTCTTACTAGCTGATCAGACAACGGCCGAGCCCTTCCCAAAAGTGGTAGTTAGTGAACAAGATCGGGGGAAGCTGTGAACTCCCCATGATGACCCTTTGGTTGTAGAAATGAAGATAGCAAACTTGAGCGTAAGAAGAATTCTGATTGACACCGGAAGCTCAACAGATATCATTAGTGCTGATTGCTTGTCCAGATTGAAGTTTGATGAAAAGAACTTAGTTCCCGTCCACCATCCCATCATAGGGTTTGGGGGAGGAATCATTCATCATATGGGAACCGTTACTTTGCCCGTCCGAGTGGGAGAGAAGGATGCCTCAAGGACTCTGTTTATCAAGTTCTTGGTTGTCCGAGATTTGACAGCCTACAATGTCATACTTGGACGGCCAACTCTGAATCATGTTAAAGCTGTAATAGTAACTTACTTGATGCTTATGAAGTTTGAGTGTGATGACGGCAAAATTGGCTGCTTGTATGGAAATTAGCAGGCGGCTAGGGAATGTTACCTAACTACCCTCAAGCCGTCGTCACGGAAAGCAGACAATGAAGACCAGACAAAGATCGAGGGCGAAAGGAAAACGTCTGAAATTGGGAAAGATAAGACGAGAGTTGATGGCGAAAGGAAAACGTCTGAAATTGTAATGGACCAAGTGGCCTCGTTGAAGATGGCAATTGAGAGTCCTCAGACGCCTGCCGCTCCTTCAAGGAAAACGTCTGAACTTCTCCCCAGCAAAAAAAGGAAGTATGAGCTCGTCAAGGAGGAGTCACCCTCGTCTGAGGAGGTGATGGCTATTATGGGACTGGCACTAGAACTTCCAGAGCCGACGGAAGCTCCAGAAGACGTCTGTTTGGATGAAGCTCGTCCAGAAAGAACCCTCAAGATTGGGTCTTCACTCTCCCCTGATTTGAGAGGCCTTTTAATCAGCTTGCTGAAAGAATTTCAAGACGTGTTTGCTTATTGTGTTGAAGAAATGCCTGGAATTGATCCAGAGATAGCCGTCCATCGGCTGAACGTTGATCCAAATTTAAAACCTGTTCGTCAGAAGAAAAGGCATTTAGGACCGGCCAGGAATCAGGCGGTCGACCAGGAAGTTCAGAAGTTGTTTAAATCAAAATTCATCAGAGAAACTTATTATCCAGAATGGATAGCAAATGTGGTCATGGTGCCAAAGCCTAATGACACTTGGAGGATGTGTGTGGACTACACTGATCTCAACAAGGCCTGTCCCAAGGACAGTTTCCCTTTGCCTAAGTTGGATCGGCTAGTGGACTCCACAGCCGGCCATGCTTTGTTAAGCTTCATGGACGCCTACTCAGGTTTTCATCAAATCCCCATGTGGTCAGAGGATCAGGACAAAACGTCCTTCATTACCGAAAAAGGGCTGTATGGCTGGCTGAGGATGCCTTTTGGCCTCCGTAATGCGCCGGCCACCTTTCAAAGATTGATCAATACTGTCTTTCAACCACAATTGGGAAGGAACATGGAAGCATATATTGATGATATGATAGTCAAGAGTCGGCAAGAGGAAGGTCATGCTGGTGATTTGAGAGAAACTTTCGAAACTCTCAGAAAATACAAGCTGAAATTGAACCCCAGTAAATGTGTTTTTGGAGTTTTGTCTGGGAAGTTCCTAGGCTTCTTAGTAGATCAGAGGGGAATAGAAGCCAACCCTGAAAAGATACAAGCTATTCTAGACATGAAATCCCCGTCAAAGATAAAGGAAGTTCAACGATTGACGGGTTGCTTAGCTGCTTTTGGACGATTCTTGTCTAAGTCGGGCGACAAGTGCCATCACTTTTTCGCTACTATCAAGAAGAAGGCCAAGTTTGAGTCTACAACAGAAGCTGAGCAAGCGCTTCAGCAAGTCAAAGATCACCTTCGTCAGCTGCCTAGGTTGATTGATACGCTCAAGTTATACGTAGTATTTACGTTACTTTGGGTGCACTTTGCTAAGGGTTTGATTGTAATTGTTGACATTCGTGTTTTATTTAACCCTTAGCGGAAGTTCGGAGTTTTGCGAGATAAGTTGTGTTAATGTCATGTATTCCGAGCTTCCAAGGTGAAATGCATTGAGCCAAGCATCACCGCAAGCTAAGCATCACCACAAGCTCGCCAAGCAAAGCATCAAACTCCACCGCAAGCCCAAGCCTCGCCCATCGCAGCAAGCAGCACCCAAGCCAGCACAAGCATCGCCCATGCGCGCGCCCAGCAGCACCCAGCCCAGCGCGCCCATCGCAGCAAGCACTACCGCAAGCCTTGCGCGCGCCCAGCAGCATGCTCGCCCAGCGATCCCGCATCGCCATCCCAGCGCGCGCTCGAGCCAAGCTGCCCACCACAAGAGCTCGCACCTCGCGAGCATGGTCGCACCTCGCGACCTGCCTTGCTCGCACCTCGCGAGATCCCTCGCACGGTGCGACCTCTTGGCTTGGCCCAGTTCTTCAGCTCGTGTTGGAAGGCAGAGTACTCTTCGCACGGTGCGACCAGACTCGCACCTCGCGACCCCTAGGTCGGTGTAATTGTCGTCTGATTTTTATGCTTTAGTATAAATACCAAGCTTGATTTTGGACCTAGGGGGGCAGCAGCCACAAGGAGAGGGAGTCTCCAAAACTCCACTCCTCTCTTGTTGTCTTCTCTTTTTAGTTTTCATTTTCTAGTTTAGTTTTAGGAGATTTCAACTATGGGATTGGCTTATGCTATGCCGATTGTAGCTTGAACCGTTCTTGAACGAGATTAATATGGAGCTTCAAGCATTATTGTGAGATCTTTCCTCTCTATTTAGTTTCTTTGATTATGGTTTAATTTCTATGCTTGCTTTCTATGATTTTTGCATGATTATGCTAGGAACGTTACTAGTTTGATTGTGTAATTAATCTAATGCTAGATTTAAGAATAGAATCGGATTGTTTTATTCTTTTATCAATTTGTAGCAAACTAGGGAGTGACTTAGATGCAGATCGTCTTGGTTATTTCTTGGGGAAATTGAATCAACTGTTGAATGTTTATCGCTTGTATGACGTTAGCAGATCTGTTGGTTCTCTGTGTTTATTGCTGCTATTGGATTGAACTTAGACGCGATCGGACTAGGTTATCCTTTAGTTAGGGTTTTATAGTCACGCTGATCGTGCTATTCAACTAGGAATAAGGAGAACACGAGATTAATTCTGAGCAATAGATAATTATGGAAATAATTAGAGTGGAGGTTCAAGGATCGATAATGAATTGAAGTGGATGTTAATCGGATTCAAGATCTTCCCATATTGATTTCTCATCTTGTTTATATGCTAGTTAGTTGTAGTTTAGTTATAATCTACTTGAAACCCCCCTTTGTTATTATTATTAGGTTTCTCGGCCCTTAGCTTAATCTAGGTTTTGAATCACGCTGAATATTAAACTCGTCCCTGTTTCCCTGTGGATACGACCCCTACTTCCATTATACTAGCTTAGTGTAAAAGAGAGTAGGAGAAATTTTATCTTTGGCCGGGTGCGGTGCACAATGACACATCCGCGCCCGCCCAAATTTTGGAGCCGTTGCCGGGGAAACGGTGTTACTTGTTTGTATTTAGCGTGATTTTTGGATGGTATTGCTTGTGCTCTTTGTTTTTGGTTGGCACTCATAGCGCTAACAATGCATTGCAAGGGTTCTTCTCAATCAATTTTGCAGGTACTTGAAGTGGAGATTGACATGGAACCACCATTGTCACACATGGAGCACAACCCAATGATTAAGCTTAAGGTATTAAGTCGAGCTAACGACTTTAAACAACAGCGCTTCTCGGGAGGCAACCCGAGATCCCTTTTATTTTCTTTCTTTTCCTTTATTTTTCATCAAATTTCCACCACCACAACAAATTTTCTTTCACCCACCGCCCACACACTACAAAAGATCCACAACCAATCTTAATTCACTTGGAACCAAAATCCACAAAAGAAAACCCGTTGGGAGGACTTCAATAGCTAGGAGTTGGTAACACTAGAGGATTGAGATTGTTAATGTATCTTTTCGATCTCTTAAGTTAGGTGCAAATCTCAAGAATTTAAAATTTTGAATTTGTCATTTGTTTGAGTGATTCGAGGGAGAGGGTTGTGAGTTGAGTTGTGAGATTTGAGTTGGTGTTGTTAAGAAATTTGAGTTTGACGGATTGTTTGGTCATGAGTCTTGAGCATTCGATCTCCGGTTTACCCGATTTTCGATTTTCCCCCCCATTTTCAGTTTACTTTTTCTTTTAATTGTCGACACATTGAGGACAATGTGTAGTTTAAGTAGGGGGGAGGGTATTCTCATTCTCATGTATCTATGTTGTATATATTACTTTTAATTTGAAATGAAAAAAAAATGAAAAAAAATTGAGAAAAACAAAAAAAATATATAAAAAAAGTGATGAAATGAAACCCGCTGAGTTGAAAACCCACAAGGGTGGGCGACTCAGGCAAAATTGGGGGCTCGGATAGGTCGAAAACCCGAAAGGGCGGCCTATGCAAAAAAAGAGCTAGTTGAGCGGGTGAGTTTTGTGAGCCGGAAAAAGAAGAGAGATGGAAAAAAATGTGAGAAGCTAGGATGAAAACCCGAAAGGGCTCCTAGGCAAAATGAGAGATTAATAGAGAAATTTGTATTTGGAAAACTCATTTGCCGGAGTTGGTGTCATAAGGCGGAAGGTGTCTTCGGGTTGGGTTAGTTATTTCATCCTTGATTTTGTGAAGATTTATTTTGGCTTTCACATTCTTTTGGTCAATTGTTTGTTTTTGGGAGTAAGCATGGAATTTATCCCTTTTTGTCTTTGTTCCATGGCTTGCTATTCTAAGTTAGTTGTAGTAGTAGTAGTTTTAGATCATCTTTTGGAGGTTTGGGAGAGCTGGTAGTTCAGTGTGTCGTGAGCTGGCATTTTGATTCTTGTTGGTGTTGTTGGTTAAACTTGTTGGCGTTGCTGGTTATTATTGTTGTCGCGTCTTTGTATATTTCAGGTGAGCTTGAATCTAAGTGTGGGGGAATCATCATCCCTTACGTTTAGGTTTTGAGCGTATTTTGTTAGGATGTGATAATGATGGTGTAGTTGATGGGGAGTGTAGGTTGGTGTCGTTAGCTTGGGTGATGATTTATTTGGTGATCCTTATTTTGAGTTTACTCGAGGTCGAGTAAAGTTCAAGTGTGGGGGTATTTGATACGCTCAAGTTATACGTAGTATTTACGTTACTTTGGGTGCACTTTGCTAAGGGTTTGATTGTAATTGTTGACATTCGTGTTTTATTTAACCCTTAGCGGAAGTTCGGAGTTTTGCGAGATAAGTTGTGTTAATGTCATGTATTCCGAGCTTCCAAGGTGAAATGCATTGAGCCAAGCATCACCGCAAGCTAAGCATCACCACAAGCTCGCCAAGCAAAGCATCAAACTCCACCGCAAGCCCAAGCCTCGCCCATCGCAAAGCGGCACCCAGCGGCCAAGCCAGCCTGGCATCGCCCATGCGCGCGCCCAAGAAGACCCGGCCAGCGCGCGCCCATCGCAGCAAGCACTACCGCAAGCCTTACGCGCGCCCAGCAGCATGCTCGCCCAGCGATCCCGCATCGCCAGCCCAGCGCGCGCTCGAGCCAAACTGCCCAGCACAAGAGCTCGCACCTCGCGACCTGCCTTGCTCGCACCTCGCGAGATCCCTCGCACGGTGCGACCTCTTGGCTTAGCCCAGTTCTTCAGCTCGTGTTGGAAGGCAGAGTACTCTTCGCAAGGTGCGACCAGACTCGCACCTCGCGACCCCTAGGTCGGTGTAATTGTCGGCTGATTTTTATGCTTTAGTATAAATACCAAGCTTGATTTTGGACCTAGGGAGGCAGCAGCCACAAGGAGAGGGAGTCTCCAAAACTCCACTCCTCTCTTGTTGTCTTCTCTTTTTAGTTTTCATTTTCTAGTTTAGTTTTAGGAGATTTCAACTATGGGAGTGGCTTATGCTATGCCGATTGTAGCTTGAACCGTTCTTGAACGAGATTAATATGGAGCTTCAAGCATTATTGTGAGATCTTTCCTCTCTATTTAGTTTCTTTGATTATGGTTTAATTTCTATGCTTGATTTCTATGATTTTTGCATGATTATGCTAGGAACGTTACTAGTTTGATTGTGTAATTAATCTAATGCTAGATTTAAGAATAGAATCGGATTGTTTTATTCTTTTATCAATTTGTAGCAAACTAGGGAGTGACTTAGATGCAGATCGTCTTGGTTATTTCTTGGGGAAATTGAATCAACTGTTGAATGTTTATCGCTTGTATGACGTTAGCAGGTCTGTTGGTTCTCTGTGTTTATTGCTGCTATTGGATTGAACTTAGACGCGATCGGACTAGGTTATCCTTTAGTTAGGGTTTTATAGTCACGCTGATCGTGCTATTCAACTAGGAATAAGGAGAACACGAGATTAATTCTCAACAATAGATAATTATGGAAATAATTAGAGTGGAGGTTCAAGGATCGATAATGAATTGAAGTGGATGTTAATCGGATTCAAGATCTTCCCATATTGATTTCTCATCTTGTTTATATGCTAGTTAGTTGTAGTTTAGTTATAATCTACTTGAAACCCCCCTTTGTTATTATTATTAGGTTTCTCGGCCCTTAGCTTAATCTAGGTTTTGAATCACGCTGAATATTAAACTCGTCCCTGTTTCCCTGTGGATACGACCCCTACTTCCATTATACTAGCTTAGTGTAAAAGAGAGTAGGAGAAATTTTATCTTTGGCCGGGTGCGGTGCACAACGACACATCCGCGCCCGCCCATTGATCAGTCCAGCCGAGGGGGAGAAACTGTTTGTATACTTGGATGTGTCCACTCAGGCTGTGAGTGCTGTTCTACTGACTGAAAGAGAGTCCGTGCAAGTTCCGATATACTTTGTGAGTCATGTACTCAAAGATGCGGAAAATAGGTACACTCCGGTCGAGAAGTTTGGGTTGGCCCTCGTCATGGCCAGCAGAAAGTTAAGGCCCTATTTCTTGGCTCACAGTATACTCGTCTACACTGACTAACCCTTGAAGCAAATTTTGCAAAAGATGGAAGCCGCCGGACGGATGTTAAAATGGGCTGTTGAGCTTAACATGTTCGATATATCATTTGAACCAAGGAAATCCATTAAGGGGCAAGCCTTGGCAGATTTTATAGTTGAGCTTACTCGGCCAACTATAAAACCAATACTTGATCCAGCTGAAGGGAGGAAGCATTGGACGCTCATGGTTGATGGATCGTCCACTGTCAATGGATGTGGGGCAGGAATCATCTGTCAATCTCTAAAAGGAGACAAGTTTGAATATGTGCTAAGATTCCAATTCCAAGCGTCCAATAACGAAGCTGAATATGAAGCACTTCTAGCTGGAATCAAATTGTGTAAAGCGGCAGGAGCTCTGGAAATTGAGGCCAAATCGGACTCGCTCTTGGTCGTCAGTCAAGTCAATGGAGACTTTGAATGTAAAGAAGCATCGATGGGTAAATATATGCGTCTGATCAAAGATGAGATTGAGCCTTTGAAACGATTTGTTCTCGACCAAGTACCAAGGTCAGAAAATCATCAAGCAGACGCTATCTCAAAATTGGCCAGCTCGGCTGAAGGTGGTGCGCCAAGAACAATGTTTTGGGAAGTTAAACCCAAAAAGAGTATTGACCAAGAGCAAATAATGTTTCTTAGTCGAGGGGCAGTTTGGATGGAGCCAATAATAGAATACAAGAAGACAGGACGGCTGCCTTGAGACCCTGTAGAGGCCAAGTATGTGAAGGCTTGAGACAAATGGTTTGAACCGTGGGATGAGACCCTTTACAAGAAGTCATTCAATCGTCCTCTCCTCAAGTGCATCACCAGGGAAGATGGTCTAGAGGTTCTGAAGGAACTCCATGAAGGAGCTTGTGCATCTCACATTGGGGGAAGAGCCTTGGGAGAAAAGGCTTTAAGGACAGGGTATTATTGACCTACCTTAAAGGAAGATGCTCTCGTCTATGCAAAGAAGTGCGACAGTTGTCAGAAGCACGAAAATCTGCATCAGAAGCCGTCCAACAACCTAACTCCTATCTTGTTCCCTCTACCTTTTGCCAAATGGGGCATGGATATCCTAGGACCTTTCCCTGTGGCCGCTGGGCAAAAGAAGTTTGTAATTGTAGCCGTGGACTATTTCACTAAATGGATAGAGGCTGAAGCCATGAGGGGTATAACGACGAATGACGTCAAAGGCTTTATTTGGAAAAACATTATAACTCGTTTTGGCATACCACAGTCCATCGTCTTTGACAATGGTCCACAATTTGAAACGCCTAAGCTGAGAGATTGGTTGGCAGAAAGAGAAATCAAAGCCCACTTTGCTGCAATCACCCACCCACAAGCCAATGGGCAAGTAGAGTCCTTCAACAAAATTCTATCCAATGGAATCAAAAGGAAGCTGGATAATGCTAAGGGACAATGGGTTGAAGAACTGCAGCTGGTGTTATGGTCCATCAGAACCACTGTCAAAAATTATACAGGGGAGACACCCTTCATGTTAGTCTATGGCACTGAAGCCGTCTTGCCCATTGAAATAGAGGAACCCACCCTGCTAGTCATGCTGTACACGGAAGATGCCAACTGGGCTGCATTGCGCACGGCTTTGGATCAAGTACCAGAAGTCAGGGGCAATGCCTTGCTAAGAATGCAATTGTACAAGCTGCGAATGGCTCGGGACTTTAACAAGAGAGTCGCTAGACGACCACTCAAGGTGGGGGACCTGGTTCTAAGGAAGATGGAGGTAGTTGGACGAGCTAAGGAGCTGGGGAAACTAACACCAAATTGGGAATGACCCTATCTGATTGTCCAAGAGGTGCGAAGCGGAACCTTTCGTCTCCAAGATCTGGATGGACGACCAATACAGCGCACTTGGAACTCAGACACTCTGAAGAAGTACCACGTCTGACTCAGTTAATCGCTAAGAAACTGGCCAGTAGTTTGTAATCACTCCAAAGTGCCATGGCACAAATGAGGGAGAAAAGAATTGTATACATGTATCTTGACATTTAGTCAAGCAAAATTCATATAATACAAATTCCACTTCCTTCTTATCTTTGTTTATTCTTTACCAAGTTGGTTCACTTTGGGACATTAAATCAGTTAGTAGTCTAAAAGTGACAATAACTTGGACAAAATTACAAAGAGCAATAGAGCGTTAAAAAATGCTCACTTCTCTGCTGAATATCACTCCCTCAAAGAGACCGGCTAAAGTGTAATAAACCTAAGGGTTAGATCACATATATGGCCAATAAATTGACAAAAAATCTCGAGTAAGAGAAAACGTCAAGGTCTCTAAGAGAAAGCTGACCTAGAGTAAGCAACCCTTAGTAAAGGAATCTTACTTTTGAATACACGGTCAGCTGAGTAGTAAAGACCCTAGTAAGGGTTTGCTACCTCAAGACGAGTGTTGCTCCCTCAAGAAAGCCGGCTAAAGCATCGTTCGCCCATATCTCTAAAACTCGTCCCATGAAATTTTAGCAGGCTCGGCCTAAAGTTGGCCGCTCTCCTTCTTGGTCCATGGCTCGTCCATACTACAAGTTCGAGCTAAGCCCAAGTAGGGGGGGATAACGCTATGCACCATGAAATTTATTAAGACGAGTTAGGACTGAAGGACGAGCCACAGGTATCATTGAATGCTAAAGTCGTCCAAAGGCCAGGGCGACCTAAGCAATAAAGACCCTAGTAATGGTTCGCTACTTCAAGACGAGTGTTGCTCCCTCGTCCATAAACCGCAATATATTTGCCGCTTTCCTTCATGGAGCAAGACTCGTCCAGGTTTGCAGATCGTCCAAAATCCAGGACGAGTCTCATTAATACTTGGAAACATTTTGGAATGTTTTGCGATCGTCCAAAGACAATGTTGATAATCTATCTTAAATCAAGTTTGCAGACTGTCCGAAATCCAGGACGAGTCTCTTTAATACTTAGCTGCATTTGGGAACGTTTTGCGATCGACCAACGACAAGGACGATAATCTTTCCTTAACTAAATTTTGCAGACCGTCTAAAAATCCAGGACGAGTCTCATTTTGTACTTGATAAAAATTGAAGTGCAATAAAAGAAAGGACAAGATTTGGCAAAAAGTCTTCTCATTATATACTTGGCAAAAACTTACAACTTAAAGCTAGAGGAGACAAAGCTACAACGGCAAACAAGCCAAGAAACTTAGAAAAATAAACCTAAAGCTAGGCATCTCATTCATTGGGAGTTTCTTGGTCTTTCTCAGGAGTGTCATCCTCGTCTGCACCTTCTTCGTCCGACTCAGTAAATTCAGGAGGTTCTTCAGCGGACACCATTGCATTGTGAACGCTCTCCTGGAAGTCCAGACGCCGAACAAAGCTGGGGACCTCATGAGGCTCTGCCAGCATCTCAAAAGCTTTGACTGCCCAGCCTTTGGACGTCTCAATAACATGATTCAAGCCTTCTTTGGCGTCATTAAAGGCTCCGGGCCGCTTCCTTTTGCGAAGCGGGCATTCTTCGCCCTTAGGATGATATTCTCCCTCCTCGGTTGGACAACGGCTAGAAGAGCAGTATCCCTTTCGCCCTTCAACTCAGCTGCGACGGCGTCTAAGGCCATTTTCAGTCGGTCTTGTTCCTTGTACAAATTGGTTGATAGTAACAAGATAATTCTTGTTTTCGGATTCCGGGAGTGCCGATCTCTTCTCCAAGGCCTCCGGGGGATTGACGATGAAGGGTTTTAGCCATCTCAATGTCGTGGATGGCCTTGTCACCGCCCGTCGTAGTCGTGTGGACGAGTTGCTTATTTTCCTTCCTTAGCTCCTCGCCCACTCCTCGGTCGAGATATCTTGCGAGCAAAAAGCTGGAACAATGATAACAAAGCAAGTCATTAGACGAGTTATAAAAAAGAATTTTGTACCAAGTATAAAACAAAAGAGGCAACAAGTTATACCTCAGCAGTAAGTTGTGACATGTAGCCCACATGCCCGGATGATGCTCTCCTCAACCCTTTAATATAGGATTCAGGGTAACATTTGAAGAGCTCCTACTTGAGCCGATCTCGTTCTACTTTTGACATTTTGGCAAAAGCAGCAGAAGACTCCTCGTCCGAGTCTATGGTGGGAGTAGCTGTGGGTAAAGCTGGTCCTTTGCCCTTATCTGAAAGAGGGGGGGAGTCAGTTCTCTTGATGGGAAAGATTATGGCTTGTCTATTGGACGGACTCATGGACCGTCCGCCGACCCGCACCGTCCTAACTCTATTTGAATAATGCGACTCACCCGACGATAAGGAGGCTGTCCTAACGGATAGCGGCATCTGCGAAACCAGCTTCGCCACCGAGCCGCTGAAGCCCGGGTAGTTCTCAGTAGCCGTCTCCGGCTCCGGAATAACCAAAGCCAAGGCAAACTCTAGTCTGATTTCAGCAGAATCCGCAGGTAATGCGTCCAACGGACCCTTCTCCCCCACGACCGGGGCAGCAGCGGAAGGCTCCTCCTTCAGGACCGTGTCCTTCGGGGGAAGCATGGCTTTCTCCCCAACTTCTTTTCCAGCCGGAGTAGTCTTCTCCGTCTTCTTCCTTGTAAAGCCCTTAGGCTTTTTTGCTGGAGGCTGGTCTGCGACCAATGTAGGCCTCTTCTTGGACGATGAGGACTTCCCAGGCGGAAGTTTGTTGGTAGGAGCATTTTTCTGCAAAACATGAACAAGTCATTATACGGGTCGTCCAAAGAGCAAAAGCTATAAAATAATTATAAGGCTTTGGACGAGAATCACCCAAAGAAGGAAGGCGTCCTAGAATGGACAACCCCTTTCCTAAGGGAACCTCGTCCAAAGTAGTTTAAACACACAGACGAAAGTGATGCAAAGAAGGAGGCCGTCCAAAATTGGACGGACTAAAATGATTATCGTCTAAGGACTGGAAATTAACTCTTCGGCTGTATTGGAACTCAAAGTCGCTCAGACGAGAAGGGCCCAAAGAAGGTGGCCGTCCAATCATGGACGCACTCCTTCTTCGGGTGATACTCGTCCAAGGATTGGGATTCAACCTGGACGAACCAAAATGACCCTCATCCAAGGCCGATCAGCATCTCAGACGAGAAGGGCCCAAAGAAGGTGGCCGTCCAAGCATGGACGCCTTCCTTCTTCGGGTGATTCTCGTCCAAAGAATGAAAACCGACTTGGACGAACCCAAAAGGTACTCGTCCAAAGCTGTTCAGTATCTCATACGAGAATGGCCCAAAGAAGGTGATCGTCCAAGCATGGACGTCTTCCTTCTTTGGGTGATTCTCGTCCAAGGGTTGGAAGTCAATTCTTGACGAGTCAGAATGATCCTCGTTTAAAAAAAATATATATATATACATATATATACATATATATATATTTTACCAGTGTTTCAGCCCTCTTCTCAGCACTACTCTTGGCGTACTCCTTCCATAAGTTGTCAGAAAACTTCGACATACTTATATCCCCTGTCCAAGAATGCTTGAGACGTGCTCTGGCCGAGTCTGCAAAAAAGAAATGAAAAGGGTTAGTCCGATATGGGCTATGGACGAGGCATTTTACTTTGGGGATTTAAATGTATACCTTTATCTTCGGCCAACCGCAAGCCGGCGGCAACCAAGAAGTCATCACTATAAAACATTTCCTTAAAGGGTATCCAGTTAGCTGGCCCTTTAAAGGATGTCTGGCCGGGCCTGGAGTACTCTTTTATCCTAAAGTACTCCACTACCTCTTCGTCGAAATGGTCCTCCAACTCCAGCCAGGACTGTTTTCGCCCAGTATTCGTGACGGCTCGATTATAAAACCGATAGCCCTCCGTGGCGTGGTCGTTGGCCGCCCGTAAGAAGATGAAGTCGTTTTCCATTCGTGCATCTTCGACGGTTTACCCCAAGCAGTGAGAAAGCCGGGGCGGTTGCAGATGCTGAGCCATGCCCCGTCCACGGCCACGGGTACCTTAGCCGCATAGTGAATATGGGTAAAGACTTGGAGAGAAAGAGCCAGGCCGCGCAGCTCGCAGACAGCTATGAAAGTTAGAACATTGTACCAAGCGTTAGGCGCCAGCTGATTATGGCCGATGTTGTAGTACTGCAGCACTTGTTCTATAAAATCATGGAGGGGGAACCTTAATCCCGCGTCCAAGGCCAGCTTGTAGACGGCGAAGTGGTTCTTTGGGGCACTCAGAATCGTGGCGTCCTTATTTGGGATGGCGAAGGAGAAGCCCGGCATGGGCATGTAAGAGGACAAATAACTAGGGTCAGGTCCTATCTTCTCTAACCATTTACGATTGACCAAAATAAAAGCGGGGTCAGAAAGGGGACCTAAGTGTCTCCTAATCTCAGACGAGGTAGTGGAGGCTTCGTCCGACTCATCGGCTGCGCCAGATTCACTGCCGTTATTGTCTTCGTCGGTTTCATCCATATTGACGTCCCTGCCAGAGGGACTGGCCTCTGGGTTTATTTGGGAGTCTTCTAAACTGCGGTCAGGGGAAGGAGGCCTGCCCAAAGGCTCAGCACTTTGGGCCTCCCTCGCCTCATCTGGAACTCGTCCAGTAGATTCCTCCATGTCTGAACTATCTGATGGGAGTATTACCTTTCGTCTTAGACGGGCCGTTTGCTTGATGCGCGCCAGATTACCCTGCACAGGTAAAGACTGGGTCGTCTGACTTTCTCGGCCAAAACCACAAAAAAATATATACTCGGCCAGAAGGGGCCCAACTCTAGAATGTGCCGAAGAAGAAGTATCGTTTCTAGGGTCAAGACAAGCTCTTGGTCGGCTAAGATTATTTGACGAAGAAGATTCCATTTTATTGATTTTCTAAGAAAAAAATAAAGAATAAAGAAAAGTAACAAGAACAAAGAAAAGATACCTGATGAAACGCCTGGACGATTCGGTGAAAAAGACTGAGATTAGACGGTCTCTCTCTCTCTAGAAAAAATTTACGGAGCTTCTCTCCCTAGAAAAATTCTCTCAAGGTGTGAAATGATTTAATGAGGTCACACCAAGGATATATATAGGAGGGTAAGAAACCCGTTGAGCCGGTTAAGGATGACCGAAAAAAGTATAAAACGGTCGATTATGACCGGTAAAACACAGAAAAAGGGCGCGTCATTGCCTCTTTTTTGAATTTGAATAATCTACCTTGGGTAAAAGGGTATTAACCGTCAGATTGGCCAATAGTGAAAACCCTTTTAGGGGCAAATATTGTAGCCTAAAAATCTACGACCCCTTTAGAGACACTTGGGCTCGCCAGAGTCGTACACGTGTCCTCCCATAATAAATAAAGGAAAAAGACTTAACCCTTGGGTTGTATTAAGTTGGGAGAAAAGGCTTACTTTTCTGGCCCAAAAGTTAGTCAGAGCCCAACTCATTGAAGGTGGCTGCAAGTGATTGGTTGATAGACTCTAACAAATCCTGGCCTGCCACGTGTCATGATCTGATTGCTTAGCCAATCAGATGCCACTATTCTAGGGCAGTTTTTAAGGATAGCTGTCATACTACAATCACTATAAATACCCCTGAAATCAGGAGAAAGCTCATTCATTGCAAACAGTGCAAAGTTACTCTGAAAAACTGGTCTCTCACTTTCTCTCTCTATCTCTACTTTCTCCTTAATACTCCTGATATCTGACTTAAGCTTCGGAGGCACCCAAACCTCCAGGGTGGGTCCCTTTTTGCAGGTTCGGGAGCGAAGCTCAGGCTCGGACCAAGCAGATTCAGACATTGTTGCACAAGTCTCCAAGTGAAGAACATCTAAGGGAAACTAGTTTACTTGCTAGACAAGAAAGCTCAGCCTGTAGCTTACTTGTTGGACAAGCATACTAAACGTACTCGTTGACCTTTTTTTACATAAATTAAGAATTTAGTTTATTATAGTGAAATTTTCATCAATTTGAGAATTGTCAACAAAAAAATTGTTTTGATAATATAAATTCACGAATTCACCTATAATATTGTCTATATAGATTCTTATATAAAGTTGCATTTAATATTGCATTGATATTGTTGAATATGCCTTATACTCCCTATATATGTTTCTTTTTGTTCATCTTATTTGAAATCTTTGTACTATTCATAAGTGAAGAGAATTTAAATTCTTTTCAATATATGAGAACAAACATAGTCATGTTTTGGGTCAAAAGTTTTATAATTTTTTACTAATATTTTTTTGTTAAGAGTAATATGGAAATTAAACCTTAGCCAAATAGAGATTATTTAAGATAAACATAGTCTACCTTAAGTTGGTGCGGGCCGGCCACTTGGGGTTGTTTTGAGGGGCAACCGCCCAGGGCCCATCAATATTAGGGGCTCAGTTTTGATTTAAAATTTGTAATAAAGGTAAGAAACAACAACCATAGTAAATAAAATCAAGTTTGGATTGGTGGTTTGCTTTACACTTGTTAGTGTAGAAGACAAGGGTTCAAATCCCATAAGGATAAAAACTTTACTTTTTTATTTTTTTGTGCAATGGTTTGCTTTTCTATATTAAACTTCTTTTTACATTTTTTATCTACTTTTTTTCTTTTTATACCCTCTATCCCACAATATTTTTTTTACACTTTTTATTTCTATTAGTCGTACTTACCCTTTGCGCTTTTATTTTTGGATACAACCCATTGTTATTTTAATCTTTTTTTTTCCTCAACAAATTAAACATGAACCACCATTCTCTCTTCTCCAAGTAAAATAACCACTTTGCTATCTCTCATATCTACCTTTACTTTAATAAAATAACAATTGATACTAATCCTTTGAAGTTATGTATCTTAATAGGTGTAAGAAGTGATTTTAGACGAAGGAAGTAATTCATTTTACAAGTTCCCATTATTCATTTTAACATATTTCCCATTTTGACTTTAATACTATTTAGATATACGACTTTCACTATTTATTTTGATGTGTGCTTAAGAAAAAACATAGTGTACTTATTTTGTCGTGTAATTGTCAGAGGAAGTACTAATTAGTCGCGAAAATTTTGTCTGCCACCATATATAAGAGGCCTTGAGATTTAGTTTCGCCCCGAGCCTATAAAATGTCAGGAACGGCCCTGAGTTGGTGATACATAATACATTTTTTTCTAGCTTGCTTATTTAAGAACGTGCCATCTTATATTCATTTATAATGTTTATTTAATTGGTTAAAACCAACGAATCCCATAGCAACATATTTTTAACTAACTTAAAACAATATTAAGTTCTAAATTTGCCAGAATGTAAAAGTTGACTAGTTTAGTTGCGACTTCTGTTTTACTCCTATCTCATACAATCTACATGAAGAGATTTCAAAATTATTTACGACCTGTTGATGACGGTAATGTAGTTTTATGGTACTATTTGTTGGTGAAGAAAAGTCGTCTCATGTTTCAAGCCTATAAGAATGCAACTCTATCTTCAAATTAAATGCGTACTTTAATGCATAAATTTTTGAATTTTTTTGATTTTTACCACCTTTTAAAATCACAATTTTCAAGATAACCACCTTATAAGTTCATTTTTTTAAATAACCACCTTATATGACCTAAATCTCTTTAAATACATACCAATTGACAGATTTCGTCCAAGAAATCGGTCTTAAAGAAAAGTGTAAACCTTATATACATTATAGTGAATAAAGGTTGAGGTCTTTGGAATCGCTCTTAAACCTTTTTGAGGACGATTTCCTTGACGTAATCCGCCGATTGGTAGGTATTTAAAAGGATTTAGGTCATATAAGGTGGTTATTTAAAAATGAAAATATAAGGTGGTTATTTAGAAAAACATGATTTTATAAGGTGGTTAAAGTTAAAAAATCCTAAATTTTCATTGTTAGTTAACCGATCATCAATGTCTTGACCAACTTACGACACTTTTATTTGTTTTGGTAAGAACCATTTTACCACCCCGTTCATTGTGGTGATAAAAATTTATAAATCTAAAAAATATATTAGGGTACTGGAGAAGCATATTCATGAGAGTATCCTTATTAAACTAGCTATGTTCAATTCATGATAATTACGTGCTACTACAGGATTATCATTAATCTTACGAGCTATTAGTACTTGGCAAAATTAATACAACTTTTTATGTAGTGATGATCTCCAAAAATCTTGCTGATTATACTTATTATGTTTGGTGGCTTATGCTTGAAATCTAGTTGTTGCTCTCCAAACCCTAACATTTTTTTTCCTTTTTGAAAGGTTTTATACAAAAAATTTATTAACACACTCCAACTAGATACCTCACAATACGAAATATAAGAAGGATTTGATGACCAAAAGATATATCAACATTTTTATTTTTCCTCTAAAAGAGAGTTATATACAAAATCACAAAGCTGGACATGCATATATTGCTCATTCATTATATGACGGGAAAGTTGGGACTTGGTTGTACAACTATATGTCTTACGTTATGTGTGTACCAAAAGTATTTGGCATATAGGATGGCAAATTATTTCTTGGAAAAGGAACCCTTAACCACCAATTATAATTGAATCCAATAATAATTATAAAATTGGTGGAGATAATGGAGCAAAGAGTCCGTATTCCGTACCAAGAGACAGGTCAAGTCTGAAGGATGCACGTTGCAAACCAATTAAGCAATGTTGTGGAGTGAGCTCTGCGTATATGGAAAATTGTGGCTAGTTTTTCCTTTCCATTCTTTAATTCAAAATTGTTTTTGCAGAAAAGTTATAGCTACTAGAAGCTGCTGATTGCCCTTAGAGGTGTCAATTCAGTTAACCAGTTCAGTTATGGTTCAAACCAAACAGTTCAGTTGACTTCAGTTCAGTTAATTCAGTTTATTTTTTCGAGCTTAATTGATTCAGTTTAAACTTTTTCGGTTTCAGTTTCAATCCATACAGTTAATTCAATTTTCAGTTAAGTTCAGTTCAGTTTACAGTTGTCTTTTGGTTTGACCCGTACAGTTTTGGTTTAAACAGTTGACTTTTTACCTATTTCTATCCGTTAAACAGTTATTTTCAGTTCGGATTCAGTTAATTTCAGTTTCTTAAGGAAACCCGCATCGACTCGGGTGAAACTTGATATCGGTTATGCCATGTACAGCTTTTCCCTTCGGGTCTCGCTTCGGACCAAGTCATTATTCATTGCAGGGAATTTCAACTCAGCTGGACTTTTGTCACATCGGTTAAACTTGTCGAAAACAACGATAGCACCAAGAGACGTATCTATATTTGTCTACAAAAGCGCATTTTGAAGCTGCTATATTTTCTATAAAATTATTTTATTAACGGTTCAACATTTGGCTGATATTGAAAAATTCAATTTCAAATTCTTCATTATTCTATAGTTTTCCAATGTGTAACTATCATTGATGAATTGGTGATTGGTTGTGGTCAAAGATTAAGATGATGATTGAAAATGATGAATTAGTTTATAAATCAGTTAATGTAAGTGGTTAATCATTAGGCTAATTGTCTTCCAGTGTATAATGGAATTTGAAACAAAAAACATCTACTTAAATTATCCAAGTATTTATTATTGTACATACTGAATGTGCCAATGGTAGCCGCTAAGCTAATTCAAGATAACAATAAGATATTTGAGTTAATCCTCTTTATGTGAGATGCATTTTGAAAACATAAAACATATGATTGAACTAATATGTAGTTACTGGTTAGATGGGTGTATCAATATAAGTCATTAAGTTGATTCAACATAACTATATTATATTTAACTTAGTCATATTTAATTTCAACTAATTTTGAAACTAAAACTATCTAATTGAATTAGAATAAGTTGTTGTCGGATGAGATTTTAATGAACAGACCAATGTAAGTCGATAAACTAATTCAAGATAACAATCATTTATTTAAGTTTAATGGTCTTTAAGTTAAATTCATTTCATAACTAAAACATCTAATTCAATTGATGTAAGTTGTCATGGGATGAAATATATGAATGTACCATCAATCAGTGACTTATAATAAGGTGATAGAATCATAGAAAGTATCAATCCTGCATTCAAGTTAATAGTATTTAAGTTAAATTAATTTCATAACTGTAAACATACTATTAAACTAGATTAATATGTGTCAATATAAGTTGATAAGTTTGTTAAGGATAACAATACTCCATTCCGGTTAATCGTCATTAAGCAATATTCACTTTCAAACTCAAAACATCTACTTGAATCGAAACAATTTGTTATCCAATAAGAACAATGAAAGACTTATAACTATACACTTACATTATATAAATATAATAATAATCTTTGATGTATTCTCTTAACTTTCTACACATGTGAGTATAAACTAATAAATGATCAAGGTGATGATGATTTATAATGGTGAATGATCATAATTTAGTGATGATGATGATGATTAAAGTCGATAAACACAAGCTAATATAATACGAGTATAATGTGACAAAAATCAGTGTAGTTGGGTAATCATTAGGCTAAACTAGCTCAATATACTGTGCAGATATATTAGAATTATAAATTTAGAACATTCAAATCATAATAATATCAAAATGCAATACTAGTTTATTAGTAGTTTAGGCCATTGATTTTGTTTTTAGAGAGAAAGGCCATTGCTTTTAGAAAGATGAAAATCCAACCATTGATTAAGTTAGCAATCCATGTAATTGGACACTCTCAATTCTCATTGGTCAAAAAATAATGTCATGGATTATGAATTAAGACCATTGATTTGAGAAAGATCAAAATCCAACCATTGAATCAAGACCATTGAGTTCTCTCCCTAACCCTAAACCCTCCCTCTTTCCTCCCATCCTAGTTCCTCTCAGCCTCCCTCTTCAGCATCCTCTATCCTCTTCCATCCCTCCCGTCTTCTCTCTCCCTGACTCCTCTCACCCTCTTTCTACACCACCACCACCACCACCTCATTCATCACCATTTCATCACTTTCCCCTCTCAATCTCACACACTCTCTCTCTTTCTCCTCTGTAAATTCATGCTTCGCAAACATCTTTCATGGCTGCCACGGCTACACTTAGCTCTGTTGAAGCTGAGAAGCTCGAGAATCTTCGTTCTGCTGTCTCCGGTCTCAACCAAATCAGGTTTCTCGAATCTCCATTATTCATCTTTTTCTTTTCGTAATTTTTGTATTTCTATGTGATTTTAGATCTGAGATCTTTTGTTTTTGTGATTTTGTTGTAATCTTCTTGATTTCAGCAAGAATGAGAAATCTAGATTCATCAATCTCGTTGGCTGATATTTGAGGTATGGAATCAAACGAAAAATTCCGTTGGATTTGGTGTAATCTCGTATTCTAGCGATTTTGATTGTGTTAATTTTTGCATGTTTTGATGAATTTTGAAGCGGAGAAGCAGAGGATGTTGATTGGAGCAAAATCAAGACTCCTACTGATGATATTGTTGTTCCATACGATACCGTAGCACCGCCACCTGAAGGTTAGCACATGATGATTGAGCTTCTGCTTTCGCCGCGTTTGATTGTGTTGGTGAAATCATGAAATGTATGTTTTGAGTGATCTGATTTTTTTTAAACTTTTTATTTGTTTCAAAATATAATGTTTGGTATGGTTGGTATTTTGGTGAGTTACTTATTACATAAATTGTTTCATCTTTTTTTTTTATTTTGTTATTCTTTTTAACTTTGTTTTTTGTCTTGTAGGGCAGAAAGAGTGGATATGTGAGGTTTAGGTCTTCAAGATTTTAATATATTGTAAAGTAAAGAGAAATATTTCATATGTTTTTTTCTTATATTTGTTGGTTAGTTATAATTTGTAAATTACATTGTGATATAAAGTAAAAGTTGTACTTGGTATTTTACATTTGATTCGTGATATTTGGGTACAATTTTGTTTTCTTTTGTTCTATATTGTTTGTTATAATAGACCATTAAACATTCTGAAATTATTAAATCGCCTTTCAAATAATTATAATGGTAAAAGCAACATTGAGGAGATAAATAAGAACAAATTAATTAGCAATTAAAGTGGAGTATGTAATGGCAGAAATATTAACATTTATTAATAAGGATGGATTCCATGAATTATATTTGAAGATTCATAACATTTCTTGAAACAAATGATATTTTTGATTTATTGAAATTAGTTAGATGAATTTATGAGTAATCATAACGCCATAGTCCATACAACTATGTATTTTTCTTTATTAACATACACAAAGGTCTTGTGTATTGAATTTTAACCATTGAGAATTCATCTTTTTTATAGAAATAGTGGTTGAAAATTGAAATCATGTGTTCTTATCTTTGTCTAATTATACGCCAATAATTTAGGTAAATTAAAACAATGACGACATTAGGTGTTACATTTTGAAACAGTTTCGTTTGAGACAATTTTATTCTATACAGTTTGATATTGTTTTATTCAGTTTGATTCGGTTCGGTTAAAAACAGTTTTATTCAGTTTTATACGGTTCGATTAAAAAACAGTTTTATTCGGTTCGATTAAAAAACGTTTTATTCGCTTTGATTCGGTTCGATTAAAAACAGTTTGAAACAAGCTTTCAGTTAAATTCGGTTTATTTTCGGTTCGGTTCGGTTCGGTTTAAATCGGTTTTCCATGCGGTTAATTTTCGCTTAATTTGTTTCGATTGAGTTTCGGTTCGATTTCGGTTCGATTAATTGCAGTTTACTTTAATCTGATTGACTTATCGGTTTTTAACTTTTCAGTTTTGGGTCAATTCAGTTCAGTTTATTCAGTTCAGTTGGTCAACAGTTTGCAGTTTAACCATCGGTTTTCAACCAAACTGACAGCGCTAATTGCCCTTCTGATTTCCCACTTGTTATAATTACTTGATGATATTATAACATGGGGATATATTAATGATTGGTTGTGTGATCTTCACCTTTCAAAAATAGTTTATGATAACTAGTATAGTACCGGTGTGATGCATAGAGTTCGAATCTGAAGTTTGTACCACTCTAAATATCTTATTTGAGTGATGTTATTAACTATTTTATCACGAAAAAATTAATTACAATAGAGGTTATGATTTAATATTTATCAATTCGTCGCAATACAAAATTTCACATCTATGTTTTATTTTACTAATTGCAGTAAAAAATTAATCATTAAAACGTTTAAAATTTAATGTCGTATTTTAGAACCTTAAAAGATTTTTATTGCATATGAATATCAATCTTTTTTTAGTATCAGTATTATACTTCCAATTGGTATCTTTATTTATTATAAATGTTAGATATTTGTATATTTGAAGCAACAGATGAAAGTAAAAAATGATAAACTTAATAATACCTATGTTCTTTTGATTCCTCTTACTTTTCTTTTTGGGGTGTATTTTGTTGTTCTCCCCACTTTACTTTTTGCCTCATAAAAACCACTCAAGTGACTCCAATGGCCCACCATTAACCGTTACTACTTGGTTTCTTCCCAAAATTTTTTTCTCAAAAACAATTATTTAGAACATGAAAATATAGAGGTAGTATTTTACTATATATCAAGTCAACAAAAGTTTAAGATTCATTGAGACTAATTTAAAAAATGATAACATTGTATAACTAATTAACTAGTTAAATAAATATATAGTACTTCTATATCAATAAGATGTAAAAGTCGTCTTATTTTTTTAATTAGGTTAGATAATTGGCCAGAAAACCAACCCCTGCTAGGCACTAGGCTTGCAGGGCACACCAACTCAGAGGTTGGGTACAAGGCTAAATAGCGTAGAAAACAATAGACCTAAACCCACTGCTACCACAAGAGAATTCCCTAATATATCGTTGGGATAAGGATTCAAACCTTGGGCAAAACCATGAAATTTGGGGTGATTTCCACTGAATTAGCACCTCTCCCTCATAAAAGTCATCTCATAATTTATCAATAACCTATATGTGTTAAATATGTGTACGTGGATATTGTGGGAACCGGATGGATCTTCCAAGCACGTAGTGATACGCTTTCCTACAAGAATTTTACCGACCCACTATGATCAACGAGTTCACAGTAAACCCTTGTGAGATACGAAGAAGAAAACAATAGAGGTCGGTTGATGGCAAACTCTATTCACTACAATGTGTTTGAAGGTTGTGTTTTACTTTGAACAAGGAGAGAAATCTAGAAATGAATCTCCTGAAGCAAGTATGTGAATGTTTTTAACCTTTCTCTACGTGCGTAGTCTCCATATATATGTATATTAGGAAAATCAGAGATTACATTCCCAAAACATTGCATTGTTTCGCTCGAAACGTCACCAGAGAGAAGGAAAACCGCACCAAAAAACAGGTTCGCAGACCAGTGTCACGACCAGTGACGGCCCGTCGCGAGGTGCGACAAGTTCTGTCCAAGAACTTTGCTTTGTTTCATTTCTGGATTTGCAGACAGGAACTTGTAGCGAGGTGCGAAATACGCCACGAGGTGCGACACAAGTCTGTCCCTTACTCTCAAACAACCTCTAGAATCATGTTATACTTAAACTCCACAACTCCTAAGTATAACAAACAATACACACACCTTACAGACACATTTAACTATAAATGTTCCAACAATCCTCCCCCCATTTATAGTATAAATGCTATGTTGTCCGTACACTTGCAAACAAGATAACACAACTAGACTTGTGCATAAATGAAAATGTCTTTATGATTGAATTTCCATTTAGTATAGCATTCTTTACAAGCTTTCGATTGAAGTGATTGACTAAGCATTGAATCACTCAACCATACGAAATATTGAAGATGCTACACACACAAGCTTACACAAACACATATGTAAAAACCAACTCCTTTAAAGGCCTTGAGTCCATATCCGCTTCATGAGTATTCCAAGCCAAGCCCTGAACTTGGTGAAGCGGCCAAACTTCTTACTCACATAGGTAAAACTTAATCAACATGCTCTTACAACATGAGCAACTCATCAAAGGTTTATTAAGACTTAAAATCACCCTCCAACATTGTAGAAACAAGCACTCACCTTGGGATGTATCTCTTAGAGTGCTACATGCCACAAATCAAGTTTGATCCTCTTTGAATTCAAGATCTTGCATTGTACAAGATATGAATTGAGTTTTCTCCACTTGTGACTTACACATGGGCTTTATCCCCATCCCTTTTGATGTTTTGTACACCATTTCCCTTGGCAATGGTTTAGTGAACAGATCTGCTAGGTTCACATTAGACCTTACAAAATCAATAGTAACGACTCCATCATGAATCATCTCACGCACATAACTGTGCCTCACACCAATGTGTCGAGATTTGCAGTTATACACTTGGCTATAAGCCTTTGAAATAGTAGAAGCACTATCACAATGAATAGCAATAGGAGACATGGGTTTAGGCCATAAATCCACTTCACTCATCAAATTTCTTAGACACTCCGCCTCTTTACACATCGAGGCTAATGCTATGAATTCCGATGCCATAGTTGAATTGGTAATACATGTTTGCTTCTTAGATGCCCAAGATATGACACCTCCTCCAAGAAGAAACACCCAACCACTAGTAGATGAGTAGTCTTCCTTATTGGTTATCCAACTAGCATCCGAGTAACCTTCCAAAACCGAAGGATCTCCTTTGAATGTCAAACTAATTAAAATGAATAGTTTTATTCAAATATCTCAATACTCGCCTTAAGGATTGCCAATGCTCCATACTAGGATTACTAGTATACCTACTTAGCTTACCAACCACGAATGCTATATCCGGCCGAGTACTAGTCATAGCATATATCAAGCATCCTATTAAACTAGCATAATCCAATTGAGAAACTGGATTACCACGACTATTCCGAACCAACTTGATGTTTGGTTCCATCAGAGTAGCATACGGAGCACTCTTTGCTTCATTAAACTTCTTTATCACCTTCTCAAGATAATGAGATTGTGTCAAAGAAAGTGAGCCATTCTCTCTCCTTATTCTAATACCAAGAATAACATCCGTTTCTCCCATATCTTCCATGGAGTAACTCGAAGAGACAAATTATTTAGTCTTAATGACTTGCTCCAAATCAGTCCCAAACATAAGCATGGCATCCACATATATACAAATCATAACTCCTTTACCATTATTATCAAATTTGCTATATACGCACTTATCAGATTGATTTATTTTATACCGTTAGCCAAGACAACATCATCAAACTTTTTGATGCCCTTTGTTTTGGTGCCCGTTTAAGTCCATACAAAGATTTAATAAGCTTACACACCTTCTTCTCTTGTCCTTGGACAACAAATCCCTCCGATTGTTTCATATATACACTTCCTCCTCCAATTCACCATCAAGGAATGCCGTTTTGACATCCATTTGATGAATTACTAGATTATGAATAGCCGCTAAGGCCACTAACAACCTAATGGTGGTAACCCGTGCCACCGGAGCGTATGTATCAAAGTAATCGACACTGTAAGTTTGTTTAAAGCCATGAACAACAAGTATTGCCTTATACTTTTCAACGATTCCATCGATTATCATTTTCCTTTGGGTTTTTTGTCAGAAAGGACCTAATAAAATACAAGTTTTGTAGGAAAGGACCTAATAATTTTTTTTTTGTCTAAAAGGACTAGGAGTGTAAGCGGACTGCGATAAGTCCAGAGTCCAATCCAGTCCAGTCCAAACTTGTCGGACTGGACTGGACTGAAAATTTTTTGGACTGGACTCGGACTCAAATTTTCGAGTCCAAATATTTTCGGACTGGATTTGGACTTACCCCTTTGGAGTCCAATAAGTCCAGTCCAGTCCAGTCCAAAAATATTTATATATATAATATATATATAATATTTATATACATAATGTATATATATTTAATATTTATATATATAATATAAAAGATGTATGTGACTTATTTTATGGAATGAATATAATAAGCTTAATTTTTCAAATTTAATTGTGAGAAAACGTTGTGAATCATTGAATCTAAATCAGTGGAAAAAAATAATATAATAATCGGACTGGACTGGACTGTATTCGGACTCAAGAAAAAATTATCGACCGATTTGGATTGGACTCAAAAAATATTTAGATCGGACTTGGACTCAATTTCTCGAGTCCAAAAAACTTTGGACTGGATTTGGATTTGGCAAAGTCCAATCCAGTCCAATCCACTTACACCCCTAAAAAGGACCTATTAAAATACTTCCGATTGTTAATAGGAACCAGTTTATGAATTTCAAGCCAAAAAACTCTAAATTTTTTTTCAGAAATTGAAGGAAAATGTCTGCGAAATCATCTTCAAGCAATAAAATTCCTGTCAAATGTAGTTGTGGTGTCCCAATTGCAAAAAGTCAACGTTGGAATATGGTAATTTTGGCCTGAAATTCATAAACTGGTTCCTGTTAACAATCGAAAGTATTTTAATAGGTCCTTTTAGACAAAAAAAAATTTATTAGGTCCTTCCCTACAAAACTTGTATTTTATTAGGTCCTTTCTGACAAAAAACCCTTTTCCTTTTGAAAATCCACTTACAACCAATTGGTGTGCATCCGGGCGGCAAATTAGCCAAGACACACGTATTATTTCCCATTATTGAGTGCATTTCATCATTCACGACTTCCTTCCAAAAGGCCGAATCATGAGACTTTATAGCCTCACCAAACGTTCTAGGATCCTCCTCAACATTAAAACAATAAAGTGTTTGAGAACAAAAAGATTCCTATGACTCTTCCACTAAATAAAGTTGGAACACTAGTAGAATAATTGCTTATTGCTGCGGTCATTAAGTGGCCTATTGCTGCGGTTTTGGCCGCGCAGCAATTAAGGGCGCAGCAATAGGTAATTACCTATTGCTGCGGTTTTTAACCGCAGCAATATAGCAACCTATTGCTGCGGTTTTTTCCCAAAACCGCAGCAATAGGTACTGTAAATAACAAAAAATAATAATTGAAAAGTAACCTATTGCTGCTGTTGTTGGTAAAAACAGCAGCAATAGGTGAGTCTATTGCTGCTGTTTTTACCAAACAACAGCAGCAATAGTTTGTTTTTTTTTTAAAAAAAAATACAAATAAATTTAATTCACCATAAACCTAAATTACAGATTCAAAATCACATCGGAGAATGAGAAAGAAAAAATTTCATATAATCTCAAATGCAAAAGATTTCATATATCTCAAATCTCAAAAGAATACAATAGTACAAGAATTCAAAGACTACCAAATTGTTACATACAAACCAACATGCAAAAGAATTTTATTTCCTATGAATTTGTCAAATTCCAATTACAATACATACAAAAAGAATCATCATCATCATTGCACACCATTATACAAAATATAAGCCTAAAAATATGAGTAAAATTAACCGACCCAGCATACCCATGTCCAGCCAAAACCGCCAGGGGAGCTCTAAAACTCCTAACATTCTTATCAACCGACCCAGTAGCAATCAATCCAATCACAACTCAACACCTCATGCTCGGAGTCGGAAATGAAGGAGTTGCGACCCGGAAATGAAGGAGTCGCGACGAGTGGGCCGGGGTTCCAGTCGACGGAGTGGACTTCGCGGGTGTGTTCGGAGAGAGAGAGATGGATTTTGAGGTCGTAGAGTTTGAGAGAACCGTCGGAGATGGCGGCGACTAAGAGATTAATTTGGAGATTAACAAACAATCACGAAAATAAAAACTATTGCGAAAATCAGATGAAAAAACAAAATAAAAATGTGTTTTCGTTTGTTCTTATTTCCTATTAACAAACTATAATCAGATCTGGACTGAAAATTACCAAATTGAATGCCAAATTGCCAACCGAGCTGGTTTTTTGAATTAGAAACTGAAAATTCAAAAAAATAACACAACAAGACTTCAATTTCAGTGGGAACCCAAACCACCAAAATTATCATCCAACTCACTCGATTTCATGGAGGAAGGCAAGCTCGAAATCGGTATCTGATTCTACACCTTCAAATGGATCTCCTTCGCGCGCACGATCTACGGCGAAGGCAAGCTCGCGCAAAACCTTGTTTTAGCCAAAGTCGAAGAATTCGACGCCGAAAGCCAACCCGCCGGTGGTGGTTAAGAAGGAGGAGAGAGGAAATCCAAAGAGTCGAATGTCAGTGATGATGTTATGAAGGTTGAACCAGAGCAGATGATTGTATCATCAAAGGAAGGTAAACTTCAGTTAATGATTTTGAGAGAAGAGGAGAGAGAAAGGAAGAGTGAAGTGAGTGAGGAGCAAAATTCGAATCACAAATTCTTAAAAAAAAAAAAGTGAAACGAGATCTAGCAAATTCGAAGCCAAAAGATGTAGTTTTTGATGCGGTTTTCTTAACGTGAGCGATTAACAAATATCAGCAATTAGAGAATAAAGCAAACGAAAGATAATTCGAATCATCTGAAGAAGATGAAGGAGGAGAGAGAAAGGAGTGAAATGAGGGAAGGAGTGAAAACGGCTGGTGAAATGAGGAAGGAGTAGTGACGCGTGCCAACCCTAGCTGGGCTCCTTTTATTTTTAATTTTAAAAGTCTATTGCTGCGGTTTTATATAAGAACCGCAGCAATAGGTTCAAATATTATTTTTTTAATATTAGTTTAATATATTCTTTGCCGGTTCTTGCGAAAACCGCAACAATATATCTCGGTCAAATAGTCAACTTTTTTTCGTTGAAACCATATTGCTTTGCGGTTTTCGGCCGAAACCGCAAAGAATATGGTTATTTTATATTTTATCTTTTCTTTTTATGTGATATATTGCTGCGTATGGGTAAAACCGCAGTAATATCACCGCAGCAATAAGCAATTATTCTACTAGTGGAAATTCGGGCCAAAATCTTTCTCTTTCCTCGCTCTCTTACTTCTCCAAATTTCAGGAATAGGAGGAGCTTAATGATCTACACTAGCATCAACAACTTCGTTTGAGGTACTAGGAACATCAACATCAACGGTTGAACTCGTGCTTGGTAAGCCCATTAGTCTATGAATTGATGAAAACCGAGTCTCATTAAAGATTGCATCCCTTCACTCAATCACTGTGTGTATTGAGACAAAATTATCATGCTCTAAGACATAAAACTTATAGGATTTACTATGCTCTGCATAACCTATGAATATGCAATCGATCCTTTTTCACCCAAGGCCTTTCTTTTAGGTTCCCGTAACCTCACAATTGCCCTACAACCCCAAACTAGAATGTAATTGAGATTAAGCCTCCTACCAAATCAAACTTCATTAGCGGTAACCTTGTTCCTTTTATTTGAAACCCTATTCAAGATATAGCAAGCCGTTAATATGGCTTCACCCCAAAACGCATTACTCAAACCCAAGATAGACAACATGGAATTAACCATTTCTTTTAGGGTCCTATTTTTTCGTTCCGTAATTCCATTTTGTTATGGTGAATACGGAGCGGTCGTTTCATGAATGAATCCAATTGATGAAAAATAATTTGGATCATAATACTCCCCACCCTTATCGGTCCGAAATCGCTTAAGCAACAAATTAGATTGTAATTCAACTTCGGTTTTATAAATCTTGAACTTATCAAATGCCTCATCTTTAGAAAACAACAAGTACACATAACAATATCGAGAAAAATCATCAATGAAGGTTATTAAATACTTCTTATTTCCGAAAGATGGTGTGCTAAGAAAGTCACACAAATCACTATGCACCAATTCAAGCTTGTTTGATTGTCTTTCAACACTAGGAAAAGGATTTCTTGTAATTTTGTTTAACATGCATGTTTTACACTTCTCTACATTCATGTCAACTTTAGGAATTAAACCATCTTTAGACATATCATATAATCTACGATAATTAACATGACTTAAACGATTGTGCCATAGAGAAGAAACATCCACCATGTAAATAGAATTCACACTTTTATTATCAATAGAGAGTTTAAACATATTATTACAAAAGTATCCTTGTCCTACCAATACACCTCCTTTACTTAAAATAAACTTATCGGCTTCAAACACCATTTTGAAACCGTACTTATTTAGTAAACCTCTAGACATTAAATTCTTCCTAACTTCGGGTACATAAACAATTTCTTTTAAAGTTAAAGTCTTCTCGGAAGTGAAAAGTAACTCCACTTGGCCTATTCTTTTTTCCTTTACCGTAGAGTCATTTCCCATGTACAAGACCGGCCCATCATCCAAAGCTTGATAAGATTTAAAGTAATGACGATCTTAACATACACGTCTTGATGCCCCGGTGTCCACCCACCAAGAATCATCATCCTGCACCACATTGATTTCAGAAATCATTGCAATAAAATTCATTTCTTCATTCAAAGAAACATCATGTGCTAACTGACCTTGATGGGGATCAACCTTAGGTTGATCTTTATCCTTGTTCTTCTTCTTTGCCAAAGAGGGACTATTCCTCTATAAGTGAGAACCACCACACCCCCAACAAGACATAGCCTTGGCCTTCTTCTTATCATTCCCGGGGTGATTTTTATTGGACTTCCATGGGAGTTTCTTGGACTTATTAGTCCTACTTGATTGCCCTTCTTCCATCATGTTGATAGAACAAACCCTCCTCAATGCGGAGATCTTGGACTTTTCGGGTCCTTAGAGACATCTTGAGACCGAATACCCTCCTCAATGCGGAGATGGGCACCCAAATCTACCAAGGACATATACTCATTCTTATGTTTCAAAGAGTTTCTAGACGTCCTTCCAAGACGGGGGTAATTTGTCAATGATGGATGCAACCGAAAACGATTCATCCATCAACATGCCTTGTTGTCTAATTTGGTCCAATATATGTTGAACCTCATGAAATTGTTCCATAACGGAACGACCATCAATCATCTTGTCAGAATTAAAAATGCTAACTAAAAATTTCTTACTTGATGCTTCCTCCTCGATGTACTTGGATTGAAGAGCATCCCAAAGTTCTTTGGCGCTCTCCACATTTTGGTATAGATCAAATAAAGTGTCTGGCATCGCATTCAAGATATGGCCCCGGCAAATATGGTCATCATTCTTCCACTTTGTTCTTGCACGGGCCGCCTCCGGGGTCTCATCTTTCCCTTTATTCCGGTAATGGTGGCATCGGGGTGCTAAGAATATAAACAACATTCAATGTGGTTAACAGAAAATGCATCTTCTTTTGCCAATGGAAATATCCTACTCCTTCAAACTTTTCCAATTTATGAAAATTCGTAGTCATCTCTTTCAAGGAAGAAGCCATCACGAAAAGTTTAAAATTCTTGTACATTGTTAAATATGTGAATGTGGATATTGTGGGAAACTGGATGGATCTTCCAAGCACGTAGATATACGCTTTCCTACAAGAATTTTACCGACCAACGAGTTCACGGTAAACCCTTGCGAGATACGAAGAAGAAAATGACAGAGATCGGTTGATGTCAAAGTCTATTCACTACAATGTGTTTGAAGGTTGTGTTTTACTTTGAACAAGGAGAGAAATATAGAAATGAATCTCCTAAAGCAAGTATGTGAATGTTTCTAACCTTTCTCTATTTGTGCAGTCTCCATATATGTGTATATTAAGAAAATCAGAGATTACATGCCCAAAACATTGCATTGTTTCGCTCGAAACGTCACCAAAGAGAAGGAAAACCGCACCAGAAAACAGGGTCGCAGACCAGTGTCACGACCAATGACCCAGGTCACGACCAGTGACGGCTCGTCGCGAGGTTCGACCCAGGTCGTGAGGTGCGTGATACGCTCAAGTTACACGTAGTATTTACGTAACTTTGGGTGCACTTTGCTAAGGGTTTGATTGTAATTGTTAACGTTCGTGTTTTATTTAACCCTTAGCGGAAGTTCGGAGCTTTGCGAGATAATTGGTGTTAACGTCTTATGTTCCGAGCTTTCAAGGTGAAGCAAAGTATCAAGCTGCATCGCAAGCACAACATCGTCTCACCAACCAAGCTCTCTTGCGCGCTCCTCACCAAGCTCTCGTGCACCGCAAGCTCGGCATCATAGCCCAGCTCTCGCGTGCACGCTCAACACCGCACGCCCAGCGCTCGAAGCAAGCTGCCCAGCAAGCATCGCTCATCGCCCAGCAGCCTCGCTCGAAGCACCGCACGCCCAGCATGCTCGCCCAGCGCATGCTCGCCCAGCGCATGCTCGCCCGAGTGCTCCGCCCGGGCGCTCCGCATCGCCCGGCCAAGGCGCTGCATCGCCCGGCCAATGCAAGAGCTCGCACCTCGCGAGCATGGTCGCACCTCGCGACTGCCTTGCTCGCACCTCGCGAGATTCCTCGCACGGTGCGACCCGCTGGCTTGCCCCGGTTCTTCGGCTCGTGTTGGAAGGCGAGAGATCACTTTCGCACGGCTGCGACCCAGACTCGCACCTCGCGACCCCTAGGTCGGTCTAAATGTCGGCTGATTTTTGAGCTTTAGTATAAATACTAAACTTGATTTTTGGACCTAGGGGGCAGCAGCCACAAGGAGAGGGAGTCTCCAAAACTCCACTCCTCTCTTGTTGTCTTCTCTTTTTAGTTTTTATTTTCTAGTTTAGTTTTTGTAGATTTCAATTATGGGATTGGCTTATGCTATGCCAATTGTAGCTTGAACCGTTCTTGAACGAGATTAATATGGAGCTTCAAGCATTATTGTGAGATCTTTCCTCTCTATTTAGTTCCTTTGATTATGGTTTAATTTCTATGCTTGCTTTCTATGATTTTTGCATAATTATGCTAGGAATATTACTAGTTTGATTGTGTAATTAATCTAATGCTAGATTTAAGAATAGAATCGGATTGTTTTATTCTTTTATCGATTTGTAGCAAACTAGGGAGTAACTCGGATGCCGATCATCTTGGTTATTTCTTGGGAAATTGAATTAACTGTTGAATGTTTATCGCTTGTATGACGTTAGCAGGTCTGTTGGTTCTCTGTGTTTATTACTGCTATTGGATTGAACTTAGACGCGATCGGACTAGGTTATCCTTTGGTTAGGGTTTTATAGTCATTCTGATCGTGCTATTCAACTACGAATAAGGAGAACGCGAGATTGATTCTCAACAATAGATAATTATGGAAATAATTAGAGTGGAGGTTCAAGGATCGATAATGAATTGAAGTGGATGTTAATCGGATTCAAGATCTTCCCATATTGATTTCTCATTTTGTTTATATGCTAGTTAGTTTTAGTTTGTTCGTAAATCTACTTGAAACCCCCCTTTGTAATTATTATTAGGTTTCTCGGCCCTTAGCTTAATCTAGGTTTCGAATCACACTGAGTACTAAACTCGTCCCTGTTTCCCTGTGGATACGACCCCTACTTCCATTATACTGATTTTGTGTAAAAGAGAGTAGGAGAAATTTTATCTTTGGCCGGGTGCGGTGCACGACGACACATCCGCGCCCGCCCAAATTTTGGCGCCGTTGCCGGGGAGACGGTGTTACTTGTTTGTATATAGCGTGTGTTTTTGGATTGTATTGCTTGTGCTCTTTGTTTTTTTGCTGACACTCATAGCGCTAACGATGCATTGCAAGAGTTCTTCTCAATCAATTTTGCAGGTACTTGAAGTGGAGATTGACATGGAACCACTACTGTCACACATGGAGCACAAACCCAATGATTAAGTTAAGGTACTAAGTCGAGCTCACGACTTTAAACAACAGCGCTTCTCGGGAGGCAACCCGAGACCCCTTTTATTTTCTTTCTTTTTCTTTATTTCTCATCAAATTTCCACTACCACAACAAATTTTCTTTCACCCACCGCCCACCCACTAAAAAGATCCACAACCAATGTTAATCCGCTTGGAACCAAAATCCACAAAAGAAAACCCGTTGGGAGGACTTCAATAGCTAGGAGTTGGTAACACTAGAGGATTGAGATTGTTAATGTATCTTTTCGATCTCTTAAGTTAGGTGCAAATCTCAAGAATTTAAAATTTTGAATTTGTCATTTGTTTGAGTGATTCGAGGGAGAGGGTTGTGAGTTGATTTATGAGATTTGAGTTGGTGTTGTTAAGAAGTTTGAGTTTGACGGATTGCTTTTCATGAGTTTTGAGCATTCGATCTTCGATTTACCCGATTTTCAAATTTCTCCCCTTTTTCAGTTTACTTTTTCTTTTAATTGTCGACACATTGAGGACAATGTGTAGTTTAAGTAGGGGGGAGGGTATTCTCATTCTCATGTATCTATGTTGTATATATTACTTTCAATTTGAAAAAAATGAAAATGAAAAAAAAATGAAAAATAAAAAAAAAAATAATATAAAAAAAAAAGTGATGAAATGAAACCCGCTGAGTTGAAAACCCACAAAGGTGGGCGACTCGGGCAAAAATGGGGGCTCGGATAGGTCGAAAACCCGAAAGGGCGGCCTATGCAAAAAAGAGCTAGTTGAGCGGGTAAGATGGTGAGATGCAACCAAAAGAAATGTGTGAAGCTAGGATGAAAACCCGAAAAGGGCTCCTAGGCAAAATGAGAGATTAAGAGAGAATTTTGTACTTTGAAAACTCATTTGCCGGAGATGGTGTCATAAGGTGGAAAGCGTTTTCGGGTTGGGTTGGTTATTTCATCCTTGATTTTGTGAAGATTTGTTTTGGCTTTCACATTCTTTTGGTTGATTGTTTGTTTTTGGGAGTAAGCATGGAATTTATCCCTTTTTGTCTTTGTTCCATGGCTTGCTATTTTAAGTTAGTTGTTCTAGTAGTAGTTTATCTTTTGAGGTTTTAGGCGAGTTGTCATTTTGATTGTGGCGTTGGAGTGGGTTCAACTCCTTTGAGATCCTTCAGGATTTGAGCTCACATTTTGGTTGTCGTTTGGTGATTATTGTTGTCGCGTCTGTATTTTTGATAGTAGCTTGAATCTAAGTGTGGGGGAATCATCATCCCTTACGTTTAGGTTTTGAGCGTATTTTGTTAAGATGTGATAATGATGGTGTAGTTGATGGGGAGTGTAGGTTGGTGTCGTTAGCTTGGGTGATGATTTATTTGGTGATCCTCATTTTCAGTTTACTCGAGGTCGAGTAAAGTTCAAGTGTGGGGGTATTTGATACGCTCAAGTTACACGTAGTATTTACGTAACTTTGGGTGCACTTTGCTAAGGGTTTGATTGTAATTGTTAACGTTCGTGTTTTATTTAACCCTTAGCGGAAGTTCGGAGCTTTGCGAGATAATTGGTGTTAACGTCTTATGTTCCGAGCTTTCAAGGTGAAGCAAAGTATCAAGCTGCATCGCAAGCACAACATCGTCTCACCAACCAAGCTCTCTTGCGCGCTCCTCACCAAGCTCTCGTGCACCGCAAGCTCGGCATCATAGCCCAGCTCTCGCGTGCACGCTCAACACCGCACGCCCAGCGCTCGAAGCAAGCTGCCCAGCAAGCATCGCTCATCGCCCAGCAGCCTCGCTCGAAGCACCGCACGCCCAGCATGCTCGCCCAGCGCTCCGCATCGCCAGCCCAGCGCAAGAGCTCGCACCTCGCGAGCATGGTCGCACCTCGCGACCTGCCTTGCTCGCACCTCGCGAGATTCCTCGCACGGTGCGACCTGCTTGACTTGGCCCAGTTCTTCAGCTCGTGTTGGAAGGCAGAGATCACTCGCACCTCGCGACCCCTAGGTCGGTCTAAATGTCGGCTGATTTTTGAGCTTTAGTATAAATACTAAACTTGATTTTTGGACCTAGGGGGCGGCGACCACAAGGAGCAGGGAGTCTCCAAAACTCCACTCCTCTCTTGTTGTCTTCTCTTTTTAGTTTTTATTTTCTAGTTTAGTTTTTGTAGATTTCAATTATGGGATTGGCTTATGCTATGCCAATTGTAGCTTGAACCGTTCTTGAACGAGATTAATATGGAGCTTCAAGCATTATTGTGAGATCTTTCCTCTCTATTTAGTTCCTTTGATTATGGTTTAATTTCTATGCTTGCTTTCTATGATTTTTGCATAATTATGCTAGGAATATTACTAGTTTGATTGTGTAATTAATCTAATGCTAGATTTAAGAATAGAATCGGATTGTTTTATTCTTTTATCGATTTGTAGCAAACTAGGGAGTAACTCAGATGCTGATCATCTTGGTTATTTCTTGGGAAATTGAATTAAACTGTTGAATGTTTATCGCTTGTATGACGTTAGCAGGTCTGTTGGTTCTTTGTGTTTATTGCTGCTATTGGATTGAACTTAGACGCGATCGGACTAGGTTATCCTTTGGTTAGGGTTTTATAGTCACGCTGATCGTGCTATTCAACTACGAATAAGGAGAACGCAAGATTGATTCTCAACAATAGATAATTATGGAAATAATTAGAGTGGAGGTTCAAGGATCGATAATGAATTGAAGTGGATGTTAATCGGATTCAAGATCTTCCCATATTGATTTCTCATTTTGTTTATATGCTAGTTAGTTTTAGTTTGTTCGTAAATCTACTTGAAACCCCCCTTTGTAATTATTATTAGGTTTCTCGGCCCTTAGCTTAATCTAGGTTTCGAATCACGCTGAGTACTAAACTCGTCCCTGTTTCCCTGTGGATACGACCCCTACTTCCATTATACTGCTTTAGTGTAAAAGAGAGTAGGAGAAATTTTATCTTTGGCCGGGTGCGGTGCACGACGACACATCCGCGCCCGCCCAGTGCGACCAAGTTCTGTCCAAGAACTTTGCTTTGTTTCATTTCTGGATTTGCAGACATGAACTCGTAGCGAGGTGCGAAGTACGCCGCGAGGTGCGACACAAGTCTGTCCATTACTCTCAAACAACCTCTAGAATCACGTTATACTTAAACTCCATAACTCTTAAGTATAACAAACAATACACACGCCTTACATACACATTTAACTATAAATGTTCCAATAACATGCAACAAAAAAGAATTTATCAATGCTAATATGGGCCCCTAGAATTAAGGAGAGTCGATAAATTTTGTTGTTAAACCTTAAGGTAACCCTTCAGAATAAGGAAGTCCCACTAAGTTTTCTTTTTACCACAAACCATATTTAAGCTCTTCCTAGATAGGCATATTCATTTGGAGAAGTATATAGCATGACTTTACAAGTACTAGTAAGTAGTAACTACTCCCTCTGGTTTTTATTAGTTTATCCATTTTGACTTTTGACACTATTCACATGCATGATATTGACTATCTCTTCTAAATTTGTACTTAAGGAAAAATATAGGCCCTGTTTGGCAAATAAAGTTTAGAGTTTAGCTGTTAGAGTTTAGAGTTTGTTGTTAGAGTTTTAACTTTTTGTTCAGCAGATTTGAATGCTGATTTGACAACTTTTTTATATAAATATGTTTGGTAACAATTAACTGATTGCTAAAAGCTTATTGCCATTTGTTTGTGTAAAATGACATTTATAGACATTTTAATACATACGTGTAGTATTATTATTAGAGGCAAAAAAGTCATTGAACTTATTTTTACCGTACCTAATCCTCTAAAGAAAAAGCTCCTATTAGGAGCTTTTTCATTTTGAGAGTTTTTATTCCAAAACTCTCTCTAAAACTCTCTTATTACCAAACACCACTTTTAGAGTTTCTGACTAGTTAAAACTCTAAAAGTGGTCCAAAACTTTCTTTTTGCTCCAAAACTCTAATTGCCAAACACCCTTTAGTCATGTAAGATCTTGTTAGATTCGTTTCAATGTGTATTATCCAAATATCAAATTTTTGTAATTTTTGCTTATTGATAATTAGAGATATAAGGCTTAAATTAGTGCCTCGACAAATGAGCTCCATTGAATGGGTAAACTAATAAAAACCGGAGGGAGTAGTAAGTACTACTATATACTACTTGTTTCATTTTACTTGCAACAAGGGGGGAGGCACAATAATTTAGGTGAGGAGAGAAAGAGAAAATGATGACCCATGTGACGACGAGATAGATAGAGATAGAATATTCAAAAAAAGGTAGTGTTGCAAGTAATATGAAACAACCATAACCAGTAAGTGTTGTAAGACGGAGCTAGTATAACTGTTAACAAGCAGATATGGCATAGGGCCATAGGGGCGACGATGAGAAGCAATCCACTTAGAAAATCAATACTATATATATATATATATATATATATATATATATATATATATATATATATATATATATATATATATTATCAAGTTAGGCTTGAGAAGTAATGACGATGACATGAAATATTAGTAGTAATTTGTAACATAACGACCCATTTGGTAGTTGGTTATGAATGATGATAATGGGAATGAATTTGTATGTAAATTTGTGAAAAAAAATCAATGTTCATTCCTATGGTAATGCTAATTCATCTCAAAGTGTCCTTTTTTCTTCTTAAATTTTCATTCCAACTTAATACCACCCCCAAGTGGTAATGGGTGGTAATGAAAGTTCATGAAAAAACACAAGCTTGAAGGTGAAATTGCTTCCCATGGAGAAAAAATACAAGCTTGGGGTGAGAGATTGCTTCTCTATATAGATTTTAAGGGTTCTTTCTTGTTAAATTACACTTGAAATTCATTCCCATTACCACAATTTATTAACAAATACCAAAACTGGCCGTAAGAGATAAATTGGTAGACGTTCTGATAAACACGTCAAGGATAATGAAAGAGAGAAGAAATAATAGAAATTTGATCTTAGTCATTTCTATAGAATGAAATTCGAAAAATGGATATTACCAATCCTGATTAAAATATCCCAACTTTTAACTACTCCCTCAATCCCTGAAAGATTTGAACACTTGTTGGGACACATAGTTTAAGGTGATAAGTTGTAGTATGGTTATCAAATGTTATTTTATTAAAAAATGTACTACCTCCATTTTATGAAGTTATACTCATTTATTGTAGATACACATTTTAAGGCAAATTGGAGAGAAAGTGTAAAAAGTGGGTCCACTTGATTTCTTTACCTTTTTTAGTGAGGAGAAAGATGGTGGGTTTTTTTTTATTTTAAAGGAGATAGAAAGCATGAAAGAGAGAGTGTGTGGGCCAAGGATGATTAAATTATTATATATCATTTGCTAATTGGGGAATAAAGTGAAGTGAGTAGAACTTCATAGAACAAACTAAAATGGAAAGTGAGTAGAACTTCACTGAACGGAGGGAGTAGATGTGAAAGGAGTTGGTGAGGTATTTTCTATAGGAGGAGAGTGAAAGTTGGGTAACTTTTCATTGATAAAGATAGAATGTGGACTAAAGGAGTGTAAAAGAAATAATGTAGTAATAGTGGGACCATGCCAAAATAAAAGTGTTCACACTAATTAATTTGGGACAAATATAAAAGGAAAGTGTTCAGACTATTTTAGGACGAATGAAGTATTTGAGAATGGTTGTAATTTTGGAAGCTAAATCTTTTTTCAAATGGTCTTTACCTTAATTGACCTGCTAAATAAGATAATTAGAACACGTGATACTCTTTCATTAGTCCTTTTACACTTAACTTGAGCAAATGGAAGTCTGTCATGTATCATAATTATTTGATTTATCATAGTAATGCATAAATGACCGTTTTAAAAATAGATTCTAAATTTGAGACCGCTCTGAGATAATCAAAAGTTGAAACCTTTTTGAAGCAAATCGATCGATCGTAATTGGAATTGATGGGGTTAATTTTCCTTACAAACTTTGATGTCGAAGCAAGCTAAATGGCATCTACAATTTCATCACCACAAAATAGGTAAACTTGATGAGTTAGGATCCTATATATCCATTTCCTTCAAAAAATTATTTAGCCTATTTTTCATAGTGGAGAATACATGAAAAGGGAAAAAATAAGGAATTCATATATATGACTACTTATATTACTTCAATTACATGATGGTGAGGATGAAACAATTATAATACTAATAAAAGATTTTTTTGTAAAATATTGATATCTTTAATTATATGAATTTAGATAACAGGGCAACCAATGTTGAACAGTTAAAATAGATAAAATAAAAGATAGAGATCTTAAAGCAAAATTAGCTAAAATTTTATGAAGTTTTCCAAATCTATCTTATAAATCGACCACATAAATGTATTAACTCTTTGATAAAATGAACTAGTAATTAAGACTCAAGAGTACAACAATATATATATTTGTGTGTGTGTGTGAGAAAGAGATATGGATACTTTATATTTAGTTTTTTGTTTTTTATTATAAATTGATTCGTTGATGGGAATTTGTGCGATGTCACAGAAGATGTCGGTTTTTCATCTACAATAAATTTAATTTAATCAATAAGTACTTCAAACTACAACAAAAATCAATAGTAAGTACCCCTTGTGGAAAGTTGTATCGCAAACATCAATGTGAATTAAAGATGGTTTTCAAAAGTTTTAGATTTCATCAACAATTATAATTTTATGTATTTGTTAACTTTGACTAACTTGCCTCGACCGGAAAAATTACTTATTTAGTGTGACCTTAATATATAATTGAATTAAGGTGCAATTTATTGCAATCATCTTAAAACACATTGTAGAATTATTTTTATTGCTTACTCTGTATGAGCACGGGTTTGACTACCTCATTATAAAGGTTTTTGTTTTGAAATACGTTTTGAAAAAGAAGTAACCAACAATTCTTTAAAGGAAGACTCATAAACCTAATTGGATATTGGAAATTCATAAGGACAACTTAGGGACTTATCCAATGTAGATTTCCCATCAGGACTTCATAATTGGTTAGTGAACCAAATATAGAGTTCAGAGGTGAGGGTACGAATATGATCAGGAATCAAATTCACCCATTATTGGCCTCTACTTAATATGATTCATGTCTAGCATTCTAAAAGTTAATCTAGGTTAGCTAATTAAACAAGCAAAAGACTAATTTTTGGTGACATGTTATTTAAGCAATCAACATTACCATAAACCTAATCCAGCTGTCCAAATTATCTTATATTACTAGGCATGAGAACATCTATTTAGGTCTTGATTAGCAAAATAAACATGGGATATTATCTCAGATAACCCTGACATGTAGGCCTTTTTCCCAAATAACCCTAACATTTTTTATTTTTCTCGAAATAACCCTAAACTTGTATTTTGTCATTAAACTTGACGGAATAGGTAACGGTGTTAACTATTTTGACATTTATAATAAAAAACCGATTTTTTTTTTAAAACAAAAACATTGATGTTCTTCATCCTCTTTATTTTGTTCTTCATCCCCTATCATATCTTCATCTATCCTCTCTCTTGATCTAAATAAAAACCCTAGAAAAATTTAAGTTGTTTCAAATCAAATTGGGGAAGAAGATGAAGATAATGGTAGCAATTAAGCGCGTCGTCGATTATGCCGTTTCAACTAGTGCAGCCACCAAAACAACTCAGTGCAAGACCAATCAAAACCCCCACCTAGTGCAGCCACCAAAACAACCATCTTATCACCCCAAAGACACCACCCCTATCTTGACATGAGGGAAGAGGAGAAGTGGGAGTCGCGGCGGTGCGAGGCGAGGAGAGAAAGGGAGTGGCGGTGGTGCAAGGCGAGAGGAGAGAGGGGAGTGGCGGTAGTGCGACACGGAGGGAGAGATAGGGAGTGGCGGTGGTGCGAGGCGGAGGAGAGAGGGAGTGGTGGTGGTGTGGTGGTGGTGAGAATTCTCCGATTGTTGCCCCGATTTTTGGGTCGAATATGCCTAGATTTTTGGTCGAATTTGCACGTTTTTTCTACACAATTTCGTAAAAGAAAACAAGTGATTTTAGGGCTAATTTTGGTGATGGTTCGATTTGGGGCCTTTTGTGTTCGAATTGGGGCTGATTTTGGTGATGGTGGTGATGGTAGTTTGGAGATGAAGAACAAGAGAGGGAAGAAGATGAAGAACAAGAGAGATAATCTAGGTTTAATTAAAAAAAAAGTTAACACCGTTAGATATCCCGTTAGGTTTAATAACAAAATACAAGTTTAGGGTCATCTGGGAAAAAAAAATATCAGGGTTATTTGGGAAAAAGGCCTATATGTCAGGGTTATCTGAGACAATATCCCAATAAACATATGAAGGCGATGAAAACAATAAGCATATAGGCAGGCATATATATGAATATATAAAAAAATATAAAAAAATAAATAAAGAAGAGGAATTAGAATATACAAAAGAGCATGGATTGTTATATGATCTACATCATATAAAATAGATTCTTAGTATAATAAGAAATAAATTGGAATTGACCCTCAGGATTTATACCTGTGTCGTGGGTCTTGAATAACGTTTCACATGAGGACCAATCATGAAGTTTAAATAGATTCTTAGTATCATGATGCGTGTCTCGCAACCACAGATCTGACAGGATATTATTTATTATCCAAAATTTAAAAGATTGTTTCTATCTTTCATTAAATAATATTATTTGAATTTGGAAATCAATTATCTTAAGGATAAAAATCTGATTTTTTATTATATCTTTTAATTTAGGAAAAATAAATATTAAAAATACAATTAATTAGCAAGAATATTTAATTGGGAGTTTCAACAATGGGTTTTAAAAATACAATAAGTTGCCATGAATAATAAATTGAGCTTTTAAAATTGGGATTGGAATAAATAAATAAATAGACTTTGTATTCTTAAAATAATTTTGGGCTTACTCTTCAGATTGCTCTTCCTTTGGACCGAATCAATTATAACGACGGTATATTTCATCATTGGTTACTAAATTGGGAAGACACGATTATGTGGCTACCCACATAAAAATTGAATAAACTAATTAAATGTCATACACTAAACATTCAGTTAGCCACTTAATTTGCCTCTTAATGATTATGTAGAATTTTCCAATCTTCAAAGTTTTGTAGGAGTGTACTTGAATATTTTTTTAGGTGATAGCTAGTGGTGTTAGGCTTTCACCTCCGATCCCGAGATATCTTGGGATCGAGTCCTCACCCCTCGAGGAGGGATCCCCAATTTCCCTCTTCCTTACTGAGGAACAATCTTACCTCTAAAAAAAATCAAGTGTACTTGAATATAGTATATCGGAAAGTCATGAGGTAATATGAGACATACTCAAAACCAAATGGAACATTAAGCGAATTTTAAACTTTTTAATCCCAATAGTTGGATAAAATGAAGATTCACAATATAATTTCACTTCTAAATTAGCATAAGAAGGGTCACGTGGCGGTGGACACGCCAACCAAATGATACCATGTTAGGCTTGCACATGGGACTCCCAAGAGATTCAAAGCAAGGGAATAGGGAAACAAAGGTGAAACAAGAAAGCATAGAACAAACTTCTCTTTTCTTATCTTGTTTTAATTCTTTTTGACGTCCCTCTTAAGCTAATCATGAGATTATTCCTCACATATATAATTAAACGTACTCAATTAAGATTCCCAAACTTTTTTCATAAATCTAAACTAAAATCTAGGGGAGTTTTTGGGATTAGATACAAATTTTTAATCCATATGATCATTGGTCCCACATTAAACATTGGGAGACATACATAAATTGGATGTTGTTAGTCAATAAAAGCAGATCAAAAGCTGATATTTGATCTAGGTTATATCACTCTCCTAAAAATTGTACTCTTTCTCTAGGTTTTAGTCCTTTGTTAAGGTGGCATTAGTGCCTTGTCATTTATGTTTTGTGCTCTTATTAACCACATATTCTTCCATTGATAACCACAACTGTCCACTTGACAATAACTTGAACTAAAGTATATTTTTTTCAAGGTATGTGTTCCCTCTTAAGAATTACAGAACTTCTACATTCCATGCAGAGCATATACATATCATATACATTTTTCCTCCGTTTATTTAATAAGTGACACGTTTTCCTTTAAGGAAAATGTCCAGAATAAATGACACATAGCTCAAGCCTCAAAGTAGTAAAAAATACTTACCACTATTACGTATTTGCAATCATTTAATTGTTTCACCTCTTTACTTTTATCCAATCTTCAAATTTGATTAGTTAAATAAGTGGTCCCAACTTTTCTCTCAGTTTGAGACCTTCAACTTTCTCTCGTGTCATTTATTAAAAAATGGAGGAAGTATATACCAAGAATATAATAAATTTTAATAGCACAAAGTTTTGGTTCACTTAGATTTGGATCGTAGATAATCAATACTTGTATTATGTTATTAGAAGTATTATTTTTCAGTTCATGGGTTAACCCCTTTCTCCAAATTTAAATTGAAGTTCATCCATTCGGGACAAACGTAATTGGATAGAAGATCCTTTGTTGATCGTCCGTTCACGAGTTTGAGAACGATAAAAGGGTAGATCGGCGGCAAAAGTCTTTTCATAACTTAATTCGTAAACCAAAGTTTTTTTTTTCTTCTCGAATACGTGGAAATACGTTGGAAATAAATACAACATCGCCTATAACAAGATTACAAACGGACCTCGCTTTAGTGATTTTTCCTTATTAAAGTTTTACCAATTGTTTGTATTAAGAATTAGAATCAAATATATGTAATTATTGAGTCAAAACTAATTTAGAGTAGGTTTCGATTTAATTGAGATTGTATTGAGTCTCGGCCCGACCTATTTATGTATCATGTAGAAGTATGAGGTAATTATGATGAAGTTACAAGTAAATTTTCGAAATAATTCAAGTCTTACACCAATTCTCATGCTAACGTAACTTCATAATTGATTTATATGTATTTGGTAATCAAATTTGGATCAATATTGCCATTTGTATTCATTATTGACAATTTATAATAAAAATAATGAATTGCACAAAGTTACATAGATAACCCATAATGGAGGGCTTGTCACAACAAGGTTGCATTGGCATCTCAGATTCCAACAAGGGTACCAAAGTAATTTCTTAGGTTTGAGTACCAAAGTAAATGCAAGTTAATATCAAATCACTGTAAAGTTGTGCAAAATAGTAATTGTACTGATACCAATATCAAAGTGATTCATACTTGGTACCAAAGTTATATTTTGGTACCAATTTGACTACTTTGATACCAACTTACACTTTACTTTGGTATATCTAACCTATAAAATTACTAAAATACCTATGTTGGAATCTAAAATGGACTCCAAGAGTAAGAGGCTAAAAGTTTCTCTCTCACAACAACATATCCCCTCTAGGAGCAATCTTTTTCCACCCTAGAGGCTACGAGCCTACAAATATACCAATCATCCATCAAATGAAAGCCTAAGGGATACATCTATTGGTGGAAGCAAATGAATAGGCCCATAGCCTAGGATGAAAATTCGCCATTGAAAAGAAAGGATGAAAATTAATGCTAACCTCCTACTAGTATACTCTAACATGCCCTACACATCAAAACAAAAAAAGACCTATATGTTGATTCTCTTCTTAATACATTATATTCTATGTTCTTGTACTCCAAATTGTCACAGTACCAAGTTGCACGTATGGCATATTTTTTTTGCTATAATCTGCTAGATATTAGTCCTTTCTCGATGTAAAACTCTTCTTAGTATTAGCTTATTAATAAGACAAAACATTGTGGCCTCACAATAACGGAAAATACTTAAATCTTCATACAAACTCATTAATAACTAACTAACAATTAGTCATCTATCCCCTCTTTCTCAAGCACACCCCCGTAATACTACGTTTGCTCATCTCGCGAGTGGACGTTATTGTTAGTTATCTTGCTCATCAAACTTCATAACACAGCCAAATCATGCCATAATCTAACGAGTCTCGTAACGTTGTTGATACCTAAACATTAGCGATATTATCAACTCAATAATTCAAATAAA
>CANSZD010002822.1:0-202388 GCA_947648045.1 Beta corolliflora | reverse complement strand
AAGAAGAACCATGTCAAAATTCTCTAATCTCTATACATAAATACAGGGAAACATGTTATACAAGAGCAGAGTTAGATCAGTCAATGTCGTATTATCTTCATCTCAAAAAATAAGCCACAATTGACATTTGTCATCATAACTCATCAACTTTGACGATAGATTATAGTAAAAATATGATGTGAAAATATCAAATCTAGATTAATCTTAAAAAGAATTTTCTAAAATTGCTATTTTGTATTGTTATCACTTATCACCATTAAGTTTAATAGATATGCCACCAGAATTGACCACCAAAGTCAGATGTAACCAATTACTTTGAGATGAAGAACTTAATCTATTGCCGATTTACCATGCCCTAAATCATTTACCCCAAGAAAATATTGTGTGCAATGGTTCAGGGTCATAACTGGAATGGTAGTCAATAATTGATTGGCAAAAGCTTTAGTAACTAGCACGCACACTTGTATACTGATAAACCTAACAATGCCATCAGTGATCAATGTTTTTGTATCACTTGTGTTGTTTCCAGTTCCTACCTTATCAGTCGTTAAGATTAAGAGCTTCAAGTAACTTATCAAGGGTAGAGAGGTTTATCGTGCAACTTGAGCATTCACTAAAAACATGACATATGATCTTTTATCACTTCATCACAATCATATGTGAACCAAAATCCTTAAAATTCATGAAACAACCACTACAACTATACAACAAGCCACTATATTTCCCAAAGAGGCAATGTTAGGAGAGATATAGAAGTAAGCAGTATTTGCCTCTAACCTCTCGAAGACTATACCCAAAATCAACTATCAACATCTTACATAACAAAAAATTAACAGTAGCCCATTCCTACCACTGAAGGGAGTCTCTTCATCATTTCCTTGTTACTTAGCGGATCAACTCAACACCGTATACAAGGATCTGGCCTGTGGTATGTCCCTCTCAATGACTCTTCTGAAGCTATATCACCCGGAGTTTCAGCCGTCTCTCACCCAAACAGAAACTACCCTCTCTAACCCTAATACGCAAAATAAGATTAGTAAATTCAGATTATTACAAACTGAACACAAGACCAACTCACTAGGATCCGCCGACTACACGGTCTCATACCCCAATTCAACCAATACTCCCAACTTTGAAGTCAGAAACCATCAATCCCTAATCCTAAAAAGCCTATCTTCACCCAAAAGAAGTGTACACCATTAAACTATTGGTAGGTAGCAGCACATGAAACAGTTCCTTCTTATCCCACAATTTGCAACTTTTAAAATTTACAGGAGCAGAACCAAAAAACAAAAAAGACCTCAAATTAGAAAGAAAATTAAACCCATAAAAAGTAGAGGGCTAAAACTTAAACCTAAAAAACAGCAATCAAAAAAATGATAAAACAAAAATTCAGTTAATTCAAGAACCAAAAACCTAAAAAAATCATAAAAGTCAAAAAGATGAAGAACCTTAGCAGTACGCTTCTTGCTTCGGTGCTGCATCATGCGATGCCAACCCGCCATCACCGCGATCCCAACTATCATACCCAACATCATTCCCGAAATTAAACCCATTTTTTTCCTGAAAAAAAAAACCCAGAAAAATATAAGACACAAAACAATAGAAATCAAACAATTAAACAGATAATTGCATGAAAATTGAGGTACCCAGATGAGAAAAAAAAGAGGGGATAACAAATTACAAATGAGATTAAGAAAATGATATGATTTGAACGAAGATATCGAATAACGGATCAAAAAGGGTAACTGAAAAATGGTGCATTAAATGTGAGGGTTTAGAAAGTAATTACTGAGTAGAAGAAGATGATGAGATTTTTGGGTTATTTCTCTTTCAGGTGGACCTGAGTTTGTCTCTGCAAACTGTGAATCCTTAATATTATTGTTTGTTGTAATTAACGAGTAATTTGAAATAGTTGATCACATCACACCACTCCAAAATCGCTAATCCGATGAACTTTGTGTTTGTGGAGTTGTTCTTGCCATTAACGTGCGCTTTCGTTAAGACAAATTCGTGCGTCAACGTGTTGTACTAAAAAATTCCTTGGAATTAACCTGCCCTATTTGGCTAAACTACCCCATTTGGCATCCGTTTTATGGAAGTGTACAAGTAATCTTTCTAATTTCACGAGTAAGGCTTGACCATCTATTATGATGTCCCTTATTAGGGATATGGATAATTGGGTATATGGTGTTATGGATTCCGTGATCCGATTTACATCTAGTTAGGTTCAACTATAACTATTTTTTTGAAGGCCAGCTTATAAGTGTGAATTTGTGATATTTTAAAAAAGACAAATGTTAACGGGTGTCCTTGGTGCGCTGGATAAGGAACCTATAATTATATATTACTCTCCCGAAGTGATTTTTGTACTAAATAATTTTCATGTTAAAATAAGTTCCTTATCCAACCCCAAGGCACCCGTTAGCATGATCGAATTTCGAAAGAGGCATGATAACTAACAAGGGTGTGTTATCTATTTAAGACTTTAGACATGCAAAGTTTATACTTGTTGTACATGGAAAAAGGTTTTAGTAACTAGTTAAGGTCTAGACTCTAGATCTAAATAAAAATTTTAAAGTTTGGATTCAGTAAGCATTCTCTAGTCAAGCCCATCCCTAGTCATAAATGATTCATTTACATTATAAGTTTCTTTTTTTACAAAAATACTTATTATATTGCTAAGATTTTCAATCTTCAAGAATAATTATAATTTCATCCTTTGATAATCAAAATAACCTTTTTTTAAAAGATCCTTTTATATGATACTCCATTAATCTAATGTATTTCCATCTCTCCATGAATATCAAGTAATAAGTCTCTCTTATAATTATTTCATCTGGTTCTTTTTGCAACATTTTGACTTTTTCACTATTCACACACCTCAATTTGACCGTATTTTTTTTACTAGTAATAAAATGTTGGATTTATTTCAAAGACTATTTTCATAATATCAATTTTTTATAACTTTTACAAATACATAATTTGAGGTATTAATGGTCAAAGTTGTGTGTTGGCAAACGTAAAAGTCAAATTATTGCACTTATTTAGAAACGGGAGTTAGTATGTCTTATAAACAATAAAGTAATATCTGGTGGTTTAAGGTAGACAACTGCTAAGTGCTAACTCAAGTGAAGACTTTAGAGCCACTACTTGAGTTAGGGGTTTTCCCATCAAATTGCTATATTCTAGTTAGCGATTTTTTCCATCAAGTAGCTATATATATTTTTAAATTGCTATATTTTAGTTAGCGAATTTGTCCATCAAATCGCTAACTGAGAGTTTGAGACAATGGTATTAGCCTAACTTGAACAAAAACAGGCTCAATAGCACCGATCTTCCATGCACTATATATGGATACTGGATAGATAAGTTCAAAATCAATACAAAGTGTAAAGTAATTTCATTATTATACAAGAAACACATTACAAAAAAATTAACAAATTACGAAGGAAATTGAAAACAAAGAAACTCAATCATCAATATTCATAATCTCAATATGCAAGTTTACCAATCAGGTGATAAGGATCAAATCCATAACTAATTAGCTATGGTCTACACTCTATCCAATAACGTTGAGCATCGTCCGATTCTAAACCAATATTATCATATTCAAAGTGGAGCAAAAATTTAATCTATCCGTCGAAAGTGTCTCATCATTAAAGAAGAATTTGTAAGTATACAACTCCTTGCCGACACATAAATCCGAAAATTGGTGTCCCAAACACCCAAACTATCCTTTCAAAATTACTTGCAAGTTGCAATAAAATGGACCAAGTCACTAAACTAGTCTTTTAATAATGTTGGTGATGTTGTTCAAAAAATTAAGTCCAAGCCCAAACCAATAAGACCCACCCAAACCACAGCAACTCCAAACACCCCATTAGCCACCCTCCCTCCTCCATTATGAATCCTTTCCCCCTGACCACCCCCACTTCCTTGGAAAACTGGGGGAGGCTCCGCCACTGGCGGTGGTGTGTACAGCGGAGGTGGTGGCTGATTGAGGCTCGGTGGTAGGCCCGACCCTTGATCAACCTTAATGTCAAACCGCATGCCATTCTGGCACTGGGCCCCATCTCCGGCATCAGAGAAGAAGAAGTTGGGTCCCACCTTGGTCAATGGGATGGAGATGGTCATTGCTTGGTCGAAATTGGTGGCTCCGGAGTTGTAGATGAGGGTGTCATTGTCGGAGGACTCGTCGGCGTTGCAGCTGATGTAGGTAGTAGAGTTGTATGTCTGGACCACTGCTTGATTAGTGGTGGTACTGAAAACTACCAAGAAAGAGTGGGAGAGTTGGTTAGTGTTGACTGCAAATTGAAATAAATAGTCAGTGGCGGAGCCACGGTTAGTCATGGTGGGTCACGTGACCCACCATTATCTGAGAAAAAAATGAAGTTTTAGTTTTTTTTTTTTTTAAAAAAACCCAGAATTTCTAGCTTTTGATATGTCAAACCGCAAGGAAGAAGAGAAAAACACAGATTCAGTGCCATAATCAATTGACTGGAAGAAGTGGAAATGAGGAAACATAAAAAAAAATTGCCATGGTTTTGAAGTTTGCACTTTGCAGAAACCAGAAGAGAGAGAAAGAAGAAAATGTGCAGTGGCTTTTTTGGAAGAGAGAGAAGGGCAACTTAAATAGATGGGGTCATGGGGAGCACGTGGGTTGGGGTAATTTCTTGTTCTTTTTTTTTTGTTCTTTCTTTTGCTCTTTTATTTTGGTTCTTTTTCTTTTATACTCTATTTAGTAGTAGGTTTCTTAAAAGTAAATTGTTAATTACTAGATCAAATAAGAATAGTGTTACTTTTTAAAAGTTGACTTTTTTTGGTGGGAAGGGCTAGGCTTTTTATACAATAGATTATTGAATGATAATGTTAGCCTTCCTCCGATTAATGTTTATTTATTTGCAATATTATGACACATTTTGGTAGTAGGCTTTTTTTATTTGTTTGATAACAAAAGGGATGAAACATTTGATTCATATAATGTTTAGGATCTTTTTAATCTTTTATGGACTTCCTCCGCTTTTCTTTTTATTTGCAATATTATGACACGAGAATTTAGAAAATAAAATAAAAAGTGACAAAGAGGACCCGGCTCCCACCGATTAGGAGAAAGAAAGAGATAATATATTGCCAAAAATTCAATATTGCAAGTATTATGCAACTTTTTAAAACGAAAAATGTTGCAAGTAAAAAAAACAAAAAAGTAATGACTAAAAGAATTTCTTATTTGGAACAGATTTAAGAAATGATCTTGTTATATGATATTTAGTACAAAAATTTAATAGCACTTGAAAAAACTTATTAAAAAAATCACAACATGGGAATTGCGATGCAGTCTATCGTCAACTTCTTCGTTTCGACTGCGCTACCATTTATGCGACCGCAATGGAAACCACATTTTCAAATCATGGTGGTGACCCACCATCCGTAAAATCCTGGATCCGCCACTGTAAATAGTAACGGCAAAATTTCCCGCGAAAAAACAACATGAAGAGTGACTAGGATTGAGAAGAAAATATTCCATTTGGACACTTTGGTAACCACAAGTTATCAAGATTAAGACGATATGAAAATGGGATGACATATGATATGATTGAATTAAAGATAGGATGATATATGATTGAAAGGAGGACATATTTGGGCATATTTGAGATATTTTTCGTTCTTATTAGAGAGATATTTTTCGTTCTTTTGGATGCATTCACATAAGCGACAATACATATCATCTTGGATACAAAGTTTCAAACCTTCCACAATTACTCTCTCTTGTGATCTATTTTGTGACTGAATATATAGTAGTATATCTATACCCACTGTAGAAATGCTTTTCAATAGTGTGTCTCTTTCACCTAAATTAAACTAAACTCAAACATATCAAAACTTATAGTACTTGATTGAATTTGATCGACTCTGATTAAACATTATGTTTACATTCAATGACTATGAGGCCTAATTAAACCTTAAGTTTACACTTAATTGGACCTGATAAATCCTGAATAAATTTGCTTATATTAGTTTCATGTCCAATCGAGTATAATAAGTTTCAGGGTTTAAGTCCAATCTGGTGTAACCATAAAAGTGAAATTAGAGCTACACAAGTCTAATTAGTTCAAGTCAAGAGAAATAGTGAATGAACCGTAAACCCAATAAACTTTTGAATTACCGCAACACTCTTTACCTAACTTTTTTTATATTCCTTTTTATACTACAATTAATTTTAAAAAAACCTGCTAGTTAATCCTTTTTGAAAATTATTAGGCTATGTGTCAACTACTCAACTACTTAATGGATATTAGATACTTATCTCTATTATTATTCTTTGAATTCTATATTGTGTTAAAAATATTGTATTTCAAACATATAATATAGTAGAAACGAACTAATTTATGATACAAATTACAATACTCACTTTGTTAATTGGCGTATTTCATATCAATTTTGTATCAATAACCTTAGTTAGATATTACAACATCATGTATTTATTTTTATCAACTAAACAACACTACTAAATTATTCAGGTAAATTTTCTTTTGATAGACAAAATTTCATGATAATCCAATACAAAGAAGTAAATTTCTAAAACTAAATTCAACATATTGAAACCAATTTTATGTAACCAAATACTCTCACAGCACGGCGCGGCACGTTTGGTTAGTGGTCATAAATTGGTGGCAACGGTAATGTAATTTAGTGTAATCTATACTAATATATTAAAGGCGTGCCTAAACAAGGAACTGTGCCACGTGGCGCTCTCCCTGAGGGCCTTTTACTCCACGTAATCCACAATAATAATAAAAATTAGAAATTGCATATACTAGACCAAATAACATTTAGTGTTATCATCTTAAAGTATAATATTAATAAATGAAAATTTTTCTTACCCGGGGGCGTAGCGCGGGTCTAATAACTAGTTCTAATATCAATACCCATGGTAATAAATTTCATCACAAAACTCTTTTTAAAAAGAAAATTCATCACAAAACATGAGTTTTCCTTTATAAATTTTCATTACCACCCAATATGGTATTGAAATTTTCGAAAGAAAATAGATATTTGGGGATGAAATATCATTGCAAATTTATACTACAACGCATTACCAATACCACTATTTATGACACTAACCAAACGAGCTGTAACAAGTAGTAACAAAACTAAGGCTTTGTTCTTTTGGACTGAACTGAATTAAAATTGTAAGAGGAAACTATTAGAATTTTCCTGAACTGAACTGAAGTGAGCTGAATTTTCATTAATTCAGTCCGACAGAAGAGAGCATAACAACCGAATTAAGTAGAGAAAACTAACACCACCCGTCCTAGGTATAGTCTTCTTTGAACGGTTCCAAGTATATATTTTCTCATAGCGCTCCAATTTTAGGAGGTTTCTTTTCATGATGGTCATTCACCATTTTTAAAATGCTACATCGATAAACTATTTTTTATTATTTTTGATCCATATAAGCCACGAAGGCAGTACAAATTACAAAGAAGGGAAGGGGGGATTCAAACGTGTGACCTATCGTTCACAGCACCTCAATCTTAACCACTAAGCCAAGACATTCTTTACATGATACTCTCTCATAAACCCTTTACATTACTCAATTAGTTCAAGTCTACCGAAGAGTCTCAACACTCACGTACCACAATTAACCAATTAACCCTCTAAAGTTAAACCTGCTCCGAAATAATTAAAAGTTGAGACCTCTTGAATAAAACCAACCATACTTCGAAGTTGGGACTGATTGTGTCAATTTTTCCAATAAAATATAACAGCATTGACTTTCAACATGAAGCACAAAAATCATTAAATCGTTCAACAATTAACGAATTTATTTTCTAATTGAGAACATAATTAATATTTCATCTAAAAATAAAGAAAATAAATTGAAAACGAAAAAGTAGAGGAAAATGGAAAAGGAGAAAACTTACTAAGGTGGTCGCCGAGATTAAAGGTTTGAGAGGCAGCCCAAGTAGAGTAATTAGCAGACGAAGTATTGGTGGTAGCATTAAAGAACCACCCAGATGATCCTCCCACCGTGTGATTTGTATACGTGGCGGCCGATGCTGCTCCGATGAGAACGCTTATTATGACCGTTAGAAACGCCGCCATTGACGCCTCCATGGTTGACTCCTCTCTCAAGTCTCAGTCTATCTTTTCTCTACTTTATTAGCTTTTTTTTTTTTGAGTTAGATAATAATAAATGGGGGAAAAATTGGATAGTTTATTTGAGTGATGAGGAATGAATTGTGATGCTTATCGTTGGTAGAAGTGTAGAAGTGTAGAAGACTAGAAGTATTATATTCGGAATTTTGCAAGAAAGGGGAAGCTAAGAACGTGGGAGAATACCATAGACACGTGACTTGGGAGTTGGGACTTGGGAGGACTGTGGAGGATCTTGTCCTAGCAATCAATAGGTGGAGTTTCAAAAAAATTCCGTTAAGGTAATTTAATACTTATATCTCTTTCAATTTGGTACTATGTGGTATCATTGTCTCTTTTTAATTGGTATTGAAATGGTACTATCTGAGTATCAATTGGTGTTGAAATGATGTTATCTGAGTACCATTTGGAAAAGGTGGATGCTAGAGCAGATTGGAGGAGAGAGAAAAGGTGGCACACGCGGAGGAGAGCGCAGGCACGACAAAGGAGAGCGCAAGCACGACGGAGGAGGAGGGAGAATTGTGCGCATTGCTTCTTAAAAAACGAAGAGAGAAGATGAGGGGAGTACATGCACGACGGAGAAGGTGGGAGATTTAACAGAGGAGTCTTCGATTCTTCTTTGCTTCGCCGGCAATGAGAGAGGACATAGGAGGTTTAACGGAGAAGGAGGGGAGCGCAAGCACGACGGTGGTGGCGGCAAGGAGATGAGGGCCCTCGCAACACAGCCAGGCGAGGAAAGCAGGTGGTCGTGCTGGTGGTTGGCGGTAGAGTTCGTGAATGAACCCTAGCAGCACAAGGAGAGGGAGAAAAGAAAGGAGCTAAGGAAAAAACACGGGGTAATCTAATGACAATAACTGATCCGGTTTAGTGACCCGGATTTTTAACAGAAATCCGGATCCGTTTTCTAATTAACTGATCCGGTTCACTACTGGACCAGATCAGTTACTCAACCCAGCTATGAGTCCCAAAAATTTAACGATTTTGACAACGACCAATCACGAAATCATCTCCTCGTCGGTAGATTTTCTTTTTTTCCCTTATGTTCGATCTGCACAAGGTGATGTTAGGAACGCACGATGATGAGAGGGGAAGAAGACAATTGGTGGTGACGATCAATGACTATGGTGGAAGAAGACAATTGGTGATATATACAACCTAATGCTAATACAACCAAACAAAATAAACTTAAACTAACATGAGCTGCCTTTGCTCGTACATGCTTTATGAAAAAACTAACTATCTCGTGTCCAGTCCAGTCCAAATGAAGCTTGTCTTGAGCAATCCTGGGTGGGGTTGGGTTATATGTCTTGATGAGAAAGACCTGATATGAGAGGGAACCTGTTGAGATACAAAACTCTGACGATCTTCGAAGAGAGATTGCCGCATGACCTCTAGTAGACTCCAATGTCCACTAGATGCTAAATCCCAAGGTCCTTGAAGAGAAAAATCCTCCTGGGATTCTACTAATACAGCTAATAAGGAAGTCACGTCCTTTGGTGACTTCTAACCCTGCTGCGAGGGTACCCAGAGTTTAATCTCACTAGACTCAAACTCGAAATGCGTGGAGGTCGAAACTTGCCCTAAATCAAATTGGAGGGCCTCCCACAAGATGCATTTTTTAGTAGTGATGACTCCTGACGTCATCACGAGAACTTGGGGCGACTGAAATTGATGGAATTCGCCCAACTTACAGATCCAGTAGGCAATTCTTTGCCTTCAAGAATCGATAACACATGCTTATAGACATTAGGAGCTACAATGTCCCAATTTTTTTGATAAAAAAGAGCTTGAAAGCCATCAGGTCCAGAGGCCTTCATATAACCCATATTTTTCACAACAAAGTCAACATCACATTTTGAGTAGGGTCTATTTAAACTATCCCAATTAGCATTCGAAAATTCAGTACAAACACGAGAGGGGATGTTGTACTCACTAGTAGCACCATCATCTGTAAAAAGTGTTGCAAAATAGTTCACCACCAGCCGTTTTACCTCCTCTTTATCATACACCCATTGATCATTTGCATCATTGATTGAGGTAATTTTACTTTTCCATCTTCGAACAATAGTACTCAAGTGGAAAAGGGTCTGTCATTCATTGGAACCAATCAACCAATGGGTCATGCTCTTGAAGCACTTCAAAAATCACTTTTAGAGAAGGAACAGATATGTATAATAATTGTCAATCAGTTCTGCAAGGCTGCACATGTTCTTAGCTTTACTTGGTTGGGTCCTAGATGTTGTGGATAAACTATGTATCTATTATCTAATTATAGTTGAGTATGATGTTAAAATTATATTTGTTAATATTTTTATATATCTAATTATTTATGCTTATGCTTCAATTGAGCATAATATGCTTAATAAAATGAGTATTGATATATATTATTGATTTTGTATTGATTAATAATGGAAAAATGAAAAAAAAAATGGTTTTGGGTGGGGGGGTCAACTGATCCGGTTTTGGGACAAAAATAAAACGAAAAAACCTTAAATGAGTAAGAGAGAATTGAATTGAGGCCTCATGCCAAATTTGTGTGAGTTAATTCCTCCATTCCATTATTATTGCAACATCACCTCTTGGTACATTATTTAAGAAAACCGTGTGAAGAGGAAAAAGACAATGATAAATAAAAATTTAGACCTATGTGATAGCAGATAGATAGATAGAAGATATCACCAAAAATAAAGAAACATTTCAATTAATGTGAAACTTCCAAATAAGGGAAAAGTTGCAATTAAATAAGAATAGAGGAAGTAAATTTTAAGCAAAAATTAAACACACATTATTTCCACTCATGATAGTTTTTTGTGTGACATTAGGGATCAATCTATCGTGCCTATTTCATTTATAAACGAGTTATTAGGCCCGGGCTATACTCCGGGTAAGGAAAATTTTCATTTATTAATATTATACTTTAAGATGATAACACCAAATGTTATTTGGGCTAGCGGTTAAAACTTTAGTATATGTTCTTGAAGTCTCGGGATCAAACCCTAAGCTACGCAGTTTCTAAAATTTTTTTATTGTTGTGGATTACATGGAGTAAAACTCCCTTAGGGAGAGCGCCACGTGGCACTCTTCCTTGTTTATGCACGCCTTTTAATATATTAGTATAGATTATCACAACATTTCTCATCACTTTATTATTTGATTAGTCTAGAATTAATGTACTTCCATCGATCACCTAGGAAGTGGAATAGCTTGAAGTGGCTTAGCTTTTTGCAATGTAATTCCAAACTTTTCTTCCACATCTATAGTGCATGTTGCTATACTTGCCTCATTAACGTACTTCCAGTTGAACGAATGGAGAAGAGTGGCTAATGTCAAATGCACCATCCTATATGCTAGTGGCATTGCAGGACATATCCTTCTTCCTGATCCGAAGGGTATAAGCTCAAAATTTCGTCCTTTAAAATCAATTTCTTTCTCTAAAAACCTTTGAGGTGAAAACATTTTTGGTTTTGTCCATACACTTGGATCACGACCAATAGACCACACATTAACCCAAATTGTTGACTGCTTAGGTACTAAATAACCACATAGTTGCACATCTTCTTTAGCCATGTGGGGTATCAAAAACGGGGTCGGTGGATGCAATCTTAATGTTTCTTTCACTATTGCCTGAATATATGGTAATTTTGTAATATCCAATTCTTGCATTGATCCATCCTTTCCTAATACTTGATCAATCTCAATTTGAGCTTTTTCCATCACGTTTGGATTGCGCAATAGCTCTGTCATTGCCCACTCTAATGTGCTAGAGGTTGTATCTGTTCCAGCTAGAAACAAATCCTAAGAAGTAAGAACACACAAGTTAATGCATAAATGAAAATCAGCACACTTTGAACTTCATTGAGAAGAAATTACAACGAGCCCTTAATTGAAAGAAATCATTTAAGATTGTAGCTCTACTCTTAACTAAATTTTCTAGCAGTACTTACAAAGAGCATATGTTTGACGTCACGGAGGCTTAATTCTTCATCCCTAACAAGCTTGAGTAGAGTGCCTAGGACGTCATCCTTCACATCCGTTGGATCTTTCAACCTTCCATCAATAATTTCCTCAAAAACTCCCATCATCTTTTTGAAGTAACTCCTTTTCCTTTTAAGCACACCTTGCAGATCTAACTTCCTTACAAACGGGATATAATCCAACACATTAGGCCTCGCCTCCATAATATTCCAAACAATATCCTTAAACTCTTGTGAATTTGAAGAAACGTGACTAGCCAAATCCATCGAAAAAATTGTGTTGGACAATAAATTTAGTGATGTAGTGAACGCGGCCTTACCAATATCAACTGGTAGATTGTTTTCACAACATTGTTGTGCATACTCCACTAGCTCTTTCACCTTTGTGTGCCGCAAAACTTGGCTAACATCAAGCCGTTGAGTAGTAAACAACTGTAGCGTTGCAATCTTTCGAAGGTGACGCCATTTTGGGCATACTGGAAGCCATACCATGGAGAATTTCTTAAGGGATTTGGTCTGCGTAGGCCTACTAGAAAGAGCTAAGTCGTGCTCGAGGAACATTTCTTTTGCTACTTCTGGGGATGATATTACTATTGTAGTGATACTCCCGAGCTTAAGAGACATTATGGGGCCATAAGTTTTCGAAAGCTTTGCGACAACATGATGAGGCTTGTCGCCAAGTTTGTGAATGCTGCCTATGATCGGCCATGCTTTTGGTCCTGGAGGTAGTTTTGATTTGGTGATCACTTTTGAGGTGAAGAGGATTATTGGAAGGATTAGTGACACAATGATGAGGAGGAATAATAGTGAAATGGTGTAATATTCCATGGACATATGTAGAAGCTAGCTTTAAGGAATATCTTTAATATAGATAATAAATGTACAATTTTACGGTACATCCCAATATATATACTTATATAGTGTTAGGTTTAATATTTAAGTCCCGAGAAAAATATTTAATATATTTAAAACATGATGTTGGTCTAGGCATTATTACACACACAAAATTGATGACCGTCAATTTAGGAGCGTGATCTATGTGTGTGATAGGAGTAAGCTATCAGGAAGGCTAATGAGAAGTTTGAGGTGAAGGTCATTTGAAAAAAAAAACCTCTGTGACTCTAAAAGATTGTCTCCTTTTTTATTTTAATTTGTTCTTAAATGATTTTTCCCTTTTTGTTTAGAATAACTAAGATTAGTCTACAATCTCTGATCTTTCAACTTTTTAACTACAATATATGCTAAAAGACCAAACTACCTATAAGCTCAATAACTCTTAAAAAGTTGGAAGATTAGAAATGAGATAATCTTTTATAGTCGGAAAAAACTTCCATGTGTAACAGATGTTCACTGTACAACATGCATGGGTTTATAGTAGGCTGCATATGCACGTAATAAATCCTTCATTTGACATTTCATACAAGTTGTTGAAGGAGGGCAGAGCAGTTACATACTTACAGTGGCGGAGCCACGGTTAGTCATGGTGGGTCACGTGACCCACCATTATCTGAGAAAAAAATGAAGTTTTAGTTTTTTTTTTTTTTAAAAAACCCAGAATTTCTAGCTTTTGATATGTCAAACCGCAAGGAAGAAGAGAAAAACACAGATTCAGTGCCATAATCAATTGACTGGAAGAAGTGGAAATGAGGAAACATAAAAAAAAATTGCCATGGTTTTGAAGTTTGCACTTTGCAGAAACCAGAAGAGAGAGAAAGAAGAAAATGTGCAGTGGCTTTTTTGGAAGAGAGAGAAGGGCAACTTAAATAGATGGGGTCATGGGGAGCACGTGGGTTGGGGTAATTTCTTGTTCTTTTTTTTTTGTTCTTTCTTTTGCTCTTTTATTTTGGTTCTTTTTCTTTTATACTCTATTTAGTAGTAGGTTTCTTAAAAGTAAATTGTTAATTACTAGATCAAATAAGAATAGTGTTACTTTTTAAAAGTTGACTTTTTTTGGTGGGAAGGGCTAGGCTTTTTATACAATAGATTATTGAATGATAATGTTAGCCTTCCTCCGATTAATGTTTATTTATTTGCAATATTATGACACATTTTGGTAGTAGGCTTTTTTTATTTGTTTGATAACAAAAGGGATGAAACATTTGATTCATATAATGTTTAGGATCTTTTTAATCTTTTATGGACTTCCTCCGCTTTTCTTTTTATTTGCAATATTATGACACGAGAATTTAGAAAATAAAATAAAAAGTGACAAAGAGGACCCGGCTCCCACCGTTTAGGAGAAAGAAAGAGATAATATATTGCCAAAAATTCAATATTGCAAGTATTATGCAACTTTTTAAAACGAAAAATGTTGCAAGTAAAAAAAACAAAAAAGTAATGACTAAAAGAATTTCTTATTTGGAACAGATTTAAGAAATGATCTTGTTATATGATATTTAGTACAAAAATTTAATAGCACTTGAAAAAACTTATTAAAAAAATCACAACATGGGAATTGCGATGCAGTCTATCGTCAACTTCTTCGTTTCGACTGCGCTACCATTTATGCGACCGCAATGGAAACCACATTTTCAAATCATGGTGGTGACCCACCATCCGTAAAATCCTGGATCCGCCACTGTCTATATATCATGTATGTGCATCAGTGCATGGGTATTCAAAGTATTATAGTAACAATAATACTTCCTTAGCTTAGTTCTAATTAGGGGTGGGAATGAGCCGAGCCGAGCCCGAATAATGGTAGGCTCGGCTCGAGCTCGAGTTTCGAAAATGAGGCTCGGCTCGAGCTCGAGGCTCGTCGAGCCTCAAAAATGGAGCTCGGCTCGGGCTCGTGTGTTGGAATATGAGGCTCAGCTCGTGGCTCGGCTCGAGCTCGTTTGTGGCTCGGCTCGAGCTCGTTTGTGGCTCGACTCGAGCTCGAGTTGAGCTCGAGGCTCATGCTCGAATAAAGGCTCGAAATTGAGCTCAATTCTTTCCCATTTAATTGAAATGAATATTTCCCAAACTTAAAATCAACCATACAGTGATACAAATCTCACATCTGAGAAGTAAGAAATTCATATAGAGAAAAAGTGAGAAATCACATGTTGGTGGGCCATGCCCGTTGAGGTAAGAGAGCAGCGGCGGTACGGTGAGGCGGTATAGAGAGATGCGACAGTGTGACTGAGCATCAGTGATGTGAGATAGCAGATGCGGTGAGGCGAGAGGCGAGAGCAGCGACTGTGAGGCAAGAGAGTAGCGGTGGTGAGGCGAGAGAGCAGCGGCGGTACGGTGAGGCGTGAGTAGAACTGGCCGACTGCATTTTTGTGAGTGTAGAGCAGTAGAGTGTAGACACTTAGGGTTTCTTTGAGTTAACTGAAATAAATGTTTATGAGTTTTTGCATTTTTAGCAAATGAGTTTTTGAGTTTTGTTTCAACTTGGAAGTCGTGAGAGTGGACTGTGTCTAGTGGTTTATTTGCATTTCCCTTTTTTTCAAATATATGTTTTGCTTTTTTTACTAATGAATAATAATACTGTTTTTTATATTTTTTTAACAAAAAAAATAACTCGAGCCGTTCGCGAGCTTTTCGAGCCGAGCTCAGCCTAGCTCGTGGCTCGTCTCGTTAGGTCTCGAGCCGATCCCGAGCTCGAGCCGAGCCTTAGCGAGCCGAGTCCTGACCGAGCTTTGACCGAGCCGAACTCGAATAGTTCACGGGCAGGCTTGGCTCATTCCCAGCCCTAGTTCTAATATAGGTGGAACACTTTTTTCTTGAGATCACGACACCTAAGCAAGCAAAAAAGTTTATATGTTCCCAAATTAAAGACACTTATGTTTTCCTATTAAGCAAATCCTAGCTAGTTGTTTATATATTACTAGAACTGGATTCTCAAGTGTCTTCATTGTAAGACCCACATTGGGCTAAGCTTGCAAAGTAATAGTACCAAATGAGCTTAAGTTAATTGGCGCCCTCTTAGCTTCACCTTCCTTGTGGGAAGTCCTACAATTACAGGTAAGAGTCATGTTGTTTGATCTTGGAAGAATTATTGTGGGGTTAGTTGGGGGATTGGGGAAGCTAAGGAAGGGGAGGGGAGGGAGTGGAGTTTGGGCTTCATCTGGCCTGGGATGGAGATCTCCTAGCACTAAGGCCTTGACTCAGGCCCACTACTTTACAAAGCTGGGAAAAAAACAGCTTGCGAGGTAGTAGTAATACGCAGCTTCATTAATAGCTTCTTCATGAATAGACATACTAGTCTTATATCCATGCGATGCTTGCGAAAACAAAAATAAAGCAAAAAACTAAAGGTGATAATGTTGAGTTTAACCATTCATGATGGGAATTGGGAAGGGAGTTAGAGATGTGCATTAATTTGTTGAATTAGTTTTGTTAAAAGTTGAGTTTTTTTATGAGGGTATGTATATATATAACGTAGGATAGATACTAAGTCCTTCCCTCTTCCTTTGTATAGATAACAAGTCCTCCCATCTTCCCTTACAAAGTTAGAAGTATAATAGAGATTTGGTGTATGGTTATAATAATTAGGAAAAATTGTTAGAAACTACCTATTAAAGACACTTTTTTTAAAAAAACTACCTTATATCATGTTTATTTTACAAAACTACCTTATAAGTGGAAAAACTTTAAAAAGCACTACCAAATGTAGAATTTACTAACCATGGTTAACTATTCCCTCTAATTATCCCTCTAAGATTATGAAAATATCCCCCCTTAAATGACCCTAACCACCCTCTTTGTTTATTCCCTCACAACAGCGATTTTTCATCCCTTAAACCATTGAATTGCAGAACAGCCGCATTACCATATCTCGTTGCTTTCAACACTTGTTGAAATTTTTTTCACTTCCTCACTATCAAATTTGTCACTGCAGCATTTTATTCGCTTTCTTTCAATTACCCCAACTAGATACACGAGCGAGCATCAAATTGCATCTAAGTCATTAAGAGAAAGATCCACTTCCTCACTGTCAAACTTTTGACTTGTTCTTTTTCATGTTATATATAGTAGATGACTTAAGTAACCCCTATTGCAAGAACCAAAAGTTTAACTTCTTTGAATGTTTAAATGTGGGCAAAGGATGCTAGTGTTAGTTACCATTGAAATGGTGGACTGGGAGATTTTTGCTGTTTAGGGGTTATAGGTCTATATAAACTACTAATGTAAACCTTTATAGTAACTACTCAAAATTCACAGTTTAATCATATGTATTGTGTTTGATAATGAATACAATGAATGAAAAATCACTTATTTTGGTATGACTCTTGTCATATATGAAGCTATTGTTTACAATTAGTAGAAAACAACAAAAAACAATAACATGATATAAATTAGAGGGATAATTGGAGGGAATAGTTAACCATGGTTAGTAAATTCTACATTTGGTAGTGCTTTTTAAAGTTTTTCCACTTATAAGGTAGTTTTGTAAAATAAACGTGATATAAGGTAGTTTTTTTTTAAAAAAGGTCTTTAATAGGTAGTTTCTAATAATTTTTCCTAATAATTATAAGAATAATATTATAGAAAGTTTTTTAATAAGAACTATCAATATATACTATATGTTAACAATACATTTTGAAAAAAACTATCAATCGTAGCGCTACATCTATTCATTGTATAATATATGTACTAGAGATGGACAATAAAAAAAAATATTTTCTATAACTGAGTTGGATTCCACTAAATATTTATATTTAGCTCTAGTGGGTGGATTACCTAATGGATAAATAAAAAAATATTTTTTTTAAAAAAATTACTTCAATTATTAATTGCTATTCAATTTTTTGATGGCCGATTATCTCAACATTCTGACATAGTGGTACATTATAGAGTGGATATCACAACGTGTGTTATTATGTGTATTGCTCCCCAAATCACCTAGGAAGTGGAATAGCTTGAAGTGCCTCAGCTTTTTGCAATGCAATTCCAAACTTTTCTTCCATATTTACATCTTTTGGACTCGTCCCATGAGCATACTTCCAATTAAATGAATGAACAAGAACGCCCAACATCATCTGCACCATCCTATGGGCCAGTGGTATTCCAGGACATATTCTTCTCCCCGATCCGAAGGGTAAAAGTTCGAAATCTTGTCCTTTAAAATCCACATTTGTTTCGAGAAATCTTTCCGGTGAAAATATTTCTGGGTCTTGCCATACTCTTGGGTCATGACCAATTGAGTATACATTGACCCATATAGTTGAGTTCTTGGGCACCACATAGCCACCTAATGGCACATCCTGTTCGGCCTTATGTGGTATCAGAAACGGAGCTGGTGGGTATAGTCTCATTACTTCTTTCAATATCGATTGTACATATGGTAATTTTGCAATATCCGATTCTTGCATATTTCCATCCTTACCTAGTACTTGGTCCATTTCAGACTGAGCCTTTGTGATCTTTTCTGGATGGCGTATTAATAATGCCATAGCCCATTCCAACGAATTAGAGGTTGTATCTGTTCCTGCAACAAACAAATCCTAAACAACAAAGCATGTAATACATAAATGAGTATCAATACATTTTTTACTTCATCCAAAATAGATAATAAAATATGCCCTCAGGCCTCAGTTGGAAAAAAAAACATTGCTGAAGAAATTTAATTTACAAAATTGAGCATAGGTATTTGTCTAGCACCTCCCATCAACTAAACACTTGAGTTGAATCTTCTATCCTCCTAATCCTAATCCTAATCCTAATCCAATTCATTACTAATAAGAAACGATGGTCTTAGGGTTTCAAAATAGAATATGATTTAAGTCGAATTCTCTTGAAGATTTCGCTCAATTTGAATTTTGAAGCTTCTGAAAGTTTGCGTAATGGAAGGAAACAGTGAAAATTCAATTATTGGAAATTCTCATAATGTAAGTAATGTTTACACTGATCCTTACTTCGCTCTTAGTTTCGATCAAATTGTACACAAATTAGTTCCTGTGAATTTGAATTGGAATAGTTTCATTAGATGTCGTCGAAATGTGAAAGAGCTTTGATCGCAAATTAGGTTTTACTGATGAAATTGACAATATTTTCGTAGATGCACGCGTTGTGATTAAATTGATAACTTGCGATAGGAGAAGTTGTTAATGATGATCTATTATGGAAAAATGAAGCGATTTTGGGATTAATTGTATAATTTGTCTAGTTTGAAGTCCGCAATTCTGGTATTATGCTTCAATGTAGCTGTAACTTTCTGAAAAGACTTTGATTATGAATATGAGGTAAAATTGATGCATTTCCTCCTTGTTTTAAACTTGGCTTTGATAATGCCATAAGTAGTATTCTGGCTATGGATGCTTTGCTTGGCAAATTGAAAAACAAAATGAAGTTAGTGGTACTAATTAGTCTATTCACGAAATCGATGCTTTTGCTGCAGAAAGGTCTCAGTCTACGAATTTCGTGAATCGATACTAGAAAGGGGAGAATGTGGACTGAAAACAATGTGATTATTGGTCTAGGTATCCTGAAAAGAAGAATAATTCTAGAGCTAGCTCTTTTGGTTCTGGTGGCTATTGTGATTCTGGAAGTAAATGGTTGCGAATGTGATCAGTGACTGATTACTGGTCTAGGTATCCTGAAAAGAAGAACAATTCTAGAGCAAGTTCTTTTGGCTCTGGTGAGTGGTGGCTACTGTGATTCTGGAAGTAAATGGTTGCGAATGTGATCACTGAATGATCTGAGCTTGATGATATTGCCCTTGTTTTTGCTGCTGCTGGACCTAATTCAAGAAGTTATATCTGTGCAGGTATATTTCCTGAACATCTAATTAAATCTGATGCTTGGATCATTGATTATGGAGCAACTGATCACATGACCAATGATTATAATTTATTTCACAGCGAAAGAAAGTGAAAAAGGTCATTGTAATATGTTTACCTCATGGAAGGTAATATGTTTACCTTATGGGTGGTATTATGATTTCTCATCGATTGTTCTCTGAATTGTGCTATTTTTACCTATGTTTACACAGAACATTTGCACCTTATGAATGCACATTTTAGGTTCCTTCTACTAAGCATATTCTTGCTGTTGGAAGAAAGGTAGGAGGTGTTTACTACCTAAACACATGTGATTCAAAAAATCTAATTGTGCCTATTTTCTGTTCTGAGCATGTTCTTACTAGGTCCACAAATACTGTTACCTCTACTGTCACTGCCATATTTCTACTGCAATTGATCTTGATTTAGTACGTACATGTGTCATTATCCAAAATGAAGCACAAGATGTTTGTAAATGTTATCATTTGGATGATTATAGTTGTGAGATTTGTGTTTTGGCTAAACACCACAAAAGTCGCTTTCCTAGAAGCAACAGTAAGCAACAGTAAGGCTATAGACCTTTGGGGTCCTTACAAAACAAAAACTCTTCTTGGTGCTTCCTATTTCCTCATTATCCTTGTGGTTGTGAGTTGTGACCATAGTTGAATTACTTGGACTTTTTTTCTTCAAAACAAAATGAAAGTTCATTGAACTATTGCCAACTTCTTCACTTAACTAGAAACATATTTCAATTAGAGAGTCAAGTTTGTCGGGTCTGATAATGTTACAGATTATATTCACGACGACTAATGTCTTTCCTTGTTCTTGAATAGAGGAATAAAAGGACTGAAGGAGTACTGTTTGAGTTCCTCAACAAAATGGATGTATAAGAAGAAAGCATAGGCATTTGTTAGAAGTGGCTTGGTGTTATACTCCATATTCTTAGAGCTCATATTTTAATTATTTCATCAGTCTAAATGATTATATTATTAAGATATTTATCTGATGATTTTAAAGATCATTTTATTTATTTATTAATTTTAAAAAATCAGTATTTAGAAATTTGTTATGAATAAATTATTTACTTACAACTAGTTTTTATATTAATGTGGGCTCATAAGTAGGTCACTCACACATTAATATAATGGATTGAGTATAATTATATTTTATTGGGCTTAGTTTGCCTCTAAAAGGCCAAAAACATTGTTTTCGGACCAATTTTATGAAGTAAGCCTAGTTGTAATTGGGCTAGGTGAAATTAAGCCCTAATACGTTATGCCTATAGGACAGGTGGAAAGGAGAGACAAAGGGATGCGTGAACCAGATCGAGGGAGCCGAAGGAAGATGATCAATAGAATTTGAAGAACCGGCTATCCCCTCGATGTATCCAGCTTGGGAATGAGAGTCTGGATATGATAATTGAAGGAAGTCCCCTGAGATTGGGATAGAAATAAGGTTAAACTAGAATAAGGATATGATAAGGAAATTGCTTGTGCTAGAGTTAGTCATTCCTCCTTTCCCATGCCTTTTAGGATTTACCCTCACATTGTTTCAAAAGTGAGATCACACCAACTTGTTGAAGAGGGAAAGGTCGCTCTTAAATGCAGCCTCTCCTTTATATAAGATGATATGATGCCATCATTCGACCCGCAGCCTTATTGACTGAATGAATAGAGCAGTCAAGCAGGGATGGGAAGAAAGCAAATCCAGATGAACTTGATTCCGTGAACAAATCCATCTTACCTCACTGGCTCTAAGCATCTTTCGTATGAAATACTACGATGCTGATAGAGGAGGACAAATCAGCTCTAAAGTTATGTCATTTTTTTATACTTTTTCCTTACTCACTTTCTCTCTCTGTGCACTCTATCGCCTCCCTCTCATCTGATGTTCACGCGACGGTAAGCCACCGGCGTTTGTGTGGCTGCTTTGGTTGTTCATGTTGCTGCCAGGGACCTTGATTTTTTTGTTTTTCAACAATGAAATTATGCCTTAATTTTCATGTTTTGATATCTATTAAAATTATTATGCAATTTTTAGTAATAAGTATATATGATCATGTAGTTTATAGTTTTACTGTTTTATGAAGTTTATTTAGAGTTTTATGGTTAGAAAATCTTCCAGCTCTATATATTTAGTCAGAAACTCTGATAAACATGAACATATGACTAGTTTCCAAGATAAAATAGTTTTAAAACAATTGCTAGTAAAAGGGTTTAGAAGGGATTGTATTTATAAGTGAGATTTTGGAGCTCAAATCCATATTTTAAATAAGTTTATATATTCTGGTTTTGAATTTTAACAACCATAATTAGAAGTGAATAAATATTAATTATGCTTATTTTCATTGTTTTAGGTCCCGAGTTCATAAGAGGTGCTATTTACTAATTAGTACCTTCTGATGACGTTTTGAAAGAGATATCAAGGTATGTACCTGTACTAAGCTTAAGAAAGTGCTATCATGGTACATCCGTACATGGTTAGTAGCATGTTTAGATTTATCATTGTTAAGTACAATTCTTGGAACTTAGAATCATATTAGGAGAACTATCTGTAGAATTTCATGTTTAGGGAAATTGTATGAAGTTTTTTTTTTTTTTTTTGAAAGAAGGGAAATTTTATGAAGTTAACATGATCTATGGGATGTGTAACTATGTGTAGTAGATGGGCATGAATTTGTACTCTAGAGTTGTACTTCATCTTCCATGGAATTAAATTATTTATAACCTGTATGAACATTTTCAAACATTATAAAGCGAAAGCAAACGAAATTGCATAATATAATATTAAATTATATTTACTAGTGACAACATTAAGAACGTTTTTGCTTGTCCTCTAAAATATAATACTTCTACTCTTCTCAATGAATATGGTCATATGGTGGATCATTTTCAACGTCCAAATACCAAGCCCAAAAAAATATGTATCTATATTATTTTGGGAGTCCATTCATGGTACACCCGGGTGTACCATGCTCATGGTACACCCAAGGGTAATTTTGTAATAAATTCTCCGAATGAATAGAATTTTACTCATTCTAATAACTTATTTCTCCCCCTTTACTCTTCTTCTACATTGTTTCTCTTACCTTCATTTTCTCTCTCCTCCATTGTTTCTCTTACCTCTAAATTTCTCTCTCCTCCATTGATTCTCACCTCCAAATTTCTCTCTTCTCAATCATTTCTCACCTCCAAATTTTTCTCTTACATTATTGATTATTCATCTCTCTCCTCCAAATATGCAACCTTCATTGAAATCAATGAATGGCAAAAATCAATGAATGGCGAAATTAATTTTAGATTTGAAAATTAAAACTAGAGTGCCCGAGATTCTTCAATGGTGGAATTAATGATCGATAATGCAAAAGATGATTTGAGAATCAACACTAGTTAAGGTTTCTCTTACCTCCATTATTTCTCTTACCCCAAATTTTCTCTCTCTCCATTGTTTCTCACCTCCAAATTTCACTCTCTTTCATGATTTCTCTCTCATCGTGGTCAATTAAATTGATGGGCTATAAAATATGATTTGAGAAAATTGGGCTTCATCAATGGTAAAAACAAAAATTGAAGATTCAAATAAAGTTCATCAATGGTGGGCTTAGTTTCACATTTGAAATCAATATGGCAGTTGCAAAATGAGCAAACACTTATGCTCATTTGAGAAAATGAGCGAAAAAAGTTTGTTCATTTTGGGCAAAAGTGTTTCCTCGTTTTTCTGAAATGAGTAGAAATTTTTGCCCATTTGAGGAAGTCTGTTCATTTAGGCGAATGAGCAAAAGTGATTAGAAGTAATAGAATTTTGTTCATTTAGAGAATATCAAATGAAGCAATGAGCAAAAAGTAGTATTGGGTGTACCATGAGCCAGGTTTACTATGAATTTTCTCAATTTTTTGGGTTTTGCTATTTGACGCCCTAAAATTTTCTACTAACGCCCTAAATACAGTATTTTATACTTTATATATATATATATATATATATATATATATATATATATATATATATATATATACCATTATACCTCCATTTCTTTTCTCTCTTCCTCCCCTCCCCCACTTCACCTTCCCCTTCCCCCTTCTTCCACACCATGATCGCCACACCACCACTGCTGTCGACGTCATCGCCGCCGTACCACCACCACGAAACCTGGATAATAACAACCGCCAGGCCCCATTATTGAAGTTGGGATACTAAATTTTTTTTTAAAAAAAATGGAAAGGCGTCCACCATGGACACCCCACCACCGGTGGAGGCGTTTATGGCAGGCGCTCCACCACACGGTGAGGCGCCTGCCATGGACGCCTCCCTTTTTTTTGATTTTTTTTGTAAATCAAAGAAATGGTTAGAAAGGGGGAAAACAGAGAGAAGAAGGTTGGGGTGTGATGGTGGTGGCGGTGCGGCGGTGAATCCGGTAGCGGTGGTGGTGTGGGCTGTGGTGGTGGTGCGGTGGTGGTGGTGTGCCCGCCAGTGGTGATGTGTACTAAGATGGGGAAGGGAAGTGAAGAAGGAAGGGGAGAAATGAGAAAGAGATGGAAAGTATACCAATGTAGTATTATACACGTATTTAGGGCGTATCTAGCAAATTTTAGGGCGTTATTTAGCAACCCAAACCCGTAATCTTTATTTTTATTCTTTTACGCACAAGAATTTCTATTGGGCTTCCCTTTTGGGCAAAGACCGAGCACTACCGCTCCTTTCCGTTTACCGCCCCAGGTAGGGGTGTGCATAAATACCCGAAGCGGTCGATGTGATCCGATAAATCGGATATCCGATTCTGTTTTTTGGTGTTCGAATATATCGAATATCAAAATTCTTGGTTCGGAATAATTTTTCTGAAGCATGGGGATTCAATTAGATATTTTCGGATATGTGGTCAAATGTCTGATTCCATGACTGAATATCCGAACATTGATCTTAAACTTATTTTTGAACTTTTCTTTAAAAAATCAACTTTTTTAGTAATCGAATATCCGACCGGTCCGATCCTAAATTTTGGAAATCCTATTTTCCGGATCGCATTCGAGTTGCATTTTTCAGAAATGAACACTCCTACCCTGAGGGATGATAAATCAACAACCTGCAATTTTACCTTAATGTATATCTATTTGCCGACTACTCACTGACAGTTAGGGATACATCATGCCTTTCTCTCTCCTTGCTAGGATGAGGACTTGATGTGGGTCTCAAACTTGAGAGGTGATAGTGTTTGCCACTAAGCTACTCTTATTGCCTCACAAAGCTAACCAATAACTACAGCAGGACGAACTCTTACAAAAAAAAGCGGCCTGTTTTTGGCTAAATATTTGTGTCCAAGCTCAGGGCTTTTGTGGGCAATTTAGGCTTAAACATATATTTCGAGCCAAAGCATCGTGCCCTAACTGCCAATTTTTTGCGCAATTTTGGCCGGTCCTTCCCCAAAATTTGGCCCGGAAAAATTGCCCTAGCCCGAGAGTTTTTTGAGCGAAATCAGGCCGGAATTAATCATCTCTTTATTATACTTTAGACAATTGCAAATTTTACTTGAAAGTTGAACTTACTCACCACGAGCATATGTTTGACTTCTTCGAGGCTTAATTTATCATCCTTAGCAAGCTTGAGTAGAGTGCCTAGGACATCATCCTTCTCATCCGTTGACCTTTCATCAATAATCTTTTCGAATAATTCCATCAACTGAGTCACGTAACCCGTACTCCTTTTGAGTATTCCCTGCAAATCGAAGCTCTTTACAATAGGAAAAAAATCCGACAAATTAGGCTTTGCACCCTCTTCCATGATATTTGAAGCAATATCCTTAAACTCTTGTGAACTTGAAGAATCATGGCTAGCCAAATCCTTCGAGAAAAATGTGCTGGACAATAGATTTAACGTGGTCGTAAACGCGGCCTTACCAATATCCATAGGTACACCATTTTCACAACACTTTCGTGCATAGTCTACTAGCTCTTCTAGCTTCTTTTGCCGCAAAGCCTGACCAGTATTGAGTTGTTGATTCGAGAACAATTGCATAGTTGCAATCTTCCGAAGTTCCCGCCATTTGGCGGAAACTGGGAGCCAAACCATGGAGAGTCTGTCATGGTCTCTTGCGCGTGCACCATCTGGGACACTCCTACTAGAAATGGCTAAGTCATGTTTGACGAACATTTCTTTGGCTATTTCCGGGGATGAGATTACAACTGTAGTGATGCTTCCGAGTTTGAGAGACATTATGGGGCCGTAGATTTTTGCGAACTCGGTGAGAGTATGATGAGGCTTTTCACCAAGCATGTGGATGTTGCCTATGATAGGCCATGGTTTTGGTCCCGGAGGTAGTTTGGATTTGCTTAACAAGTTTGACAAGAAGATGATTGTGAAGACAATGGGGAGGAAAATTAGTGAAAAGGTATAAAATTCCATGAGAATACGTTGTCTGTGTCGAACTTAATTAAAATATATAAGATAAGGTAATTCTTTTTTTATGAGATATAGAAGAGAACTTTGAAACACTTGTATATTGCCACAACTGAACTACAATCTGGGAGCGCCATTATATAGGCTTTAGCAAAACAAACTTAACTAATAATAAGATATCCCTTCCAAAAAAAGGCTATCTACTTTCTAATGGTGGAAAGTGTGGCGCACTATATTACCCACTAAACATATCAAACTTAACTAAAAAAAAGCCTTCCCCTCAAAAAAAAAAAAAAAAAAAACTAAAAAAGCATATCAAACATAGCAAACTTAACATCTCAAATTAACAAAACAAACTTAACTAAAAATAAGATTATCCCTTCAAAAAAAAATGCTAACTACTTTCTAATGGTGGAAAGTGTGGCCTACTATATTACCCACTAAACATCAAACTCCACTAATTTATTCCAAGCTAATTAAGCTATTGATTATTGATCTATGGACCATGATCGATCCTAAATACTAGGAAGCAATATTTCAACGTTATGGGTTTAACTTGCTGATGAGTTTTCCGGCTTTTTTTATAGGGATAAATATAACTTTGACCAAAAAGGTCCAGACAGATTTTTAGTCACATGATTGGTTGCTTGATTGGTCCAAATATCAATGTAATAAATAATGTAGAATGTTGATCAAATACACTTATAAAAAAAAAGTTGATCAAATACGGAAATACCCTTGATCAGTGGCGGATCTAGGATTTAGAGTGAGGGGTAGCATAATAATGCACTATTATCGAATACCAACTTTTTTTTGAGGGGAATTGATTACCAACTTTAAACTACAAAAATCGAAGAGTAATATATATGACCTAATATTACTTTAATCGATTAAATTACAATTGACATCGAGTTCTCATATTCTAATACTGATTTAAAATTGAATACCTAATCTTTCGCAAGTTATCATTTTGAGATGAAAGAATATACATCGAGACAAAATTGAACAATTAACACCCAATTAGACTTTTTTTTGAAGTAACATGTGACTATATGACTACGTGTTTATTAATTTATAAATCACCTAATATTATTAGGGTTTGTCTTTTGCTAATAAACTATTCTATAATTCAATTTGACTTTGTAAATTAAATTAAATTGTTAGTCTGCTAATAGCCTATATAAGATTCTCCTTATGTAAGCAAAATGCTTAAAATATATTTGTTCTTAAACTAGCAAGGTAATTGAATTTTGGTATTATTTAGTGGGAAAAGTCATTGCTTTCAAGTAATGGGTGGTGGAGTGAGTCAAGTTAGAGAAAAACAACTATACATACAAGCAGCAGTAGTTGATAGAAACTAGAGGAAATAAAAAATAGAAAATACAATCAAGCATTAAAAATGAAGCTGTAGAGAGTCTCGAACACGGGCCGCTCAACATTTGTCATTAACTTTTTTAAGTTTCAAAACAACCAACTGCACTACACTACTTATATGTCAAGCAGTGCACATGCTACCCCTTGTTACTTAGTGGCTCCGCCACTGCCCTTGATATTGGTATCTTCAACAATTGTTTGTTTCTACTAATTTAATTCCCCAAGTATCGCCATCAATTAACATTTATGGTACATGTGGAGAGTGTTGTTATATGGAAATTAAACACAGCAAATTAAATTCCGAATATGATGAAATTACTTGGCAAGAGGAATTGCTTGAAGCGGTTGAGCTTTTTGCAGTGTAATACCAAACTTTTCTTCTACATCAATATCTTTTGAATTTTCTTCACCGTGATATTTCCAATTGAAAGAATGAAGAAGGGTAGCCAACATTAGATGCAACATCCTATACGCCAATGGTATGCCTGGACATATCCTTCTCCCTGCTCCAAAAGGTATAAGCTCAAAATCTCGACCTTTTACATCAGTATCTCTCCCAATAAACCTTTCAGGTGAAAACATAAGCGGGTTTGGCCATACACGTGGATCGCGACCAATTGACCATACATTTACCCATAATTGTGCATTTTTGGGCACGAAGTAGTCACATAATTCCACATTCTTTTCAGCCTTGTAGGGTATTAAAAATGGAGCAGGTGGATGCAATCTATAAATTTCCTTTACTATTGCTTGAATATAAGGTAGCTTTGAGATATTTGTTTCTTGAATTAATTCTGCTTTGCCAAAAACTTCATCTAGTTCATTTTGAGCTTTTACCATCTTGTTTGGGTTACGTAGTAATTCTGTCATTGCCCATTCCAACGTGCTAGAGGTCGTCTCAGTCCCTGCTGTAAATAAATCCTAAAATGCACCAACATACAAATATACAATATTAAGAAACCATACATTTTATGTTTATTCTAAGATGGCAGTACTTAAATTTCAATTTGTGGATTTTCCACAAAAATAACATTAATTGTATTGTTTTTTTTTTTGAGGGGAATTGTATTGTTTTTTTTGGTATATAGATTCTCCACCAAATACTCCAAAACAATTTCCAAAACTATAATAAGCAATGATAGCGCGACTGCCGCGACAATTTATGCGATCCTGCGTATCGGTGATTGGTGAAGATCATTATGAATCTTATTCTTATATTTCCTCACATGCAATTATTATTAAGGCCAAAGTATGGGCGAGAGCGACATACATATCAATGGTGGACCAGTCCAATAATTTTGCAATTAATTGGATAGTGAAAGAAACTTTAGCTTGTCCCGTAAAAAAAAAAAGGGTCCGTTCGGCATCACTGTAAGTTTTCAGTTTTTGGTTTTATGAATATAAAACTCATATGATATAAGGGGTATAATAAACTTAAAATTAGTCATACTTATATTAAACATGTCAATTTTGAAAACTTGACAATAAAAAACTGGAAACTACTTTTTTGGTTTTCATATTTTTGTTTTTGGTTTTAAAAAAAAAAACTGAAAACTGGAAACAAAAAACGATAACGAACGAGTCCTAAGTTGCTCATCTTTCTTGCTTAAGAATTAAGATGCCTTTAATTTTTATTAGATTTATCCACGTGCCTTTAAACAGAAAAAAATATCTACGGGGTACTTTTAAGGATATTTATGGGAAACATTAAATTTGAAATTTGTTTTACCAAGATAGTCTTGATTTGAGATTGCGTGATCTTATGCACTTCATGAAATGAATTAATCATTTTTCTCAACCCTAATAAAATTGTTTGATGGGCAATAGTAATAAAAGTTTCCACTTGGTAAATATAGTTTTTTCCAATCGATGTATATGTGATATTGAACACGAAATCTCACAACAATGTTAGCAATATCTATACCATAGTACACTCAAAGTCATTTAAATGAGCAAAGTATACACAAAAAGAAGCACTTCAGATGAGCAAATTAAATGGGCAAAAATCAATATTGTGTGCACCATGTATATGGTACACCTGAGTGCATTCCTAATGAATATGCTCATATTTAAAACTTCAAAAAAATATCACAATATTCCTTGTTCACCTCATATATGTGATCATGTTTCATGACTTTTATTACCAATTAATATCACTTACTACTATATAGGGTTACTATATAATAATGAAAGTTTATGAAAGAAAAACACATACTTCTATAAATTTTTATAAACATCTTATAAATTTTTATAAATACTGCCTAATAGACGAGTTAAAAATAACATTGTATATCCTATACTGCGAAAACACTTTGTATCTCAGACTCTTAGCATCCAAATTTAATCATCAAGCATATTAATATAAACAACAAAAGTTAATGAACTGAAAAGTATGATTGAGTATTACTTACCACGAGCAAATGTTTGACTTCATCAAGGCTCAATTCTTTGTCTTCAACAAGCTTGAGTAGAGTACCTAAGACATCATCTTTGGTATCATTTGGATTTCTTAACCTTCCTTCAATAATTTCCTCAAAAATTCCTAACATCTTGTTAGCGTAATCCGTAGCCCTTCTCAACACTCCTTGCAAATCAAACTCCTTGACTAACGGGAAAAAATCTGAAACATTAGGCCTTGCTCCTTCTACCATCATATGCCAAACAAGATCCTTAAACTCTTGTGAATCCGAAGAAACATGGCTAGCCAAATCCATCGAAAAAAATGTGCTCGACAACAAATTTAACGTGGTAGTAAATGCGGCCTTACCAATATTTAATGGTAAGCCGCGTTCACTACACTGTCTTGCATACTCAATTAACTCATCAACCTTCTTCTGCCGCAGAATCTGGCTAGCATCGAGCCGTTTTCCGGTGAATAATTGGACTGTTGCAATCTTCCTAAGGTTCCGCCATTTGGAACCAACAGGAAGAAAAACCATGGATAGTTGGTCATGGTTAGCTGCCCTTATGGCATCTGTATTACCTCTACCTGAAAAGTCCAAGTCATGTTTAAGGAACATTTCTTGGGCTACTTCTGGTGATGATATCACTATCGTAGTGATGCTTCCCAACTTAAGAGACATTATTGGACCATAGATTTTTGCGAGCTCGGCGACAGAACGATGAGGCTTGTCGCCGAGCTTAAATATGTTGCCTATGAATGGCCATGGTGTTGGTCCTGGAGGAAGTTTGGATTTGCTGAAAATTTTTGTAACGAAGATAATTGTGAAGATGATGAATAGTATTGTGGTGTAATACTCCATTGATAGATGTAGGACCTTTGCAAATCAGTACGGCGGCAACTTTGGTTACGTATGTGAGTAATTTTCAGGATTATATAGTGCGCTATAATCAAAGGTAATAGTCCGTTTACTTTTGTTTTATTAGAAGAAGATGACAAATGTGAGGCGGAAATAAATCAATACTGGTGGAAATAAGGAGGAGATAGAGCCTCGTGATTCATGGCCATATGTTCGGTTAGTGTGTGTCAATATTTTATAATTTTTGGCCTTAAGATTTTCTTTAGTCCTTCCAGATCTTATTTTACTGTGCAATATTAACTTTCAACGCTATTAATATTTCTCATTACTCATTTATCATTAATTAATGCATAAGAAGCTCCTTGGTGTAGTTGGTTGGGGATTGATCACCTTGTAAAGATCGAATCTTTCCAACTGCAGTACTTTGAGTTAGGGATTCCTTTTACCTTTCCCCCTGGCCCCTACTCTCAAGTATCTGACTCGCAAATGTTAACCAAAAACACCGTGCGGGTTAATGTATAGACAGAGACCCTTCTCCAGTTCTCCTTACCATAAAAAAATTAATCATTAATGCATATCTCATTGAATGTCTAGTGTTTGTTATACCATATACCTTGGTATACATAACTCTATGTACACACAAGGCCAAATGAGTCAGCATCTTTTCAAATGCGTATCATGTGTGCATATTTTGCAAAAGAACATTTCAAATGAGCATGATATTTTGGCATATAATTACGTTTATTTGCAAATGTGTACATTGCTTTTTCAAATGAGTATGTATGATAAATATGTATTATTAACATAATTCTTGTTGTTACATAAATGTATTTGATATTTTATGAATATGTATGACCTCTTGGAAATGATATTGATATCTATTCCATACTTTGAAATGAGTATTTGATGGTGTTATGCTGTCTAAGTTGATTGGGCTATGGTGCCTAAAGTTATGTCAGTGTTGGTGATTTTTGTTGTTTCACAAAAGTGTTTGATGTTTGATGTTTTTCAAATGAGTATGTATGATAAATATGTATTATTAACATAATTCTTGTTGTTACATAAATGTGTTTGATATTTTATGAATATGTATAACCTCTTGGAAAGGATATTGATATCTATTCCATACTTTGAAAATGAGTATTTGATGGTGTTATGCTGTCTAAGTTGATTGGGCTATGGTGCCTAAAGTTATGTCAATGTTGGTGATTTTTGTTGTTTCACAAAAGTGTTTGATGTTTTGTGAATATGTACAATCTCTTGGAAATGATATATATTCCATACTTTGAAAAAAGTATTTGATGGTGTTATGTTGTCTAAGTTAAACGAGCTATGATGCATGAAGCTATGGGAAAATAATTTTCTATACTCATTTGAAATCTAGTGCACTCACTTGAATTTTTATGTTCATAGTAACTTTGTAGTCACTTGAGAATTGTCATAGTCATTCAAACAATGTATCCACATTTGAATTAAGACGTACTAACTTCAACAAATGCATACTTATTTGAAAATTTGCTTACTGAGTTGGGCTATTCATTTGTAAAGTTAACTTAAACATTCATACTCATTTAAAAAGATACACACTCACTTGATCAAATACATGTGCATTTGATACAAATACATAGTCATTTTATCCGGTACAAATTCATTTTAAAGATATATACTCATTTGGCCTTGGTAATGCATAAAGCTATTGTAGAATTTGATGATAAAAATTGTATTGTTGAATCTATATATATATCTAAAACCCAAGGCAAAAACATGTCATGATGCCACATGTACTCCCCCTCTCCCACACAATTAAATGTGAAATATTCAACAATAAAAATGTGTGTTATAAGACTCGAACCCATGACCTCTCATTTGAGATACAAATGCTCTAGCCAACTATTCTATTATCTCATATTGGTCATTATAGGAAAAAGAATATATTTAAAGACAAGATAATTTTCTATTTTTAAGACAATTAAATACAAATGTATATATTGATACTCATTAAAACAATAAAAATGTGTGTTATAAGACTAGAACCCATGACCTCTCATTTGAGATACAAATGCATTAACCAACTACTCTATTATCTCATATTGATCTTTATGGGAAAAAGAATATATTTATAGACAAAATAATTTTCTATTTTTAAGACAATTAAATACAAATGTATATAATAATACTCATTAAGCTATTGTTAATAATAACGTGTCCTACTTTTCAGCAATCTTATATTAAAAAAAAGCTCTTCAATTTTTTTTAACCACCGTAATTAACACTACTACACCATTTCATTGCATCGGTTGTATTCTTACATATTAACCTACATCTAAAAAAAGATTGTATTATATTTTTTATAAGTAATTATATATTTATATATATGTACTCTCTTGAAGGCGAGGTTATATTGATGAATAATTTGTATTATAATTTACTATGTAGAAAATTTAAACGGAATTGGAAGATCACTTCCTATGCACAATCAAATGCATATAACTCTTTTTTTTTTCCACTTTTATCAAGTGTTTGATTCAATAATTCAAATTCAAATTGATAAATTATTAGGGGCATTGCCCGAGCTAACAACTAGTTTACCCATAAAAATTGTGCTACGCATCAATTATAAAGTAGTATTGAGAAAAAGTAGAAATATAACCAAAAATTCATGTTTTGCATTAATTTCATTACCAAAACTTTGACATAAAAATTTTCCTACAAAAATTACATCAAAACTAAATTTATTATTAACCATTATCAAACAGCCGTTAATGCAATTCATAAAGCTGCTTAATCATCTTCCAGTCCACATGAAAATTCTACACTTATTTATTTTCAACTCTTTTATTATCAATGAGAAGGAATCTGAAGATGACTTGGGTGTCACTACTATCCCTGCCGAGTAATATTAGAAATGTATATAGATTATAGATATAATAGTAGGTAACTGAATAAATGATCTTCCAAGCACGTATTAGATACGATTTTTAGTAAGTTATTTACCGACTTACTAAGAACAACGACTTTCACTGTAATAATTATGAGATACGAAGAAGAAACGATTGAATATTGGTTGTTAACAACAAACAATACAACAAGAGTTTATATATAGATTGATTTTGCCTTGAGAAAACACAAATGAATTCCATTCTCTAAGCAAGTAATTAATGAGAATGATTTTTCACACACATATAAATGCATATGGCACACCCCTATTTATAATATACAATATATTCAGAGGAAAAGCCCGAAACAAGGTGTTGTTTAACAATAAAAACGCGATAAATCGCGTTTTTTGGCGGAGGTGCTGAAGCACCGTTATAAGTGGTGCGAGAGCACCATAGCACAGATGCAGGCGCACCGTTATAAGTGGTGCGAGAGCACTTAAGTGTTTGCCTCCTAAGTTTTCTTATAGACGACTTGGTGTGGGAGCACCAATACATAGGTGCGCGAGCTCCTAATAAAATCCTGAAAACTTTACATAATCCTCTTATCCTTGTTACACTTAAACACCACAACTCCCTTTTTTTTTTTGAAAGAGAAATTTCATTAATTGAAAGCCAAACGGCATCTACAATAAGTAATAAAGAAAAACAGGATACAATCAAACAAGATCAGATCAACTTCGTCTTCGATGAAACTACAATGAACCAGATCGAATATTGTGGCGCAAGTCCCTTGTATTTGTTGTCCCAAGCAACTATTAATGGAACCGTCTATCATTTTGACATAGTTTGGAGAAGAACCTTCTTGATCTATCCATATTGACCGCATCCGAGCTTCCAATACCTTCATGTTGATAGTTTTGGACTTCAACCAATGAGAACAATTTCTCATACCTACAAATAAAAAACTAGACTCACAACTCCCATAAGGGAGAAGAAGACCTCCACAACAGAGAAGACTAATCTTCCCATATTAGGGCACAAGAAACTCTCATAAAGAGAGACTAACTTATTCAACAAAACAAAAGGACAAACTAGAAAGTGAAAACAAGAGAGGAAAAGGGGCTTACCATGGATGAGATCATCCATGGCAGCCCCTTACTGATGAAGGGAAAAGGGGAAAAAAAGGAGGCGGCTAGAGAGAAAAAAAACTAGGTTTAGGGTTTTACCTCACAATCCGCGTACTTAAACACCACAACTCCCTTGTGTAACAACATCATTGTAAATCTAACGAACACATGTTAAGTATAAAAGTATAAATGTTCCAACAAGTACTAGTTGGTTGACATAAAAAATCGTCTAACTTCTCAAATTAGATTGATCATCTGGGAACTGGAATTGCTTGAAGCGGCTGAGCCTTTTGCAATGTCATTCCAAACTTTTCTTTCATGTCTATATCTTTTGGACTTGCCCCATTACCATACTTCCAGTTGAATGAATGAAGAAGAGTAGCCAACAACATATGTGTCATTCGATAAGCAAGTGGCATTCCAGGACACATTCTTCTTCCTGATCCGAAGGGTATGAGTTTGAAATCTCGCCCTTTGATATCAATATCCATCTCCAAAAACCTTTCAGGAGAAAATGAATCCGGATTTGGCCAAACACTTGGATTACGACCAATCGACCATATATTAACCCAAATAGTTGAGTTTTTGGGCACTAAATAGTTGCATAACAGTACATCCTTTTCCGCTTTGTGAGGAATCAAAAAAGGAGTTGGTGGGTGCAATCTCAATGTTTCTTTTACTATTGCTTGAATATATGGTAATTTTGAGATAATTGACTCTTGCATAGAGATGTCCTTGCCAAGTACTTTGTCCACCTCAGCTTGAGCCTTTTCCATCTTTTCTGGATTGCGAAGTAATTCTGCCATTGCCCACTCCAATGTGATAGAGGTTGTATCTGTTCCCGCTACAAATAAATCCTAATTGCACAAATATTTTAATGACAAACAATACAATTTGTATTCCAGATGAAAAGATTTTCCGATAAAACCTTCACTAGAGAAATTATAGCACATTCTAATTAACTACTTCTCGGTCCATTTCTTTGAAATTATGCCGCTTTGACTTTCACGTTATTCAAGGGACAACTTTAACCATTATTTTAAGGTAAATGCTAAATACAACCCTTAGGGCTGTATTTAAGCATTAATAACTCATTATATATCCTTATATTTTCAATATAAAGTAGAATCTCAACATTAAAAAGAAAGCTATATTAATTAATCTTTGGAATTCTAAGCCTTTAAGCATTTAATGCTATCTAATTGCACTATGTTGAATTAATATTTTAATTATGTACTTGAGTATTTTAGTAGTTGATTCTACTCATTAAATAAGCATGTTCAAGTTGGCTTTACTTAGATTCTTTTGAAAGACTAAATAAACATTAAATATAAGAATTTACTATTTTTTAAGCACAACCCTTAGGGCTGTAGTTATCGGAACCCTTATTTTAATTATCTATTAGTAAAAATAAAAAAAGTTAATATTTAGTAAAAACATATTGAGACAAATTCAGTGATATCTCACGTCGCAATGTTAAAACGAGGAAGGATTAATCAAGCTTAAATGTAATTGAGAAAAATCCTGTGTGTCTCACTAGTTTTGTACTCATATATATGTCATTCGACTACTACTTCTTCTTCTTAGTTTTTATCGTGGTACGGCCCACAAGTCTGTCAATTTTAGTTTTAAATTTTAAAAGCTAAACATCTAATTGTTAAATTTCTAAAAGACTAAAACTAATGTAGAGAAAATGGTAGTTGCATATCCGGTCAAGTGTATTTACATAATTGTCTTATTTCGTTTTCCTAAATACTAATACAAAAAGTGCTTATGGCAAATAAATTGGATCAAGGGACAAGGGAGTAATATGTATGAAAACACTAGATATCTGAATTTTAGTTATCAATATGTGAAATATGAAAGTGAGACTTCATATTAAGTGCAATTACAAAAATGTCCTAAGCTCATATTTTTAATATTATTTTTTTTTGACAGGAAGAAAAAGGATTTCATTAATCATAAGGCCAAACGGCACTTACAAAAATTTCTGACAAATTTTAAAAACGATTTTTTCACTGTGCGACGTTTAGCGAAATGCGAAATGCACTGCCGTTGTTTTGGGAAATGCACCAAATGCCCCTAAGGTTTGACCGAATTGTACCAAATGCCATTAATGATGAACGGCGTTAGGCTAGTTAGTGCTTATTTACACAATTGCCCTAAGTTGTCTTCTTCCTCCTCTTTCTCTCTCCTCCCTCCTTTCTCCTCCTTCCCTTCCCCTCCATCCTATCCCCTGCCACCCCTTGAAATCCCCTCTTTTCCATATCTCTCACCAACACCACCATCTCTCTCTAACACCAACCACCAACCACCAATACTTCCACCAACTTCGCACCACCACTGCCACCGTACCACCACGAAGTCAAACACCACCATACCACCGAAGACCACCATACCCAGATGTCGACGACAAACGCCAATCACACCAAAGACCATACCCACCGAAGACCAAAACCATCCCCCAAGACCAGATCTCCCTGAAGTCGACCAACACCGCCGCCGCCACCGCAATCTCCTTCGTGACCTCCTTCACCACCACCCTTGAATTCGCCGATCTTCTTCTCTCACCGGAGTCACCACCCTTCTTTCTCTCTCCTCGATCTCCTTCACCGACCCACCACCCTTCTTTCTCTCTCCTCAATCTCTCACCATCGTTTTGGGAACCTCAATCACACACCACATTTCTCTCTCTTTTTGATCTCCTTCACGACCTCTTTTTTTTTGGTTGATTTGGGGTTATTTGGTGGTGGTGGTGGTGTTGGTGGGTGGGCGAGATGTTGGAAATTGATTTGGGTTGGATCGATGGTTTTAGTGGTGGATTTCGGTGGCGTCGGTCTTTGGGGGAGGGTAAGGGGGGGTTCTGTGAGGGTGGGGGGAAGGGGGGTTGCATGGGTGGGGGAGGGGGCTGCATGGGTGGGGGAGGGCGGCTACGAGGGAGGGCGAAGGGGGGGCCGTGGTGGGGTAGTTGGGTGGGTGGGTGGCGGAGGGCCGTGAGGTGGGGGGGCTACGGGGGTGGGGCTGCGTGGGTGGGGGGAGGGAGGGGGGGGTGGGGTAGTTGGGTGGGTGGGTGACCCGGGTGGGTGGGGGTTAGTGTTAGGGTAGGGTTAGAAGTTAGGGTTTAGGGCTAATTAGGGTTAGAGGGGGTAGATGGGTTAATTAACCCTAATGACTAACGGAAACTTAACACCGTTAGTCATTAATGGCATTTGGTGCATTTTATGCAAACCTTAGGGGTATTTGGTGCATTTTCAAAACAACGGCGTGTGCAGTGCATTTCGTGAAACCTCGGAGTGCGCGGTGAAAAAACCGTTTTAAAAAATAACAGACATACATGAACCTTCATAATTGACTACATCACAGGTTTGATAAAATTTAGCCTTAAAAAAATTCCCTTCATCTGAAGCAATACGATTCAGTGAGTTCGCTCTGTTTCGGCATTTTATCTAATTTCATATTTTTAATATTTAGATAACTAATTTTAGATGTCTAGGGATTTCCTAGTTATATGGCCGATAAGTAGGATTGAATATCAATTCATCTACATCCTTTTCGGGTCTTTCGATCGGAAAAGCCGAAAAGGTTCATCCCCTTTTGAATCAAACTCTTTTCTTTTTTGTCCTATGAATCACAAGTTCACAACTTTCTACTCCATTGACTTAATTTTCCCTGAATTAATTGCGTGCTTCACTATCTCCTTTGCTCCCTTTTTTACTTCTCCTCATACGTGGTTCACTACTACTTTGTCTCCCGTCAAAAAAAAAATTTACTACTAGGTCCACCTAATTCTTTTCTAGTTTATTTTTTTAAATACCAAAGTATTCATGGCAGACATCAGTGACTAATCTTCTTGGCTCGGATTTTCGGGTTAAGAATAAAGGATTGGCCAAGAATCACTTTTTATTTCCAAAGGTTGGGGTCTTGGGGATCAAAGTATCAACCAATTGGTTAAGGGATAATGTAATCGACCACTATTCTAAGGCCACTTGGTTGCCTAATTCTCTTCTTGTTGATGTTTTAGCTTTCTTGTCTTCTTTTTTTTTTGGAAAGGAATGTTAGTTTTTTTTTTGTCTTCGGTCACTGTATTCTTACTTGAGTTACTTCACGTCTTCACCATCTGTTTTTTCTTTTAAATTATCACTTAATCATCCTCAATTCAAAATTAAAAAAACCTACAAATTTATTATATAAAAGAAACGTTATCAGTTATCATGTCTTCACCATTGAATACTTTTCGCCTTTTGTTGAAAAATCAAACCACCTCCCCCCCTCTTCCCAGGAACCACCATTTAATGTACTTCATCTTTTCTTTTTGGCACTAACTGCGTGTACTTCACATAAAAGAAACGTTATACGAGTAAAGTCCCTTTTTACTCTCCAGTCTCCCCTCTCTTAGTTTGTTACTACTTTATCTGTCATTATTTTTTTTGGGCCCCACTGGGAATCCTTTGGTAAAAAGAAGGACCATATTGGACCAGCACCTATCGCAGGTCAGCCAGCCCACCTACACAGGTCAACGCTTGAGAGTAGGGTGGATTAAGGGAATCCCTACTCCCAAGCACAAGTAGGTAGTGGGGCTCGAACTTGTGACCTCAAAGTCACAAGGTGAGTTCCCCACCACCTCCACCAAGCAAGCTTGGTTATCTGTCATTTTTCATGTGACTTTGACTCAATAACACTATGTAGTAGGAGTAGGTACTTCTGTATTTGAATTTATCCAAGAATCATATTTAATGAAATCGCAAAAATTATTGCATTGATGCTATATATTGGAAAAAACGTTGTCTACCCGAAATTAATGGAAAACAAGTCGAACAAGAACATAACTTAGTTCCCCTCAAAAAAAAAAAGAACATAACTTAGTTCCCCTCAAAAAAAAAAGAACATAACTTAGTCTATATGTACAACAGTACAAGCTTAATATATATACTTCGTCTGTATTTTAGTTGCAATATTTTTATTTCACGATCTTCAACTAGGGGTGTAATTGAGGCGAGACAACTCGCGAGCTACTCGAGATCGACTCGGTCAAAACTCGGTCAAACCTCGACTCGAGTGAGCTCGAATCGACCTCGAGCACAACTCGAGATGTTGGCGAGTCGAGTTGAGCAAATCGATACTCGACTCGAAAACTCGTGAGAAGCTCGAATACCCAATTGTCAATAGTAAAATACCTAAATTTAACATTTTTTTACCTTAGGGTTGCTTTTAACATGAGACACTTGCAAGCTACTCGAAATTTACTAGGTCAAAACTCGACTCGGTCAAAACTCAACCAAAACTCGACTCGAGTGAGCTCGACTCAACTCAAGCTCGATTCAAAATGCTAACAAGTCGAGTCGAGCTAGATCAAACTCGAACTCGAACTCGACTCACATCATTGACACTCCTATCTTCAACACACGTATTATCTACTAATGTAATCCATTATTTAGTTGAAAAATCTGTTTGTGGAAAATGAAAGTCAAAATTTTGCAAGCCTTAACTTTTTTTATAAAAAAAGGAATTGAGGAAATATGTACTATCCTTTTGTAAAATTTTCTTTATAGATGTGAACAATTAATTGAGAAAAGGTAGTTGTATGAATTTCTTACCACGAGCATATGTTTGACGTCGTCAGGGTTCAATTCTTCATCCTTAACAAGTTTGAGTAAAGTACATAGAACATCATTCTTCACATCCGTTAACTTTGTCAACCTTCCATCAATGATTTCCTCGAAAATTCCCATTAGCTTGTTCATATAAACCATTCTCCTTTTCAATACTCCCTGCAAATCCAACTTTCTTGCTATCGGGAAAAAATCAGACACATTAGGCCTTGCACTATCTTCCAAAAGATTCCAAACAAGATCCTTGAACTCCTGTGAATTCAAAGAAGCATGGCTAGCCAAATCCATGGAGAAAAATGTGTTAGACAATAAATTTAATGCTGTAGTAAACCCAGCTTTACCAACATCAACAGGTAGACCCTTTTCACAACACTGTCGTACATAATCAACCAGCTCGTTCACCTTGATCTGCCGTAGTTCTTGGCTAGAATCGAGGCGTTGAGTAGTAAACAATTGGATAGTAGCAATTTTTCTAAGGTCCCGCCATTTAGGGGACACTGGGAGCCAAACAAGGGAAAATTTGTTGTGGTTACCCGCCCTCGAAGCATCCGGGACAGGCCTACTAGAAAGGGCTAAGTCGTGCTCGAGGAACATTTCTTTAGCGATTTCAGGGGATGATATTACTATTGTAGTGATGCTCCCGAGTTTGAGAGATAATATTGGGCCATAAGTTTTTGAGAGCTTGTCAACAGCCTGATGAGGCAATTTGCCTAGCTCGAGGATGTTGCCTATGATAGGCCATGGTTTTGGTCCTGGTGGTAAGTTGGATTTGCTGAACAATTTTGTGGAGAAGAGGATGGTGAGGACGATGATGGGAAGGAGTAATAGCGATGTGGTGAAATATTCCATTTGATGGAAGTGGTTTTGCTAAATTTGGGTCTTGAGAAAGGGAAAACAAGGAAAGTGATATGGTGAATTGGCTATTGACAAGTTCAAATAGATGATGGTTTGCGTGCGAGAAATGAGAATGGCGTTGGCGTAGAGGAATCCACACACTAATATCATTTGTTAATAACAGCTCGTGAATCGTCATGTTGAGATGGGCGACTTAAATTAATACTCCCTCTAGTTTATATTAACTTCTTATACAGTTATATTCATTACTCCCTCCATTTATATTTACTTGCTACATTTTTCATAAAAGAATATATATTTTTACTTACTACATTTATTTATTAGGTAACCACTGTCTACCAAAAAGTATCAATATTCTTCTTTATTTTTATCATCTTCCTTACTTATAAGAGCAATGTCATCCATGAAAATCCTCCATAGTCATGTCACTCTCTCTCCAATGTGAAAGGATCCTCGTGGATGAGAAAATATCCTTGAGGATCCTCAAAGGATGAGTATAAAGGAGAATCCATCTTTGGAGGATTGAAAATCTTTGCCAATGTGCATAAAGTGGGGGATTTTTTTTGTTTTTTTATATGCGAATATAACAAGCAATCCCAGGGTATTAGATAACACTAATATATCTAACCTATATTGATCCTAGTCCCAAAATAAATTACTTTTTTAACGGGCACCCCCGGATGTTAGATAATACTAATATATCTTACCTATATTAATCCTAGTTCCAACAAGATTTATGAGTTAATTCTTCTTTGAATTATTGTTTTCGCTGAGATAACACAAGTTTTTGCCGAGATAGCACCCAAACTAGTTGATCTTCAACCGAGATAGTTAAACTTCTCCATATCCTTTACATATTTTCGTCCAATACATCATATAAACACAACAAGATTTCCAAGAAACTCAAGAATTTATTCAAGAAACTTAAAGAAAGCTACCCTACGTTCGCTAGAGCCTTAAAATCGTGATTCTTGGTTCAAGAAACAGATCAAGTGCTATCAACAGCTAGTTGAAAATTCCCCTAAATTTTCGATCCTAGAGCACCTTTGTCCGAAATTATTTTTTTCTTTCCTTGTTTCTTTCTTCATTATACTATGCCCAGTGAGAAGTCCATCGAGACGCTTCCAATAGGGGTGGCAATGAGACGAGACAACTCGCGAGCTACTCAAGATTGACTTGGTCAAAACTCGGTCAAAGCTCGACTCGAGTGAGCTCGACTCGAGATGTTGGTGAGTCGAGTTGAGCAACTCGATACTCGACTCGAAAACTCGTGAGAAGCTCGAATGCCCAATTATCAATAGCAAAATACCTAAATTCAACATTTTTCTACCTTATTATTGATTTTAACATGAGACACTTGCAAGCTACTCGAAATCTACTCGGTCAAAGCTCGACTCGGTCAAAGATCGGACAAAGCTCGGTCAAAACTCGACTCGAGTGAGCTCGACTCAACTCAAACTCGACTCGAAATGCTAATTAACGAGTCGAGTCGAGCTATCTCAAACTCGAACTCGACTCGCGTCATTGCCACCCCTATTTTTTAGAATGTTTCACCACTTGTAACAATTTTTTTCTTGGATCAAATCTTCTACTAGTACATGACTTGTATAAAGAAAGATTTACTTTATTATTAATAACATGAACCTTGTTCCACTCCGTCTCCTGCTCCTCCTTGGTTCATATTAGGGGTGTTCATTTCGAATAATCCGATCCGGAGAAAATGCGATCTAAATCTGATCCGAAAAACCGGATATCCGAAATTTTGATTCGGATCGGTTGGATATCCGATAACTAGAAAATGTTGATTTTCCAAAGAATATATCAAAAAATAAGTTTTGGAACGAATCAGATTACCGGATATTTTCGGATATTTGTCCGGGTATCCGAAAAATATGCGATTAAATTCTCATGCTTCAGATATTTTCAGATATTTTCAGATATTTTCAGATATCCAAAAATGGAAAATTCTGATCCGTGTCCAATCTGGAATATCTAAATACCAAAAAAACATGATTGGATATCCGATTTATCGGATCGACCGGATCACGGATCAAATCATTCATATCGAATATCTATGCACTTCACTAGTTCATATGCCATTTTTATACATTTACTCCTCTTATCCTTTCATATTTAGTTGTTTGTGTGTCACAATCTTATGTAAACATTCGATCAATAATTATATATTTGAAAAATTATCACATAATATCAGGTAGTGTTTGAGAGTATTGATTTGATTTCAATTTCTTAATTTTTATTTTGGAATTTGATTTCCCTAGCTACTTTCATTTCCAAAATTACCTGTTCCGGAAAATAAGTAATTCCATAATCTCAAAGTCATTGTGTAGCTTGGCACAATTCCAGATCGAATTTCAAATTAAATTAATTTCCAAACAAACCATTATATAATTTTACAATGAAACAAATCTAACTATGATACCGCAGAGCTCTCCTTACATATCATTTTATATATTTATATATTAAGGAGCGCAATATATAAACACATCATGTTGTTCACCCTTCAAACCAGCTTGGAATATGTAATTGTTAGACATTGTATTGTACTATATAAATGTAGGCAGCCAAACACATTTTCTATTTACTTTTTTGGACAAATATGCATGTTCCACTTTCAGAAGAGGAACCATATTTATAGGACACGATACCATATAATAGGACACGTACCATCATGAACCACAAACATGTGTTATACTCAGTTAGTCAGTTATCAATAACTATCTAAGTACCACTACAAACACGTACAAGTAACTTGTATTATTAATGTCTTTGGAACGATAGGTCGCGAGGTTAAAATCCCCTCTCCTTTTCAGCTTTTGTACTGTCTTCGTTGCTCATATGGATCAAAAAAGAAACTTGTATTATTAGCTATGTAACTCCCCGGAATTCTCATATTATTAATGTTGTTTGGAATTAAACTTTTCTGTATCTTCCCAACACTACCTAACCCAATTCAGCAATTAACAACCTTATCGACAAGTCCACATTCCACAATGCTGAACCACTTTATCAAGAATTCAAGATCATGATTTTTTGTATTAAAATCTTACACCTCCGCAATCTCGATATCTTTTACCTTCTTCCCCGTGAAATATTTTACGTTTTTCATTCTCTCCCCCATGCTACTTGCTAGATTAATAAATTGATCAGACGCTTTATATGTGGCTTCTAAGTGTTTGTGATCTTGTTTTCGTAGATATTTGTGATCTTATCTTAATAAATAACTCTTGTGGTCAACCTTTATCTTCCACACGAAAAAACTATAAGAGGAAAAAAATTGGTATCTCTCCCTTCATATCATTCTAGCAAGTAGCAATAAAATATTTTTATAAGATAATGTTTGCCCCTAGAGGAAAAAATTATATCAAATTTGTTCCTCTCCCCCCATATAGCTTGTCAGCATGCATGGTCGTGGGCTCGTGGCATACCTAAAAGTGACCTCACTAGCACACGGGGTGGCTCGGTAAGAAACTTCCCCCAAGGGCATAATTTGCATCTGGCACAACACGAGACACAAACCCCAAGCAACTATTCTCTGTCTTTTATTTACTACATGCTATATTTTATTTTTCTCATTTTTCGATACACAACTTCAAACCTTAATATATTCACTTATTTTATAAGAGAAAATTTAATAAATTATATATTTGAAAAGTACATATTCAAAGGAATCAAACAAGATTCCGCATGATTATGTTTTTTTTCTTACGTATATAAAACTAAAAAAAGTCAAAATGGTCATGTAGATAGTGCCCATAAATAAAATGTAGCAAGTAAAAAAGATGGAGGGAGTATTGTAAGCGTGTTTTTATTTCGCTTACGCGGTGTGAGCGCGTATTAGATTTGACTACCCCATTGTAAAGGTTTTATTGAAAATTGTTTTGAAAGAAGTCGCCAACAATTCTTTTTAGGAAGAATCATTAACCTAATTGGATATGGGAAAACCGTAGGGACAAATTATTCATTGTAGATTTCTCCGTCTAGACTCCATAGATGGTCAAAATGAATCAAAGATTGAGTTCGGGGGTGAGGCACGAATATAGTCATAATGAACCACATTCGCCCAAAGTTGGCCTATACTAAATATCGATTCATTACAAATTTTATTCCCAAGAATAATCAAATAATTTTTTAAACACCCTAAAAAATATTTAGTCTAAGTATGTAATACCCCTCATGATTGCTTCAAAGGGATTTAGCAGGCTACTCATTCCAACAAGATGCATCTTTCTTTTAAGGAGCTTAATTCCTTAATTACTCCACAGTTAAGCGTGCTTGGATGGGAGTAGTCTTGGGATGGGTGACCTCCTTGGAAGTTTCTCAGGGTGCGCTTGAGTGAGGACAAAATGCGCCGGAAGAACTTGTGTTGGTTATTGAGGACAGTTGTTGGCCCTGGATGCGCATTGGTGACGATAGACTCGACTCCGGATGGGTCGGGTGTTACAAAGTAGGTTCAGGAAACACATAAAAAGACTAATTTTTAATGACATGTTATTATGCAATCAATTTACAGGGAACCTAGCAGGTTGTCCAAATTAATCTGATTAATGTTAGAACAATTCTTTAGGTCTTGTTTAGCAAAAATGACATGTCGGTGATAAAAACAATAAAGTAGGACAATCACATAATATGCATAGAATAAGCAGGCAGACATATAATAATGTATGAAAAGAAATAAAAATAAGAAAAGAAAATATTGCAGGGAGTTATTATAATATATACAATACTTATCGTCGCGGGGACGAATTAACAATCTACATCATGAATAGAATGTTAGTAACTTCAAGAAAATAATAAAAATAAATAAAGAAAATAAAAAAAGATCGTTAATTTATTTGACCCTCAGAAATTATACCACCGTCCGGGTCGTTGATTTGTACGGATCTTGAAAAATTGAACGTGGGAACGAGCCTTAAAAAAAGTTGTTATCTTTAGAAAATATGTTGCATGCGTTGTATGTATTTGTTGAAGGATATTGATTTGTTTGTTTTGCAAGAGTTGTATGTTGTACGGTGATGACGAGGACGAAGGTTTATATTAGATTAGTTTATAGTAGTTCGGTGTATGGAGGATGTAGGATATTGTACTGATGATTAGTATTAGGCGGCAAGATTATGGTGGGGGTGTTAATGTAAGGTAGCAGTAGAGTTGTTAGGCGGGAAGTGATGAAGGTTGATGATGATAGAGATCAAGGGTGGTGATTGGCCTGGATAGCAATAGAAGAGGTAATGGGAGATCTGTAGTGTCAGGAGGTGAGATGAGAGGAGTTGTGAGGTGAGGTAATTATATGAGCTGAAGAAAAGTTAGCCGTGGATTATCAGAGTGAAGACGTGTAAATTCGTTTGTGAGGAGATGTGAATTATTATATAGGTTTAGGTAGTTGGGATGCAATAGGTAACTGAAAACAAATAGGTCTCTTAAAAGATTCTTAGAAAATAGTTAGATAAAAATATTTGGAAACACTTTGCAAAAAGATCATTTTTTTTTATAAAAGATATTTTTATTAATAAAACTAATTAATATAATTCATTGACTCTATTAATTAAATTGGGCTAGAAAAAGGGTTTTAAAAATTGGGCTTTCATAAAAACTATTTTTAAAAGGTTTTCGTAAATGGGTTAATAAAAGAGTTATAAAAAGGTTTTGGGCTTAAAACATTTTATCTTAGACTCGTTCTTTATTCTTTCCTTGATCCGGATTAATTAGAGCGGGGTATTGATCATCATAGGGTACTAAATGGGGAGACACGATTATGTGTCTACAAATATAAAAAACATATAAAATTGTAACTAGGAATGTGCTAAAGGCAACTGCCACACCATGAGCCTAACCTTGGAATGGTTAGGTAGACATGGCTATCATGGCACAAGTGCAAGGTACAACTAGTGGACACGGACCATGCCACCCATATTAAAGAAGTTGCAAAAGTTGTTTGGGAAAAAAAAAGTTGAACCTCTTACCACTAGTAAATGTTTGACATCGTCAAGGCTCAATTCATCGTTCTCAACAAGCTTAAGTAAGGTGCTCAAGACATCATTTTTAACATCTGTTGGATCTTTCAACCTTTTATCAATGATTTCGTCAAAAATCCTCATCAACTTCTTCATATAAACTGTAGTCGTTTTCAACACACCTTGCAAGTCAAAATGCTTAACCAATGGGAAAAAATCTGATACATTAGGCCTTGCACCTTCTTCCAGCAAATGCCAAACAAGATCCTTAAACTCTTGTGAATCTGAAGAATCATAGCTAGCCAAATCCATGGAGAAAAATGTGTTAGACAACAAATTTAATGTGGTAGTAAACCCAGCTTTACCAATATCAACATGCACACCCTTTTTGCAACACTGTCGTACATACTCAACTAGCTCTTTCACCTTCTTCTGCCGCAAAAACTGACTAGTATCTAGGCGTTGCGTTGTAAACAACTGGATAGTAGCAATTTTTCGAAGGTCCCGCCATTTAGGGGATACTGGGAGGTAAATCATAGAGAATTTATCATGGTTTACGGCCTTCCCAGCATGCGGAACTGCCCTACTAGAAACGGCTAAGTCATGTTTAAGGAACATTTCTTTTACTATTTCTGGGGATGATATTATGTAGAGTATGCCTTGATTTTCGGTTCGAAGAAGAGAAGGAGAAAGAGCTCGAAGCTCAGCCCGGACGAGCGAAGAACGGCTCGGCCAAGGAAGTCAGCCCGGGCGGGCGTGCAATGGGCCCGGACGGGCAAGTGACAAGCTCGGGCGGGCCAGCCCAGTTGAATACATTTTGCCTCGAAGGCAGTTTCTTTGTGAAAAGCCTGCACCGGGCGGGCTGCTTTGGAGCCCGGGCGGGCGGGCGGTCCCCGGCCTGGGCGGGCAGCTGGCCCTGTTTTCAAGGTTTTGCGACTTTAATCCGGATTTTCCGGATTTATATGTTTTGGGTTTTGGGTCATTTTGTAAACTTAAGGATGACATATATAAGGCATCCTAAAGTCATTTAGAACCCTAAGATTCAAATTAGCCACAAAAAGATAACTCTCTCTCTCTCCTCATCTCTCTCTTCATCTCCATTGTAATTCCTCCATTAGAGAGGCTAAAGAAAACTCCAAGGTTCTTGCTTGTGGATGTAGGTCAAGGTTGACCGAACCACGTTAAATCTTTGTCTCTCTTTATTGCTTACTTTTCTCACTTAAAGTTTACAACTTTGCATTTATTGTTGAACTTGAAGTTAACTAGCAAACCCTAGGTCCTAGAAATTGCATTTATTTCTAACAATTGGTATCAAGAGCTTAAGGTTTGGGAGGTTTCTAGTTGATTTTTTTGAAGAATATGTCAACAATGAAGCTTGATATTGAGAAGTTTGATAGGTCCATCAACTTTGGACTATGGCAAGTGAAGATGAAGGCAATCTTGATTCAAAATGGTGTTCACAAGGCTCTAGAGGGCAAGGTGAAGAAGCCTACTACTATGACCGAAGAGAAATGGGAAGGATTGGATTTGAAGGCCTTATCGGCTATACAACTTTGCCTCTCGAATGAAGTATTGAGGGAAGTTGCTAAGGAGGACTCGGCGGCGGGTCTATGGTTGAAGTTGGAGTCTCTTTACATGGCAAAGAGTGTCACCAACCGACTTCTACTCAAGAGTAGATTGTATGACCTTCGACTTGAGGAGGGTAATTCTCTTAAGTCTCATATTGATGAGTTTTATTCTATTATGATGGATCTTCAAAATATTAATGTGACTTTGGATGATGAAGATTTGGCTATTTGGTTGTTGTGTTCATTACCATCTTCATACAAGCATTTTAGGGAAACTATCTTGTATGGTAGAGATGATTTGAGTATTGATGATGTTAGGGATGCTTTGAAACAAAGGGAGTTGATTGATAATCAATTGACATCTAAATCGTCAAACTCTAGTGATGGCTTGTTTGTTAGGGGTAGATCAAATGATGTTGCATCTACTAGTCAAGGTGGTAATGGTGGTAAGAATATGGGGCATTCTAAGTCAAAGAAGCCCAATTCTAATAGGCACAAGACTTGTAATTATTGTCATCTAAAGGGGCACATTAAGTCTGAATGCTACAAGTTGAAAAACAAGCAATCGGGGGATAGTAAGCCCGTGAAAGGCAAGGAACCCATGAACTCCGCCGATGTAAGCTATGTTGATTCCGATGGCGAAAGTGGAGCTTTGGTTGTTACTCATGATAGGCTCAAGAGCAAGAGTGAATGGATAATGGACTCGGGATGTTCTTTTCATGTGACACCCTACAAAGACATGTTCACCTCATATGAGGAGTATAATGGAGGCACGGTCACCATGGGAAACAATGCAACTTGCAAGGTGATTGGCATAGGGTCCGTGGATATCAAGATGTTTGATGGCACGGTTAGAACATTGTCCAAAGTCCGCCATGTTCCGGAAATGAAGAAGAACTTGATCTCTCTTGGTACTCTTGACAACAATGGGTGTAAGTACATAGCGGAAGGTGGAGTATTGAAGGTTATTAGGGGTGCACTTGTGTTGATGAAGGGTATTAAAAGGGGAAGCTTGTATGTGCTACAAGGTTCCATGGTTAGTGGTTCGGCAAATGTCTCCAAAACGGCACTATGAGTGACGATGATACCAAGCTTTGGCATTTGAGGCTTGGTCATATGGGAGAGCAAGGAATGTCCGAACTTTGCAAGCAAGGATTGCTAGATAATGTGAAGCTTGGCAACCTTGGCTTTTGTGAGCATTGTGTGTTTGGTAAACACAATCGGGTTAGCTTCAAGCCCGCAATACACAACACCAAAGGACCTCTTGATTACATCCATTCGGATTTATGGGGTCCCTCTAGGAAGACTTCTTTGGGTGGTTGTAGTTACTTGCTCACAATAATTGATGATTTCTCTAGGAAGGTGTGGTCGTTCTTTCTCAAGCACAAGGATGGTGTGTTTGATGTGTTTCTTCAATGGAAGACTATGATTGAGAAGAAGACCGACAAGAAGATCAAGGTTTTGAGAACCGACAATGGCCTAGAGTTTGTTGAAAAGAAGTTCACTAAGTATTGTCTTGATGAAGGCATTGTTCGTCATAGAACTTGTGTTGGGAGGCCTCAACAAAATGGTGTGGCGGAGAGGATGAATAGGACTCTCCTAGAGAGAGCAAGATGTATGCTCTCCCAAGCCAAGTTGGGGAAGATCTTTTGAGCCGAAGCGGTTGCAACGGCATGCTATTTGGTGAACCGATCTCCTCACTCCGCCCTTAACTTTAAATCTCCTCAAGAGGTATGGTTCGGAACTCCTTGTGATTATTATAATTTGAAAGTTTTTGGTTGTCCGACCTACATTCATGTAAATGAGGATAAACTTGAACCTAGAGCTAGAAAATGTGTATTTGTTGGCTATGGTTTGGGGGGTTAAGGGATATAGAGTTTGGTGTGAAAATTCTAGGAGGATAATAACTTCTAGAGATGTTGTGTTTGATGAATCATGTATGATCACTCCGGAGAAGGAGCTTGCTATTTGTAATGATGTAGGGTCATCTCATGACACCGAGGAGAAGGTGGAGCTTGAAAGTGCTTCACATGATGATGCTCTCACTCAAGAGAGGCATGTTGAGGGTTCACCACAAACCCAACGCATGACACTTGCTAGTGAGAGACAAAGAAGACAAATCAAGCCTCCTCAAAGATATGTTGAGGAGTGTGACTATGTGCAATATGCTCTCACCGTGGCAAATGAGGTAGAGACCTTTGATGATCCATGCTCCTACAAGGAAGCAATGTCTCTACCCGATTCAAGCAAGTGGTTGATGGCAATGAAGCAAGAGATGGAGTCTTTGCACAAGAACAATACTTGGGAGTTAGTTATTGCACCTAAGAAGAAGAAGATCGTTGGGTGTAAATGGGTGTACAAGAGAAAAGAGGGTACACCGGATTCGGGAGGTCCCGTCTACAAGGCAAGAGTTGTGGCAAGGGGTTTCACTCAAGTTGAGGGTGTTGATTTTCATCAAGTATTTTCACCGGTTGTGAAGCACTCGTCCATTAGAGTCTTGCTTGCCTTGGTAGCTATGGAAGACTTGGAGATATACCAACTTGATGTTAAGACCGCTTTCCTCCATGGGGACTTGGAGGAGGAAATCTACATGAAGCAACCGGAAGGTTTTGAGGTTGAAGGGAAAGAAGAGTATGTGCGCCGTTTGGTGAAGTCATTGTATGGGTTGAAGCAATCTCCTAGGCAATGGTATAGGCGATTTGATTCGTTTATGTTGGCTCATGAGTTCACAAGAAGCTCCTATGATAGTTGTGTCTACTACAAAGAGCTAGTAAGTGGTTCCTTCATTTACCTTTTGCTTTATGTTGATGATATGTTGGTTGCTTGCAAGCATTTGATTGAGGTCAACAATTTGAAGAAGTTGTTGAGTAGTGAGTTTGATATGAAGAATCTTGGTGAAGCCAAGAAGATACTTGGGATGGAGATTTGGAGAGATCGATCTAAGGGGGCATTGTACCTTAGCCAAAGGAGGTACATTGAGAAGGTTCTTGAGAGATTCTCAATGAGCAATGCAAAGCCCGTTTCTACTCCTCTCGGTTCTCACTTCAAGCTCTCAAAGGAGCTTTGTCCTCAATCCGAAGAAGAAGAAAGGGCCATGGCTCACATCCCCTATACTAGTGCCGTTGGGAGTGTGATGTATGCCATGGTATGTTCTAGGCCGGACATTGCTCAAGCGGTGAGCATGGTGAGCCGTTATATGTCAAGGCCCGGGAAAGGGCATTGGGAAGCTTTGAAATGGCTTCTAAGGTACTTGAAGGGTACCTCACACATTTGCTTGGAGTTTGGCCAAGATGCAAATGGTGTGATTGGGTATTGTGATTCGGATTATGGTGGAGACTTGGATGATCGGAAATCAACTTCGGGTTATGTGTTTACCTTGGGAGGTACGGCCGTGAGTTGGCAATCTTCGCTACAAGATGTTGTAGCTCTTTCAACTACGGAAGCGGAGTTCATGGCAATTACCGAGGCATTCAAGGAGGCAAAGTGGCTCAAAGGTTTGGTTGGGGAGATTAGCTCGTATTCTAAGGAGGTGTCCGTATTTTGTGATAGCCAAAGTGCCATTCACTTGGCTAACCAAAACACGTTCCATAGAAGAACGAAGCATATTGATGTGAAGTACAACTTCATCCGGAATGTCATTGATAAGAAAGAGTTGACATTGATGAAGATTCGTACTGAGGAGAACCCCTCCGACATGTTGACAAAGCCTTTGCCAACCACTAAGTTCACTTTGTGAGTGAACTTGGTGGGTCTCTCCTCTTGTTTGTTGTAAGCCCCTATGGGGGTAGAGCTTTGGAGTTTGATTAGTGTTTGTTTGGTGTTATTGGAGGTGTTTGGAGAAAATTCAAGTCTAGGTGGAGAATTGTAGAGTATGCCTTGATTTTCGGTTCGAAGAAGAGAAGGAGAAAGAGCTCGAAGCTCAGCCCGGACGAGCGAAGCACGGCTCGGCCAAGGAAATCAGCCCGGGCGGGCGTGCATGCAATGGGCACGGGCGGGCGGTGTAGCCCGGGCGGGCAAGTGACAAGCTCGGGCGGGCCAGTCCAGTTGAATACATTCTGCCTCGAAGGCAGTTTCTTTATGAAAAGCCTGCACCGGGCGGGCTGCTTTGGAGCCCGGGCGGGCAGCTGGCCCTGTTTTCGAGGTTTTGCGACTTTAATCCGGATTTTCCGGATTTATATGTTTTGGGTTTTGGGTCATTTTGTAAACTTAAGGATGATATATATAAGGCATCCTAAAGTCATTTAGAACCCTAAGATTCAAATTAGTCACAAAAAGATAACACTCTATCTCCTCCTCTCTCTCTTCATCTCCATTGTAATTCCTCCATTAGAGAGGCTAAAGAAAACTCCAAGGTTCTTGCTTGTGGATGTAGGTCAAGGTTGACCGAACCACGTTAAATCTTTGTCTCTCTTTATTGCTTACTTTTCTCACTTAAAGTTTACAACTTTGCATTTATTGTTGAACTTGAAGTTAACTAGCAAACCCTAGGTCCTAGAAATTGCATTTATTTCTAACATATTACTATTGTAGTAACGGTCCCTAATTTGAGAGACATTATGGGGCCGTAAATTTTTGATAGCTCGGCGATAGCGCGATGAGGCCTATCGCCGAGCTTGTGGAGGTTTCCTATGATAGGCCATGGTCTTGGCCCTGGAGGAAGTTTGTTTTTGCTGAATAGTTTTGAGAAGAGAGCTGTTAAGATAATGGGGAGAAAAATTAGTGAAAGGGTGTAATAATCCATTTGATGGAGGAGCTAAATGAATACTCCTACATTGTGGAAGGTGGTATACTTATACACTATAATAGGAGATCGACGTCGAATAGGTGACGAGCATGATGGCGCTTGGACGGTCTGCCGTGTAGGTTTGCGGTATAGCCCTTCTAAGACTTCCGGCAATAAATGGCAATATACTTGTATACACCAACCATTTGGCCTTGAATTATTGACAAAATAACTATATAAAGTAAATTGATCCGGCAAATAGGTCGGAATAAATCATATTTCACTGCATGGATATATAGCCACTATGGGTCTATGAGTATTATTATTAGTGTTAGCTAATTGACATTTTTTAACGCACATGTGGATGATGGAGAAGTTCATTGACTTCAAAAAGTTGAAAAAGACAAAGAAGACATATATCTTATGTGACCATTGAACCTTGCTGAGCTGGTGTAGCTCGTCGACTGACAAACTTTTATTTTGGTCATTGATAAATCTATTATTTTGACAACTCTTTTTATAATATTAGGGATTTTTTGAGATGAAACTAAATAAGTTAAATGCAACTACTTTTATTTTTCTTTCATTTTCTATTAGCTTTATGTTAGGAATAATGTTTCCTTAGTTGTAATTCCTTCAAGAGTGAGTACACAAGAGGAAAAAAGCCCAAGGGCTGCGTTTTTTGACCGCAGCCATTAGACTAGCAGCCCTTGGCATTTAGGAAGGGTTGCGGTCAAGGCAAAAACCGCAGCCCTTGGTGGGTTAAGGGCCAAAACCGCCGCCCTTGGTGAGTTAAGGGATGCGGTTTTCGCCCTTAACCGCAGCCCTTACCCCACCAAGGGCTGCAGTTTTTGCCCAAACCGCAGCCCTTGTGACCCAAAAAAAAAAAAAAAAATAAAAAAAATTTTGCATTTTTTTGTCCTAAATGTTCCCAACACAGTTATATATATATATATATTAGTATCATAAATTATGTTTTTTTACACAAATATAGAGAAAACAATAACTGAATTACATTAGTTCGAGGCTGCCCTCGAGTGTTTGAATTGCAATATATGAGCAGGATCACAAACACAAACTAGCATTACAACAAATCCACCAAGACTAGCATCCGGATCCCTCGAAAGCAACTTCTCTAGAGATGATAGAACCTGGCAAATAAAACCACAATCGCTATAATTTGGAGGTGAACCTGGGGGTGTAGCGGGGAGGCAAAGCGGGGGTGTGTAGCGGGGGCGGCAGGGGGTGTGTAGCGGGGGCGGCGAGGGTCTTGGGGGTGGGGGTGCTGCGGCCGGTGGGGGGGGGGGTGGGGGGTGTAGCGGGTGGGGGTGGGGGGGTCTTTGGCTAGGGTGGGGGTGTAGCGAAGTCTTTGGGGTGGGGAGCTGTTGGGCGGTGGGGGTGCCGGGGTGTAGCAAGGGGTCGGGGGTGCGGGGGTGCGGGGGGGTGTTGGGTCAGGGTCGGGGTGTAGCAAGGGTTATAAACATTCAACCTATAAAGTAATAGGCAAAAGAAGAAAAAAATAATGACGATTACTGAAGAATGATGGAGAAATGTAATGTGTAAAAAAATATATCAATATGCATCCTAACAAACACAAACAACGAACATTGTCTGTGTTGTCATACTTGTGCAAAAGTATTCAGACAAGAATCATAACTCATATGCTTGATTTATGCTACAAAAAAAACCCTCAAGGATGTAATTCATATACCAAGAAGACAAGTAGGTATAGGATGTGTTGTGCAAACAGTTAAATGATAAATCGGCACTAGAAATATTTTATCATTGAAGAGAAAACTGTCAAAAGAATCAGCTCTAGTTCTCTCATGCCATTAACATACGTTGTTATAAGAATATCAATCAGATCTTTGTTTCTTTCCAGGTAATCACATGCGATTAAAGGAGAATGAACTTGTTGCCTTTGCAAATTAGCAACAATTTGAGTGGCACCTTTACGAGCCTGCAAAAGATTATCCTCACACAATTTGGCTTAGAGATTGGAGAAAGGTGTGTGTGGCAGAGGCAGCAAAGATTAAAAAAGGGCAGGACCTAGACTTTAGATAAAACCAAAAGCCAAGAGATGAAAAAAAGAAGAAGAAAAACAGATTGTGAATTGCAGGAGTCGAACTTGCGACCTCGAGCCCAGTGCAAGCGGACTAAAGTAACAAACAAAAGTACAAAACCACCGCGCTTCGCTTAGGTTTCATGTTCAGTTCTACGCTCAAACCATATATATCTATTACTACGTTTCTCTCTGTCAGGAAAAAAAAACATAAACTGCACAATTTTTTTCCAAAATTCATTGGGTTCATCTGAACCCAGTGAACTCATAGTAGATCCGCCCCTGACGAACAGTTCCCACAAATCAACAAACTAGTCAATCACATTTCCTGACTATGAAATGCTTGTTGAGAAGTCGAACAGATGGGTCAGATAGGATTCAAATCCGGTAAACTTTAAGTTCAGGTTATTTACTCTTTGGGTCAATTGTTTTGGGTTGTCAAATACATGCACATGACCCAGATATTTCGCATTCTGATCAGCAAAGTTACTCCTAATAACTAAATTACGAATTACAGTATTTGGACAGTAGAATCTGTCCCATACACATGACATAATTCTACAATAGTATAGAGTTTTAGATAGATGATCAAGCACTTAAAGTCTAAAAAACAACCACTTAATCATGGATCAAACAATTAAAGCCCTAAAACAATCACTTAGATGCATATTAGGCCAAGAAATCCCACAAATATCAATAACTAACTAAATTCACCAACTTTAAGCATGAAGTAAGCAATAATGGCCAAAAATAATTGAACAAAACCAGCACCATGATCCCAAAAGGGGCTACAATGCCCATACTAATTCCTCGAACAATCATCTTCAACTAAGGGGGAAAAGGAGATAAATAAGGTTCATCCTCGAACAATCAACTTCGGATAATAGGGTTCTAAATTCTAAAACATAACTCAATAAAAAGCAAAAAAAAAAGAGTGGGAATAAGACATACCTTTTCTCATACTCCAAATATACATTACAAGTTAATATGTAACACCGAACAACGCCTACATCGTAACCAACCCCAATATTCAATCACTACAGAAAGCACATATTCAATATTATGGTCAATTTTTAGTTTTCGAATACGAAATTTCATGTTCTACATTATAAGTCATATACTAGTTAACTTAATCATAGATATACACACTAATCATGTTAATATTGAACACTAAAACATATATACTACCCTAATTTAAAATCACTACTTCTAGATTCCGAAACCCAAAAGATTAACAAAGGAACACAATGCCCCCAATTAATTAAGTTAACCAATTCTTTTCCTGCTTAATTGCCCAATACAATATGAGCAAACAACTTTCTAAAAACTCAAGTGACTGTATGTAATCTTTGGAATCATATCATATCAATCTTTTATGCTATGAATTGATTGAGATTGGATTAACATTTAACAATGCAAATTATTCCATGAAAATTACCATTTTTCATACCTCAAAATTCTTAGTAAAACAACCCAAAAGATAAGATCTTGGACAGTAAAAGTAAAAGATCTAAGCATTTTCATCAAAATTCAACAAATCCCACCTCAAAAAAATGGCAGCAATAGCCATGTAATTAAAATCTGGGATAGAAAAGCAGAAAATGAACTAACCCACAACAGAAAATCTAACCAAAAAATCTTTTCTTTTTATATAATTAATTTTCACCAATAAACAGAGAAGAAAAACAAATAGTGAAGTCATAAAGATCTACATTGCAACTTTCAGCTTAAAAAATGAGATAACACAGCAACCCTCATCATCCACAAACCACATTGGCAAAAACCCAATTCATCTTGTCATATTCCCATAAAAAATATTCAATTTTTCTCTTATTTCATATAAAATTGCACAAAAACAGGGGAAATTTCATATGAATAAAATAATGATAACCTGTAAAAAATTAAAATTTAAAACTTTTAAAAAAAGTTTAAAGAGAATACCTTGGAACAGGTAACTTGCAGATCTCAGACGATTACCTTGGAACAAGTTTAAAAAAATTATGTGTGACAGCATGAAGTGTGTTTACCTCAGTTTCATTTACTTCCTTTGAGCTACCAAACTTTACATAGTTTTGAGTCTCAGACGATTGAAGCAGAAATTTTCTTGCAGATCTTCTTTTGATCTGATAGGAAGCTCGCTGATGCAAAAAGAGCTAAAACAAGATGGAGAAATTTTAAGAGAAATTTCAACGAACCCAGATAAATGGTAACAAACAGAGAGCATAAATTGTAAGAGAAAGAGATGGAGAAATTACCATCAATAAGAAAGAAGTAGTTGACATAGCCATAGCCATAGCCAAAGAAATGACCAAGAAAATCGCAACAAACACGAACATCGTAATCCAGTGATAGGTAGGTTGTACAAACCCTAAAACCAAACGAATTTAATGTTGAATTGAGCATAAAAAGGGTAAAATCAGATAAGTTCAAAAACATAGATCTAAACACATACAATAAAGTAAAATAAGAAAAGAGGAAGAGAGAAGAAGAAGAATTACCTTGTCGTCAGCCATGGAAGCTGGGGGAAGAGGAGGAGAGAGAAAGAGGGAAAGACAATTCATCCATAGCACGCTTAAGCGAAAGCATCGCAAATTCGCAGCAGAAGACGAAGAGGCAGCAAGAATATCAGAGACTTCGCGTTTTTGGAGGAGAGAGAAAGTGAGAGATGGAGTAGCGAGAAAGAGGCGCGGCGAGAGTGAGACAGGGAGTCTGAGGTTAGAGGTAGCAAGGGTTAGAGTAGAGAATCCAATGACAGCGAGGGAAATAAATGTTATGCGCGAAAATAATTATAAAAAAAGGGTTACGTTTTTTAAATTAACCGCAGCCCTTGAATTAAGGGCTGCAGTTAGCCCAAAAACCGCAGCCCTTAATTTTAAGGGCTGCGTTTTTCATATAACCGCAGCCCTTGCATAGCAGCCCTTGGCTTTTTTTCCACTAGTGGTATTAAGTACAACCTATTAACACTAATGGGCTTTACAATAAGCACTCAACTAAGCTAATACAACAAATAATAAGCATATATACATAGTGGCCCAAGGTGTGCCTAACACCCCCCCTCAAGTTGGAGCATGTAGGTCGCAAATGCCCAACTTGGATAAGAGAAAATGAAACTGACGATGGCCTAAGGTCTTGGTGAAAATGTCCGCCAATTGGGACGTAGTAGGAACATGATGAGTAGAAATAAGACCAGCGTCAAGCGCATCGCGAACATAATGACAATCCACTTCTATGTGTTTCGTGCGTTCATGGAACACAGGATTTTGAGCAATGTAGAGAGCGGATTGACTATCACAATAGAGATGCATCGCACGGGGATGAGCTATGCCAAGGCTATGAAGCAGGGCCTTAAGCCATATCAACTCACAAGTGGTAGTGGCCATAGAACGATGCTCAGCTTCAGCGGAAGATCGAGAGACAGTGTGCTGCTTCTTAGTTTTCCAAGATACAGGAGAATGACCAAGAAAAACTAGTCAACCAGTAAGAGAACGCCGAGTAAGGGGGCAACTGGCCAAATCGGAATCACACCAACCAGTCAACTGAAGATCACAATCAGCACGAAGGAGAATCCCTTGCCCGGGACAACCCTTTAAGTAGTGAACAGCTCGAAGAGCAGCAGCCCAATGCTCCTGGTGAGGTGCCTGCATGAACTGAGCAAGAATGTGGACCGTGTAGGCCAAATCAGGACGAGTGAAAGATAAATAAATGAGACGGCCCACGAGACGACGATATTTCTCGGCATCATCGAGAAGGGGGCATGTGGCAAGAGCTAGGCGATGGTTCTGTTCCATCGGGAAACTAGATGGACGAGCCCCAAGGAGGCCGGACTCAGCGACAATATCAAGAGTGTACTTGCGCTGACACAGAAAGATCCCCTCGGATTTGCGAGCAACCTCAACTCCAAGAAAGTATTTGAGAAAACCCAAATCTTTCATGTGAAAGCAGGCACCCAAATAATGTTTGAAATCAGCAATAGCAGAGGAATTGTTCCCAGAAATAATCAGATCATCCACATAAACAAGAACATTGAGTTGCACGGAAGCCTGAGTAAGAGTGAAGAGAGAGTAATCAGAATAGGATTGATGGAAGCCATACTTTTTCAGAGAAGTAGCCAATTTCGCAAACCAACAACGAGGTGCCTGACGAAGACCATAGAGAGACTTCTGAAGGCGACACACCAAACCAGAGTTATGACTCTGAAAACCAGGAGGAGGCTTCATATAGAGCTCCTCATCAAGATCACCATGAAGGAACGCGTTGTGAACGTCCATCTGATGTAATTCCCAATTCTTAGCTGCAGCAATAGCTAGGAACGCACGCACAGTCACCATCTTGGCCACAGGAGCAAATGTCTCATTGTAATCAATGCCCTCAACCTGACGGTTACCAAAGATCACAAGACGCGCTTTGTAGCGCTCCACTGAACCATCAACATGATATTTGATTTTGTAAACCCATTTGCAGCCAAGAGCATGTTTCCCGGGAGGTAAAGGAGTCAGAACCCAAGTGGAATTAGCTTCCAAAGCATCAATCTCCTTTTGCATAGCCTCATGACAGCCAGGATGAGACAATGCCTCCTTGAAGCTACGAGGTTCATGACCTGCAGTGATAGCAGCAAGAAAAATATGGTGGCGCAGAGAAAATTTGTCAGCATTCACAAAATGTGCTAAAGGATAAGGGGTACCTGAGGAACCAGACGAAGGCGATGGACTCGAGGATGGACTCATAGTGGGACTCAGTGTGGTGACATAATCACGAAGCAAGACTAAGGTGCGTTTGGCCCGCTTACCCCTGCCCAAGTCCGAAACAACCTCAACGGACGAAGCAGGAGCAGCACCCGCATCATCAAGACCCGAGATCAGCAGGCCCAGTAGAGCGGCTGCTGTGAAGCATCAAGGTTGCCAGGAGGCTGCTGGGCAGAAGGCCCAAGGAGATCCGACGAAGCAGGCCCAAGCGGAGGAATGTCAGCGGGGGGGTCTGACGGCCCAGCAGGGGAATTCAAGAGGGGGGGCCAATTCATCACCATGAGAGACAAGGACTTGTTCTAAGTCTTCCAAAAAATCGCCATCCACCCCATCATGGGCACTCAAGGAATGAGAATGAATTTCAAAAGGAAATTCGTTCTCAAAAAATTACACATCCCGCGAAACAAATATCTCATGAGTTTCCAAATCAAACAACTTCTAGCCTTTTTAATGAGATGGATAGCCAACAAAAACACACCTCCTACTACGAGAAGCAAACTTATCCCCCTTAGAGCGTTGATTATGGGCAAAATAAAGTGAACCAAACACCTTTAATTCATGAAAATCAGGAACCACACCAAAGAGAATCTCATAGGGAGTTTGGTTATGCAACAAGTGAGAGGGAGTACGATTAATAAGATAAACCGCACCAAGAACACATTCACCCCAAAAAGAAATAGGTAAGTGACCTTGAAACATCAAAGCACGACTAACATTCAAAATATGGCGATGTTTGCGTTCAACACGAGCATTTTGTTGGGGTGTGCCAACACATGTTGTTTGAAAAATAATCCCATGAGTATCAAAATAGTCAAGCATGCAGTTAAACTCCGTACCATTGTCACTACACACTGTTTTAACAGTCACCTCAAACTGACGTTCAATCATGGCAAAGAAAGAACAAAATGACTTGTATACATCAGTTTTAGAAGTTAACAAGTAAACCCAAGTAGCACGAGAAAAATCATCCACTAAGGTGAGAAAATAGTGTGCACCACAAGACGAAGGAGTTTTATAAGAACCCCACAAATCACAATGTATCAACTCAAAAATGCGACTCGCTTTATTATAGCTGATGGGAAAACTAGGGCGAGACTGTTTAGCTTGAGGACAAACAATACAAGCTTTATGTAATGACTTGGAGCTATTACTAGAACTAAACACAGGAAGAAACTTGACAATCTTATCTGAAGGATGACCCAAACACCGATGCCACAACTCAAATTCACTGATAGCATGAACAGACGTCACATCACACACACTCGGAATCCCACGATAATAATAGAGTCCATCCTTAATTTCGTTCACCGGCTCCAATCAGGTTCCCCGAGCGAAGGTCCTGTATAGCACAAAGAGAATCAGTGAAGCGGACAAAACAATGAGAATCATCAATCAACTGCGACACAGAAATTAAGTTGCATTGAAGACCAGGAACAATAATAACATTGCGAAGGATTAAACCCCCAACAAGAGTAACCGAGCCAGATTGAGTAGCAACAATATGTTGGTCATGCGGCTAACCCACAGGACAAGAAGGAATAGACACAATATCAACCAACAAATGAGAATTGCCCGTTACATGATAGGAAGCACCAGTATCAAGTAACCACGAAGAAGTAATGCACTCACCCATCATGTGTTCATTGGTTTTATCATTTACCAAGTTTAATAAAACCTGCAGGAGTTAAGGAATCAAGGGGGAACCCCCCACTTGTGCGCCCATCACCGTACGTGGCAGGGGCCACGCCACTGCTAGGGGGAGGAGCTGGGCTGCTCACCGCGTGAGCACGCACAGCCAGGGAAGGCTGGCGACGGTCAGTCGTGGCTGGAGGTGCCAGGCGAGCCACGTCGGACTCGGTGGAAGGAGCCGACCCCGAGCCCTTCCCATATTTGTCTTCCCACCAAGACGGACGACCATGAAGCCGGAAACACGTGGAGACATCATGGCCTCGTTTCCGACAGTGGGTACATTGAAGAGAAGATTTATCAACCCGACCCGAGGCAGCTTTCACGGCAAAAATAGTAGCCTCGACAGCAGCGGTTTTGTCGCGAGCCATTCCCCGCACACGTTCCTCTTGGAGAAACGCTTGGTAAGCCCGATTGAGATCGGGAGAAGGCTGCTGCGAAAGGAGATTAGAGCGGACAGTAGCATAAAGATCGTCATCCACACCAATGTAAAATTGGTGGAGTTTTTCTTCATCCCGATCAGCGGTAAATTTGCCGGCAACATTACAAGTGCACTGACCACAAGTGCAGCCATGTAAGGACTTCAAGCGAGAGAAATCATCATACAATCCCATGAGAGAGTTATAATATTCGGCCATAGGCATACCTTTGGTTTGCTTACAAGCAGTGATGGTAGCACGCAACTGTTGAAGTCGAGGTCCGTCGGCGACGCAAAAACGAGACTCCAAATAAAGCCAAAGGGCGCGCGCATCATCAAAGTATGGAATGGAGGCAGCCACTTTCGAATCCATACTCCTTAGCATCCAAGAAACAAGCATGGAATTAACGGTATCCCAATCGAGAAGCTTCTTCTTCTTCTCAGTAGGTTTGTTAATGGTGCCATCAACAAACACAAATTTCCGACGAGCTTTCAAGGACAAGGTGATGGCCCTAGTCCACGCAAGATAATTGTCTCCCTTAAGAATCACGTGAGTGATTAAGTTTCCGGGTTGATCACCCGAGCCGAGATAGAACGGAGAAGCAGGATCAAGTTTGTGTTCCTCCGTCATGATGACTGCCACACGAAGAGAGAAAAGCAAAAAAAAAAAAAAAAATGTGGTGGACGCTGCGTTGGCGCTGCCGTGAGGAGCGGCTGAGCAGTGGGTTGACGGATGATGATGGAGATAGGGGTAGGGTTAGGCTTGAGGCTCCGATACCATGTTAGGAATAATGTTTCCTTAGTTGTAATTCCTTCAAGAGTTAGTATTAAGTACAACCTATTAACACTAATGGGCTTTATAATAAGCACCCAACTAAGCTAATACAACAAATAATAAGCATATATACATAGTGGCCCAAGGTGTGCCTAACACTTTATGGTGTGTATTTGTAAACTAAAGATTTTGAAAAGAAAATATTAGTACATTGTTAAAGATAATAGTGATTAAATATGCGTTTTGGAGATCATAAAATTTCATGCAGTGTAAAGTTGTAAACTACTCCTAAAGACTACACTAGATTGAGATGAAACATAACGTGTTCATCCTGAAAAATTTGCATATTGACAAAATAAGGGCCAAGATACCCAACAAATAGACCATTCAGATCTGTTGAATGTATGCCTCAGGTTCAACTCTTCAACTCAGGCCCACAGGCCACACAATATGGAGGCCCATACTCAAGCTCAGTTTTTGAATATAGCAGGCAGGTTGTTACAGTCAGAGGGGGATTTAGAGCTCGAGCTAGTCGTAAGAGGAAGAAGAAGAGAGAGGACGACAAACATATACATTTAATTTTTTATTAGTGAAAACTACCTTAATGGAAACACCATTGAACTTGTATGCATTGAACTATTTTCAATGCAGTGAAAACTACCTTAAGGAGTTCATAATTAATACTAATGCGGTGGAACACCTTTCTTTCCTTGCTTCAAAATGTTAGGTTTCCAATTCAGTTTTGGTTTGGTCCTGAACTCCTATTATGGAAGAGACAAAAGGAAAAAAAGACTAGTGGAAAGATGTTTATGATTGTCGTGTATAATTGGAAAATGTTATATATATACAATGGGCAGTTGTTGGGGCGAAGCTAGACTTGGTTGAGGAGGAAGGCCAAGTATACTTTCCTTCTGTTTTTTTATTACAGTGTGAGGGCCACTTTACTAAAATTCCCAATTTTCTTTTATTTGTGCCTCTTATATATTATAGGTACCATTGAGCTAGCAGGGGGCAAGACCCTCTTATAAGGCCCCTTATATGCTTCACCCCTGGGTAGTTGTATGAGTCGGAGATGGAAATGAAGGGAAAAAGAACTTAAAAAGACGACATGGTTTTCTGCAACTTTAATGTGACAGATAAATGTTAATCATTATCTTCATAATCGTAGTAAACATAATTATATGCCATCTTGTTGTCTAAAATTTAGGTATATATATAAACTATACAGGTGCAATCTTCAATAGTCATCTGATCCTTTTCAGGTTGATTTTATTTCATTTTATTTTCGGAATTTGAATTCCCTACTTGTTATTCCAAATTATTGGCTTGGAAAAACAAGTGATTCTAAATACATAATTTCAACGGTTTTTTCACCTGATACCCCCGAGTTTTCAAAAAATTCATGTGGTACCCTCCATGTTTTCAAAATTCACCAGGTACCCCTAAGTTTAAAACTAATTCACGGGGTACCCCTAAGTTTCAAACTAATACACTCAAATGCCCTTAATGACTAACGACGTTAACCGTCGTTAGTCATTAACCCTAATTTTCTGTTTTCAACCCTAATTAACCCCCTAATGCTAACCTTAATCCTAACCCTTAGCCTAACCCTAATCCTAAACCCTAAACCTAACCCTAACCACCCTCCCCCACACTCCCACCACCCCTGCAGCCTCCCCCACCCCAACCCCACCCCCTCCCCCAGCCCCCCTCCCTCCCCACCCGTCGACACCCCTCCCTCCCCCACCTCGTCGACACCCCCTCCCTCCCCTACCCTCGTCGACACCCAGTCCCTACCCCCTCTCCTCGATTTCCCACCCCCTCCCCACCATATTTCTCGGCACATCCCACCCTAAGTCCCGAAGATCCGGGCATCCCACACGAGCCACCATCTCAGGCGACGACGAAGATCTAGGCAACGAAGATCCGGGGTGGGGGAAATCAGGCGGCAACGAAGCTATGGGCGGCGAAGATGCGGGGTGGGGGAAATCTGAGCGACGAAACTAGAATGGTAGGGGAGCAACGAAAATCGACGGAGCGACGGTGGCGGGGAGGGGGAGGGGCTGCGGCGGCTCGAGCGGCGGTGGAGGAGTAGGGGTGGGGAGGGGGAGAGCTCGCGACGGTCGAGCGGCGGTGGAGGGGTAGGGGGTGGGGGAGGGGAGGGGTGGGGGAGGCTACAAGAGTGGTGGGAGGGTGGGGGAGGGGGTGGGGGGCAAAGTGGGGGAGGCTACGGGGGTGGTGTGAGGGTGGGGGAGGGGTGGTTAGGGTTAGGGTTAGATTTAGGGTTTAGGGTTAGGGTTTAGGGGTTAGGTTTAGGGTTTAGGGTTAGGGTTTAGGGCTAGGATTAGAGGTTAATTAGGGTTAATGACTAACGGCGGTTAACGCCGTTAGTCATTAAGGGTATTTAAGGGTACCCCGTGTATTAGTTTGAAACTTAGGGGTACCTGGTGAATTTTGAAAACATAGAGGGTACCAGGTGAATTTTTTGAAAACTCGGGGGTATCAGGTGAAAAAACCGTAATTTCAAAGTCACTGTATGTAATTTAGACAATTCCAGAATTTCAAATGAAATATTAGTTTATTCCAACAGACGATTATATAATTTCACATTGAAACGTATCTAACTACGACAAAACTCTCCTTCTTGCATATCATTCTATTCATGAGAAAACTTCTCATGATGTTTAGTGGCTCATATAATACAAATATCTTGTGAAATTAAGAGATTGATCATCTAGAAACGGGAATCGCTTGAAGTGGCTCAACCTTTTGCAATGTAATCCCGAACTTTTCTTCCATATCTATATCTTCTGGGCTTTCCCCATGTCCATGCTTCCAATGGAAAGAATGAAGAAGAGTAGCCAACATTAGATGTGTCATCCTATAAGCTAGTGGCATTCCAGGACATGATGTTCTTCCTGATCCAAAGGGCATGAGCTCAAAAGCTCGTCCTTTCACATCAATTTCTAGCTCCAAATGCCTTTCAGGGGAAAACAATTCTGGTTTTGACCACACACTTGGATTACGACCAATCGACCATACATTAACCCAGATAGTTGAGTTTGTAGGTACTAGATAGTTACCTAATAGTATATCTTTTTCCGCCTTGTGCGGAACCAAAAACGGAGTCACTGGATGCAATCTAAATGTTTCTTTCACTATTGCCTCAACATATGGTACTTTTGAGATATCATATTCTTGCATAAAACTATCTTTGCCAAGTACTTTGTCTACCTCAGCTTGAGCCTTTTCCATCTTTTCTGGATTGCGCAATAACTCTGCCATTGCCCATTCTAATGTGTTAGATGTTGTATCTGTTCCCGCTATAAATAAATCCTGATCGTACAAAGGTAGATACATTGATGGCATGTCAAAAGTAGTAGATATATTAATGAGATGCAATACATATATATTAATACACACATATACATATTATCATAATCATGCTCCCCCTCGAAACCAACTTTTTTTTAATGGTAAGGAGAAGGACTTTGTCTAGACCTCAGCCCGCACACTGTTCATTGTTTAGCATTTGCGAGCCAGATACTTGAGAGTAGGGAGGAAAGGTAACGAGAATCCCTACCCCCCAAAGTACTGCAGTTGGAAGGACTCGATCTTGTAACCTTAACGTTACAAGGTGAATTCACACCACCAAGCAAGCTTGATCCCCCTCCAACCCAACTTGGAATATATGATTGGTAGACAATACAATTTATATTCTACTATATAAGATGTAAGCGGACAAATAACTTTTCAATTTATCTTGTTCGTGAACAAATTATACTTTCTGATCTATTTAAAAATAAAATGTTCCATTTTCTACTTAAGAACTACTAGTTTTTAACTTTCTATTCCCGAACTACGCTCTGAATACTTAGTTTAGTTGATTAGGGATTCATCTTGTAACTTCAAGATCACAAGATCGAATCCTGACTTCGAACTGCGTTGCTTAGGGGTAGAGATACTCATTACCTTTCTCCCCTAACACAATATTTTGGTTAAGGTCTAGGCAAAGTCTTTCTTCCCAGTAAAAAAAATTATCCGCTATCATGTAAAGTATTATGAGGTACCATGTTTGATACATATAGGACACGTACACTCATAATACCACAAACATGTGTTACTATCACAAACACGTGTAAGATAACCTATATTATCAACTTCCTAACACCCGAGAATTCTCATATTACGAAAGAAGTTTGAGATGAAACTTTTTAGTATCTTCCCAACACTACCTGACCCAATTCATCAGCAATTTACAAATTTATATGCTGAACCACTTTATCAAGGTAACGGTTTTTCTTAATAAGATCTTACACCTCCACAATATCACAATCTTTTATCTTCTTCCCCTCGTAATTTTTATGAAAAGATAAGTCCCTTGAAATATTTTATGATATTCTCTCCCCGGCCTTTTCTAGTCGTTGCTAGATTAATAAATCGATCTGACACTTTACATGTGTCTTATAAGTGTTTGTGATCCTGTTTTCTTAGATGTTTGTGACCTTATCTCGACAAACAACTCCTCTGGAGTCTGGACAAAAACGCTACGTACGAGGAATTAAAGAATATTGGTATCTCTCCCTTTACTTTTACTTCACTGGCATCTAAACTCATATTCCAGTTATTTCAATAGTTGCTACTTGCTAATGTTATTAGATCATTCTGTCAATAAAGTAATTTTCTTTTTATATCAAATTTGTCTTCTTCTCCCCACTTAGCTTATTAGCATGGTCATGTCATACTAAAGATTTGAGCAACCATGAGTGCAAGCTTCAAATTTCAAAAGAGAGCTCACTGAGTCACTACTGACACACAGGCTGGCACAGTAAGAAGATAAGGGCCATAGTTTGTGTTAGGCACGAAATGGGACACAAGACACAAGCAAACTACTTCCTCCGTTCTAAAATAAGTGAAACACTTCTCTCTTTTATGTGAGAGCTTCTTGAAAGAAGTGTTTCACTTATTTTAGAACGGAGAAAGTATATATGATGAAAAACATATAAAATTGTAACTAGAAATTAAAATTGCTAAGGCAACCTAATCGAGCAGTTAACTTGGAATGGTTAGGTAGACATGGCACGAGCGAGGTACAGCTAGTGGTCCATAACCATGCCATCAATATTATTAAAGAAGTTGCAAAAGTTGTTTGAAAAAAAAAGGAAGTTGAACTTCTTACCGCAAGTAAATGCTTGACATCGTCGAGGCTCAATTCATTGTCCTCAACAAGCTTAAGTAAAGTGCTCAAGACATCATCCTTAACATCCGTTGGATCTTTCAACCTTTTATCAATAATTTCTTCAATTATCCCCATCAACTTCTTCATATAACCTGTAGTTGTTTTCAACACTCCTTGCAAGTCAAAGTGCTTAACTAATGGGAAAAAATCTGATACATTAGGCCTTGCACCTTCTTCCAACAAATGCCAAACAAGATCCTTAAACTCTTGTGAATCTGAAGAATCATAGCTAGCCAAATCCATGGAAAAAAATGTATTAGACAACAAATTTAACGTGGTCGTAAACCCGGCCTTACCAATATCAAGGGCTACACCCTTTTCACAACAATATCGTGCATACTCAACAAGCTCTTTCACCTTTTTTTGCCGTAAAACTTGACTTGTATCTAGGCGTTGTGTAGTAAACAACTGAATAGTAGCAACTTTTCGAAGGTCTCGCCATTTAGGACATACCGGGAGCCAAACCATGGAAAATTTGTCATGGTCTACGGCCCTTGCAGCATTTGGGACCGTTCTACTAGAAACGGCTAAGTCATGCTTTAGGAACAATTCTTTGACTACTTCCGGAGATGATATTACTATGGTAGTAATAGTCCCGAGTTTAAGAGACATTATGGGGCCGTAGATCTTTGAGAGCTCGGCGACAGCGCGATGAGGCCTGTCGCCGAGCTTGTGGAGACTTCCTATAATAGGCCATGGTTTTGGTCCTGGAGGGAGTTTGGATTTGCTGAAAGTTTTTGAGAAGAAGAGTGTTGTGAAGATGATGGGAACAAATATTAGTGAAAGGGTGTAATAATATTCCATTTTATGGGAGAGCTCTATCACTCTATGGATATATACTCCTATCTTGTGAAAGGTGGTAATGTGGTATACTTATAAACTATAGTCGGAGATGTCGAATAGGTGACGAGCGTGTTGGTGCCTGGACGGTGTGCCGTGTACGTTTGTGGTGTGCCGAATAATTTATTTCCCGTCTAAAACTTTTTGCATAAACTAATACTATACACCAACTGTTTTGGTCTAAAATAATTGACATAATATATAGAGTACTACTATATAAATTATAAAGTACATTTGATCCGGCAAATGTGTTTATGGAGTATAAATCATACTTCACTTTATGTCTTTACTCTTTATAGTTAAACCTACTACGTTTAGTACTCTAGTCGTCTACCTCAAAATTAAACATATAACTTCCTTCGAAAACAATGTTAAATCATATACCGACTACAGTACTATTATGTACTTTATTAGTAGTATTAATTGACATCTTTAATCCGCACATGTAAAGGATATAAAAATTCGTTCACTTTATATAAAGTTGACTGAAAAACTTGTAAAACTTCTATTATATGCCTATAAGAGATTTTTTTGCTCATTTCTCATTTGAACTCTGAACTCTCTATTTTATACTTGGTTATTATAGAGAGAGTTGTAAATGAGCAAATGAGCTAAAAATAGTTAGATGTACAACAGATGCACTTATAAATTTGTATTTTGGTCATTGAAACATTTGATATTATCGTTATAACCTTTTTATTGTTGCTTTTTTTATAAGATTAGGGTTTTTTTTAGGATATATCTTTAATTTAGTTTTAGAATACGATATCAATATGAGTAACAAAAAGCAGTACCTTTATTATTTCATTTAGTTTTTTTTTTCTATTGTACCATTAGGACTTTAACGTGCATTAATTATGTGGGGTCTTGTTAGATTTTTCTCGATATATACTTTCAAGATATCAACTACTTATAATATTTAGGAACAATCAATAATTAGATATTAATGCTCAAAAGTTATACGTTAGCAAACATAAAACGTCATATGATGCAACAAAAAAAACATAGCATAAATTGACAAAAAGAAACTAGATACCCCAAAAGTAGGCCATTTAGATTTGTTGAACGTATGCCTCAGGTGCAGCTGCTCAACTCAGGCCCACACAATATTCAGACCATAAGGTTGTTAGTTGTTACAATCATAGCCTCAAAGGAAGACAAAGCTCGAGCTAGTCGTAACTCATAACAAAAAAAAGAGGGAGGACAGCAAACTGTACAAGTAATTGAGATTAATTGTGTTAATCTAGATTGGTTAATCCTGACACTATATATATATATAGAGGTAGGATCCACTGAAAACTAACGTTAAGTTGAAAACTGAAAACCAACCTTTTTGCTCATTTTGCAGATTTTTGCTCATTTTATGATTTTTGCTCATTTTAAGTTTTTGCTAATTTTAAGAAACTTTTGCTCATTTTAGCAAACTTTCGCTCATTTTACAAACTTTTGTTCATTTTATGTTTTTTGCTCATTTTACGTTTTCGCTCATTTTACAATTTTTTGCTCATTTTATGTTTTTTGCTCATTTTATATTTTTGCTCATTCTAAGAACTTTTTGCTCATTTTATCTTTTTGCTCATTTTCAGAAACTTTTTGCTCATTTTATGTTGCAGTTTTCAGTTTTCAGCATAAGTAGTGGTTTTCACGTGATCCTATTCCTATATATATATATATATGAGGATATATTACAGCCTGTAATATATCCTCATATATATAGTGTCGTTAACACAATTAATCTCAATTACCCGTAATTTACGGGTAATTGAGATTAATTGTGTTAACGACACTATATATATATAAGGATATATTACATACCTAATATTATGAAAAGTCTCTTCTATCCTTTTACATACAATATTACACTAATTTAAACATATAAATTTTGTTGATTGCTTCACCAATTATTAGTTGATATATAAGATGGAATGTCATTGGACTTGTATGCAGATGCATTAATAATGAACCTTTTTTTCAATGTGGGCTCGAGTCTAGGGCCATTAAAGAGTTAATATCAATGGCGGATGCTGTGGAACACTTCTCTTTCCTTGCTTCAATTTAAATGTTAGGTTTTCAATTGAGTTAGGTTTTCCGTCATATATAGTTGCTTGTTTAGTTGTGTTTTGTGCCTCATGTCGTATGTGCCCAGGCCCGGCCCTGAGGGGTGTTCAATGGGGCGGTCGCCCAGGGCCCATAAAAAAGGAGGCCCAAGTTTCAAAAAATCCAGAAGTTAAAAACCCAGGGATAATAGCTTTTGATGAGTGAGACGTGAATATCCTACTTTCCTTCCGCTTTCACTGACCTTCTGTACTTTTTCTATCTACTCTCTTACGGGTTCTGCAAATCTATATCTTCATTCTTCAGTTCTTCACGCTTCCACAGTTCAACAATCAATCAAATATCAATTCATGGATACTCACCCTACTAGAAATTTTGCAACGGGAAAAAATTACATGATAGATATTGGGTTTTCTCATCTCTATTTTTTGCATCTGAAAATTCCAATCTCTTGTTTATCTGATTCTCTTTCTTATCCAAATACTGAATTCATAATTGATAATTGAGTTTGGTCTTGAAAATTGAGAAATTGATTTTGGGGCCTTGGTGGTAAATGGTAATCGTTTTCGACAAGTTGCAAAATCCAAATTCCAATCTTGAATGAGTTAGATCTTCCAACTTCCATTCTTCCTCTACAGAACCCGTGAGTTACTTTACTTCTTTTTACTAATTCAGTAATTTGTTTGTCTTACTTCTTAAATTGAATGATTGATATTCTTAATTTTTTATTCATTAAATTAATAATTCTTTTAATATTTTATGGTATCATCTTAATTTATTTTTATCATATTTTTACAGAGCATATATTGATATATACTGAAGACTTATAGTTGCTGAACTTTGGCAATGTATGTAGTGTTGGTTTCTCTAATTCTTGTCAGATTTCTGCGAATTTATTTCCCAAGTGTTGTTGTTCTATACTTATTTTGTATATGTTTTAAGATTTTTGTTATTATTGTCAAGATGTTGCCTAAAAAATTTCTGTCTAGGAGTGAAAAAAGAAAAAGAGGAAACGTTTAGATGAACTACAAAAATCACAACAAGGAGCCATATTTGAGGTCATCAATGTCACAAGAAAGATGGAGTGGTTTGGCAATTTTGTCTATTGAAATGGATATGTTAGAAAATACTAATCTCGATGATATTATTCATGATTTTGCTTCTCAAAATGCTAGAAGAAACCGCTTTTTATGATTATTTACATACTTTGTAGGTTTTAGGCGAAAATCTTTTGGCTTGGACATGGTTATTATATCTCAATTATGGATGATGGCTTCGAAGTAGATGAAGTGTTTACATTTATTACATCTTTTTGAGTTTTGTAACAACTAGATTACTAAATATGTAATACAAAGTATAATATCAATGAAATTGATGTTTTTTTCTAGGATCCATATGTTATATATATATATATATATATATATATATATATATATATATATATATATATATATATATATATATATATATATATATATATATATATATAGGGCCCACGTTTACCAAACCGCCCCGGGCCTTGAAATTGTCAGGACCGGGCCTGCTCCTTGTTATTATGGGGAAAAAAAGAACAATGACTATTATATTGTACTTAAAAGCTAAGAATAGTATAGTTTTCTGTAACTTCAATCTTACAGAGAAATGTTACGTTAATCATTATCTTTAGATTGTAGTAAACATAATCATTATGATAAATTATTGTTGTTTTTTAAAATTTAGATACACATCTCAATGCAATAATGTTCAATAATTGTCATTCGATCCTTTGTGGTTAATATATAATATTCCTTTTTTTTTACAAGGTACAAGGAGAGTACTAGTGGAAGCCCTATCTTAGGGAGAGACCAGTAGGAAACTAAAGTAGAAAGAAAAAAAGGAAACAAAAAATAAGTTAAAGTAAAAGAAAAACTAGATCGAGCAAGCTTCTCATAAGCTAACTAAAAGAGGGTACGCAAAGAAAACAAGATCTAGATCCCGAAAGGAGTACAACAAAGCTTCTTGAAGAAGCAAAAAGATCTAGGCAACCACCACCACATGGCGGAGAGTATGGGGACAACGACGATGAAAAGTTGTTGTCTGGGATGATCAGTCATGGTGGCGGCTAGGGGTATTCATTTCGGATATGCGATACGATCTGATCCGAATTTCGGATTGGGAAAAATGCGATCCGAAAAAATCGGATATCCGAAAACTAAAAAAATGAATTTTTCAAAGGAATAGTTCATAAAGTAAGTTTCAGATCGGATCATCGGATATTTGGGATATTCTGTCTTAGAAACGGATATGTTCGAATATTCCGGGTCGGATATCCGAAATAATTCCAATGTTTCGGATGTTTTCAGATATCCAAAAATAAATAATTTTGAACCGTATCCGATCCAAAATATCCGAAAACTAAAAAAACGGATCGGATATCCGATTTACCATACCGGATCACAGATCGGATCGACCAGATCGGATATTTATGAACACCCCTAGTGGCGGCACCTCGGGTAGAACCATCGACATCGGGAACGAGAGTAGTGAGATACCATTGTGTGGTTGGATCTCACCACTGAGCGGCAGCGAGAAGTCGGAGTAGGCAAGGAAGGAGCAATAATGGAGATAGCTAAGAGATAAGAAAGGCGGTGGAGGGGGCTAAGTGGGAGGCGGAGGAGGGGTTGGAGAAAAAGGCGATGGAGAGGGGCTAGATAATTCCAGAGATAAGGGTTATCCCATTTATCTAGAATTCTCTTGGGGTCCTATATAGGTAATATATAATAATATCATCTTTACTTATAAACTATGTGAAGGACATAATAGTTAACGAACATGTAATTCAGAAATCAAATCTTTCTTTACCTATCTATATTTAATCATCCAAAATGCTTCATATCATTTGACTTTTGTTTTGATGTCATTTTGTTATCTATTTTCACATCAATTTTGATATGTATCATGTCGTTATTTCACTTTTTTTTGATGTCATTTTGTCATTTATTTCATATCATTTCCATATGTTTCATGTCATTTCATTTGTTTTATGTCATTCCTCATTTATTTCATATCATTTGCTTCCTCCGGTTTTTTAGATGGCTCATTTAGACTTTTGACTATATTCACATACATGACTATCACTTGTGATTTGTATTTAAGGAAAGATATGGTCATGTGGGATCTTGTTAGATTCGTCTCAATGTATATTATCCAAATATCAACTTTTTGTAATTTTTGCTCGCTTATTAACAATTAGAGATATTAAGATTCAAATTAGTGTCTCGGCAAGTGTGCCTAAAGGAAACGGGTCAACGAAAAAATGGAGGAAGTATCATCTATTTCAAGTCATTTCACTTTTGTTTGATGTCATTTGTGTTATATCATTTATGATATGTTTCATGTCAAAACTTATGTTTGATGTCATTTTGTCATTTCAAATTATGTTACACAATAAGTTTGTGATGTAACATGTTACACCCAAAACGCTTTCTTAATCATCATACTATTCGAGACAAAGTTTCCCATGGTCACTTAGTAATCTAATGAAATCAACTTTTAAAAAAAATACATCAATCATCTAGGAAGTGGAATTGCTTGAAGTGGCTCAAACTTTCGCAATGTAATCCCAAACTTTTCTTCAATGTCTACATCTTTTGGACTTACCCCATGACCATACTTCCAACTAAATGAGTAAAGAAGAGTAGCCAACATTAAATGGGTCATTCTATAAGCCAGTGGCATTCCAGGACATATCCTCCTTCCCGATCCAAAGGGTATGAGCTCGAAATCACGTCCCTTAACATCCATCTCTTTCTCCAAATGTCTTTCTGGGGAAAATAATTCTGGGTTTGACCACACACTTGAATTATGACCAATTGACCATACATTAACCCAAATAGTTGAGTTTTTGGGCACTAAATAATTGCATAATAGTACATCTTCTTTTACCTTATGGGGAACCAGAAAAGGTGTTACTGGGTGCAATCTTAACGTTTCTTTCAATACTGCCTGAATGTATGGTAAATTTGAGATATTTGATTCTTGCATAGAATTATCCTTTCCAAGTACTTTGTCTACCTCAGCCTCAGCCTTTTCCATCTTTTGTGGATTACGCGAGAACTCGTCATTGCCCACTCTAATGTGCTTGAGGTTGTCTCTGTTCCCGCTACAAATAAATCCTAATCACACAAAGGTAGATACAATAATGAGATCCCCATGCATTTACTATTTCATCCATAAAACACATATTCAATAGTCTCTTCACTAAATTTTTTTACACTATATATGTTTAATTTAATCCATATATATTGATGATACTATACATGATCTCAGATTTGTATCACCTTCACAAAGCATTTCAAACCATAGTTATTAATCTACCATCTGTTCCTAATTGATGTTCCTACTTAAAATCTTGACATCATATAATAGAGATTATATAGAATCTTCTTAATTTATAGCTATAATTCCTTCATCTCAAAATATTTGCTCCTACTTATCTTTTTAGTCTATTCCAAATTCATTATTCCATTCTATTTATTGATCAAAATTTTCTCTCAGTATTTCCTAATATTTAATTGGGTCCAATCCCGTGAACCATTTCAGGTTTTATGTACTTTTTACTCTGCTTAAAATATACTTCCTCAATTTCGTTTTAAATGCAACAAAGGGGTATTTTTTGTTAGATACAAAATATTCCTTTGTTGCATTTAAAACGAAACGGAGGAAATATGTAAAAACCAAATTGAACGTAAAGCTTAACGTAAGGTTGTTAGAAGCTTGTTGTTCCACCATTGAAGTTTTTTAACAACTCAATATGATTTTTTTTAATTAAAAAAAAGATTAATTCTTGTATATGTAGTTTAATTTAAGTGCCAAAATCGATTGAGAAAATTATGGAAGTTGTATCTCTTACCACGAGTAAATGTTTGACATCGTCAAGGCTCAATTCCTTATCCTCAACTAGCTTGAGTAAGGTGTCCAAGACATCATCCTTAATGTCGGTTGGATCTTTCAACCTTCCATCATTAATTTCTTAAAAAATCCCCATCAACTTGTTCATGTATTCCCTTGATGTTTTCAACACACCTTGCAAATCCAAGTGCTTAACTAGTGTAAGGTGTGTTGAAGATGAATCATGAAGCGAGTAGGTGAAGGTACAAGTTAAGGTATTGTTGTGCCATGTGTGTGTGTGTTGTGTTGAGCTACAACATTGCACTAAGTTAGAGTATTTGGGGAAGCACAACAATGGAACAAAGCATGAACAATAGAAGTCCATGGCTTACCCGTGGTGTTGGATGAACACCACGGTCTACCCATGGAGTTCACTGACTAGAAGTTTACTTTGGTGCTTTGTACAGCTCAAGTCCACGGGCTGGGCGTGGTGTTGAGAGGAAGACCACGGCCTGGCCGTGGTGTTCCCTGCTACACGAGTTTCTACTCGTTTTGAGTTTGGTTTCCTTGTTTCGTTCGGTTTCTTTTTAACCCTAGTATAAATATGTTTGAGTCGTTTATTCATTACATGCTTAGAGAGAGAGAAATATTCTTCAGATCTAGAGAGACTGTAGAACCCTAGAGAAAGGTTAGAGAGTCTAGAGAGATTAAAGAATTCTCCTTGTATCATCATCTCATATTCAAAGTCCTAGTGCGGTGTTCGTGGTTTTCTCCCTATTCAAGGGTTTCCACGTTAAATCTTCGTGTGTTCTTTATTGCTTTATTTTCTTTTTAATTCCTTCGTATATTATACTTTATTGTTCGATTTGTTAGCGCCTACGATACATATTCCTAACAACTAGTGGGAAAAAATCAGACACATTAGGCCTTCCACCCTCTGCTAACATATTCCAAACAAGATCTTTAAACTCTTGTGAATTTGATGAAGCATGACTAGCCAAATCCATGGAGAAAAATGTGTTAGACAACATATTTAACGTGGTAGTAAATCCAGCTTTACCAATATCAACTGATAGACCATTTTCACAACATTGTTGTACATACTCTACCAACTCTTTCACCTTAATTTGACGTAAAAATTGGCTGCTATCAAGGGGTTTAGTAGTAAACAATTGGATAGTTGCAATTTTTCATACTGGGAGCCAAACCATGGAAAATTTGTCATGGTTTCCGGCCTTCCCAGCATTTGGAACAGTCATACTAGAAAAGGCTAAGTCGTGCTCGAGGAACATTTCTTTAGCGATTTCAGGGGATGATATTACTATTGTAGTGATGCTCCCGAGCTTGAGAGACATTATAGGGCCATAAACTTTTGATAACTCCGTGACAGCACGATGAGGCCGGTCGCCGAGCTTGTGGAGATGTTGGACTATACACATGTACACATATTTTGTATTTGGGCCATATATATTTGCTTAGGTTATTGGCAGGCCCACTTTAGTATTTATTGTTAATGATTAGGGCTGTATATAACACCTTGGGTTCATACATTCAAGACAACGAGATATACTGACATAATATCACACACTTTCCGGCGCCGTGGCATGGTATCAGAGCCGCGCCTTTGACCGGTGCATTTCGATTTTTCCGGCGACCTGTGCGGAATCCTTAGCATCACCCGCGTGAGTCGCAAAGGAGGGTTGTGAACATGGGTGACGAAAAGAAAGAAGTTTCGATTGGAGGAGGGGCGTGGACGGTGACTGGTTCTTCTCCGTTTTACCTCGGATCCGGTGATCAACCGGGCAATATGATAACACATGTCACTTTCACTGGTGACAATTATGTTGCTTGGGCACGTGCTATGACACTTTCTCTACGTGCTCGGCGCAAATTCAGATTTGTTGAAGGAAAAATTCCTCAACCCACCGATCCTATGGGTTTGCTTGATTGGGATACGGTTCACTCGATGATAGTATCATGGATCTTGTGGAGTATGGACTCTAAGATAGCAGGAACTATACCATTGCACGAAAATGCTCGAGACTTATGGTTATATCTTGAGCGCCGGTTTTGTGTGTCGAATAGGCCGCGAGTTCAACAGATTAAGGCGGCGATTTCTGATTGTAAACAAACTTAACATATGAAGATTGATGAGTATTATTCTAAACTCGTCGGTCTCTATGATGAGTTGGCACGATTGAAACCATTGCCCTCATGTGAATGTAAGAAATGTGAGTGTGGTCTTGCTCTCAAACTTTCGAAGGATCGTGAAGAGGAAATTTTCCATCGATTTTTGATTGGGTCGGACGTGCAAATCTTACGGGCGTGCGCACTAATCTTCTCTCTCAATGCCCCTTGGTGATCTTAATAGGGCATATCAAACTTTAATCCAAGAGGAACACTCTCGTGCTTCCTCGCGTGACAAACCGATGGAGAATGTCCATGCCTTTCATGTGGCTGCTGACCGTGGCAGGGGGCGTTTTGAGCGCCCAGATAAGACCAAACTCGTGTGCTCCCACTGCTCCAAGCGTGGCCACGACATTAGTACCTGTTTCAAAATCCACGGCAACCCCGCGTGGTATGAGGAGCGTGTTCGTGCGCGGAATGAAGGGAAGGATGGTGGCGGCCACCGGAGGTCGTGGAGCGGTGGCTCCTCTCCGGTCCGTATCTGCTGTTGGGCCCTCCACCAGTGACTCGCGCCTCACGTGCGGGGGGTGCGTGCCAACGTGGTTGGTGCGGTTGGTGGTGATACCTTTGGGACATCCGACGGGGGTGGAACTCCCCTTGCTAGTCTCTCTCCCGAGCAAATGCAGGTGCTTCTTAACATGATTAATAATGAGCAGACGAGTAGTGAACGCATGGCAGGTATGGAGTGGATTATAGATACGGGGGCATCCCGTCATATCACTGGCACTTTGTCTTGTTTAGTGAATGTCAGGAGTATTACCGCTTGTTCTGTTGGGCTTCCTAACGAAGGTTCTGCCTTTGCCATGCATCAAGCAAGGGGTGTCCATCTCACTGACTATCTTGTGTTGCGCGATGTTCTCTTTGTTCCTGATTTTCAGTGTCAACTAATCTCTGTTTCTCATCTGTTGTCTGATAATGATTGTACTATTCAATTCACTCCTACTTTGTGTGCTATACAGGACCGACACTCGGGGATTCTGATTGGAGCAGGTGAACGGCGAGGGGGTCTCTATTTTTTCCGCAATGTTGTTGTGGCTCAAGCTGTTGGTGTCTCTGAGATGAGTTCTTTTGATCTGTGGCATCAAAGGTTAGGCCATCCATCGGAAAGAGTGGTGAAGATGCTCCCTGTTATTCGTTCTAGTACTGCTAGGAAGAAATTGAATAAAGTCTGTGATGTTTGTCCCTTAGCAAAACAGACACGTGATAGCTTTCCTACTAGTACTCATAAAGCTAGCCGTTTGTTTGAATTAATTCACTGTGATTTATGGGGACCTTACAGTGTACCTTCCTCTTGTGGTGCTGTTTATTTTTTGACCCTTGTTGATGATTATTCCCGTGTTATGTGGGTTTATTTGTTGCAAAATAAAACTGAAGTTCAACGTTATTTCTTATCTTTCTTTGCCATGGTGCAACGACAGTTTGAAACCACTGTTAAGATAGTTCGAAGTGATAATGGGACTGAATTTCAATGCATGCTTCCTTATTTTGAGACTAATGGCATCTTGTTTCAAACTTCTTGCACCGGGACCTCCCAACAGAATGGTCGAGTTGAACGTAAACATCAACATATTTTGAATGTGAGTAGGGCTTTGATGTTTCAGGCACATTTACCTGTTGATTTTTGGGGAGAATGTGTCCTTGCTGCTGTCCATTTGATTAATCGTACCCCATCTGGTGTCTTGGCCAATAAAACTCCGTATGAGATGATTTTTGGGTGTGTTCCTGATTTTGAGTCTTTGCGTGTTTTTGGTTGCTTGTGTTTTGCTCATAACCAAAAGGCCAAAGGGAATAAATTTGCTCCTCGTAGCCGTAAATGTCTTTTTATTGGCTATCCTACCGGGAAAAAGGGTTGGAAATTATATGACTTGGAAACGAGTGACATTTTTATTTCGTGGGATGTGCAATTTTTTGAGTCATCATTTCCCTATCAAAATTCTTCTCCTTCTGTTTTTGGTGAAGAAGAGAGCCCTTTAGGTGGTCTTGAATCTCCTGTTACCATTGATGACCCCTCTTCCCTTAATTCTGCTGATCCAAACACACTCCCTCTAGCCCAAACACTTTCCCCAGCCCACAACACCATTCCCTCGTCCCAAATAACCCCAAACACACCTCCTTTGCCCCAACTACCCTCCTCCGACCCACCTCCCCCTTTCTTGGGCCCCGAATTTCCTTCTGGCCCAGTTCCTTGTCCTCCTTCCAACAACCCATGGCTCCCTTCCCCTTCTTCCGCGTCGAGCTCGTATCGGGTCCGAGCCCATATCCTCCGCTTCTCCGCGCCCGCGCGATGACTTGCCTCCCTTCTTTGGGCCACGACCTTCGTGAAAAACAACCTCAATACAAGATTGAAGGACTATCTTGTGCATATGGTGCAACAACCGAGCCCCCCTCCAGGTTCACAACATGCTCCTACTTCCCCAGGTACCGTTTCCTATCCTATTGCACATTTTGTGAATTGTGATAATTTTTCTGCTCCCCACCGTGCTTTTCTTGCAGCTGTTGATAAGGGGGTTGAGCCACGTAGCTTCAAAGAAGCTATGGGGCATTCTGGGTGGCGTGAGGTCATGCACAAAGAAATTGATGCTCTTGAAGATAATCATACCTGGGTTATGACTGATCTCCCCCCGGAAGAAAGCTTTGGGTTGCAAATGGGTCTAACAAATCAAATATAATTTAGATGGTAGTGTTGAACGCCTCAAAGCTCGTTTGGTGATTCTGGGTAATCATCAAGTGGAAGGCATTGATTACACTGAAACATTTGCTCCTGTTGCTAAGATGGTTACCGTTCGCGCTTTCTTAGCTATTGCAGCCTCTCGGAACTGGGATGTGCATCAGATGGATGTTCACAATGCCTTCCTTCACGGTGACCTTGATGAGGAGGTGTACATGAAGCTTCCTCCAGGGTTCAGTACTTCTACTCCTGGTAAGGTGTGCCGCTTGCAGAAATCTCTTTATGGTCTTCGTCAAGCCCCCCGGTGTTGGTTTGCTAAACTTGCTTCCTCTTTACGTCAGTACGGTTTTTCTCATTCGTATTCTGACTATTCTCTCTTTAATTACCGTCGTGGATGAGTTCGTTTGAATGTCTTGATCTATGTTGATGACATCATCATCTCCGGCAATGACTCTGATGCTCTTACTTCTTTTAAACAATATCTTGGTGATTGTTTTCGCATGAAAGATTTAGGCCCTCTGAAATATTTCTTGGGTATTGAGGTTGCTCGCAGTGCTGATGGTTTCTTTCTTTCTCAACGGAAATACACTCTTGATATTATTTCTGAGACAGATTTGTTGGGGGCTAAACCCGCTGACACTCCACTTGAGCTCTATCATCACTTGGCTCGTGCTGATGGGCCCTTATATTCTGATCCGACCCAATATCGACGGTTGGTTGGTCGTCTTATTTACTTGGCCTTCACACGCCCTGATTTGGCGTATGTTGTTCATGTTCTCGCTCAATTCATGCATCAGCCATGCCAACAACACTCGGATGCTGCTCTTCGGGTGGTCCGTTATTTGAAGGGGTGCCCTGGCCAAGGCATTGTCCTCTCTTCTCCCAATGACTTACAATTGACGGCTTGGTGTGATTCTGATTGGGCTAGTTGTCCCTTAACCCGACGTTCTGTGACTGGATGGATTGTTTTTCTTGGTGCTTCTCCGATCTCTTGGAAGACTCGTAAACAACATACTGTGTCTCGCTCCTCAGCTGAGGCTGAGTATATGGCTGACGTGACTGCTGAATTAAAATGGTTACGTGCCCTACTTTGTAGTCTTGGAGTGTCTCATTCGCGTGCCATTTCTCTTTTCTGTGATAGTAAGTATGCTCTCTATATTGCACAGAATCCTGTCTTCTATGAACTCACCAAGCACATTGAAGTTGACTGTCACTACATTCGGGATGCCATTCAAGCTGGTCTCATTGTCACCGCTCATGTTTCTACCACCAATCAACTTGCGGACATTTTTACTAAAGCTTTGGGTGTTCGTCAGTTTTGTTATCTACGTGGCAAGTTGGGCATTGGTGATCCCCATGCTCCAACTTGAGGGGGGGTGTTGGACTATACACATGTACACATATTTTGTATTTGGGCCATATATATTTGCTTAGGTTGGTAGGCCCACTTTAGTATTTATTGTTAATGATTAGGGCTGTATATAACACCTTGGGTTCATACATTCAAGACAACGAGATATACTGACATAATATCACACACTTTCCGGCGCCGTGGTAGGAGATTTCCTATGACAGGCCATGGTTTTGGTCCTGGAGGAAGTTTTAATTTCTTGAACAAGTTTGACAATAATAAGATGGTGAATATGATGGGGAGCAGAAGAAGTAAAGTGGTGTAAGTGTAATATTCCATTTGATCGATGAAGGAGCTGTGTGGATACTCCTATGTAATTGGAAAGTGGTGTAGTTCAACTTCAAATTGGAGATGTCTGAACTCTGAATTGATAAGGCTATTGGCTCGTAAATATATTAGCTGATGCCTGATGAGTTAGCTAACAATGTGCGGTGGGGAATTTGGACGATGGGCCTACTCATCCTTTTTTTTTTTTTTACAAAACATCCCCACTCATCCAGTCATCCTAATACCTTAGGAAAAATTGATGGGAATAATCCCACCTTTGAGAGGTCTTCTTAAAACAGTCACAACTTTGGGTTAACTCAATAAAATCCCACCTTTTGCCTTATCTTCTTATTTTGGACCTTCACCTGTTGGTAACCTGCAATTGTAAGTTAATGAGTCACGTGGCAATGATTGGACTCACGTGTTTTATTTGCCCATTATCTTTGAGTGCAATCCCGGGATTCCCTGTTGTCTTTTGCACATAGGTCGTCTTTTGCGTCGATTCCCTATTGCATGCGACGCAATGAGTCTTCTGCGACGTTTGTCCTATTGTGCGACGCAGATGGTGAGACGCAAATCGTCGTTTTTCTACTAGTACCCCCATTTCTCCTCAACCCCAATCTTCTCCATCTTCTCTCTTTACTTTGTATTATGGCTGGGGGTCTTCTTGAAAGGAATTCAGGATCAACTAATAACATCATTCCAATTATTTTGAATTGTCGATTGTTCCTGTGAAGATTTTCAGTTTAAATTATCCCAAATTGGGTTGAGAATTATAGAAACACAAAAAAACCCAATCTTCTCATTCTTGCATCCCCTCGCTCTCTCAAAACATCTCCCTCCTCGGGTCATTTGTTTGGGTGGTGGACTTTGCTGCCATTTTTGCCAGTAGTGCTCCTGTCGGCATTCCGTCGTCTCTCCTATGCCGGTGTGCGCTACCGTTGCTCGTCCTTGTTCTTTTCTCTCTCATTTGCTTCCGTTTTCAGGTTGCTCAATTATCGCCAACATGCATTCCTGTTTTTCTCCTTGATGATTCATAAAGTTGTAGATCTCGATAAGTAAATCAATTTAGGCACAAAAATCACCTCAATCGGAGCCTGGAGTTAGGAGTTACTCCTTTTATGAGTTTACAGCTGTTGCTGCCTTTGTTCTGGCGCATCGGGGTGGTTGTATTGATGTTGCGGCCTTCATTCTGCTATATTTCTTGTTCTTATCTGGTTTATTTGGAAAATAAATTCAGGCCTTGAACTGTATTAATGAAGGGTAGGTATACATATCTCCACACAAACGTTTCTAAGCTCAATTTATATTTGCAAAGTATTCAAGCAAAAATCAATTATGAGATGTATTTTTAAGCACAATCAATTTGGCAAATGAAACTAATTTTACGAATTGGAACTTTTATGGAGCTTTACCTTTCCCTGTGTAGTTTTCTCATGTGAAATAAGGAATTTAGTTGGTTCACAGAGTGTTGTGAATAGAAATAGATAGGTTTATCAAATTGGATATATGTTATAAGTTGTGTAGTTGATAATAAGACTAATTGCATTGAAGATGAATAATAGGAATTTAATTAGTTCTTGTTGGTCAAGGTAACTCAAGAATCATGGATTAGTTTCATGGGGAAATTTAAAACACAAGCACGCAAGATTGGAAACTAAATTAACCCACAAAACAAATTTTGGGTGAAGATTCTAAAAAAACAAAAATTTAGATGTAATGTGAAACCAAAAGGAAGAAATCACACTTGTTTATCCCTTTCACAATTTGCACGAAGCTTTAAAATTATGGATTTCCAACTTCAGCTTCAACAGAGAGAGAAAAAGGTTTAAAGTTAGAAGAGGGAGGAGTTAGTTTGAAGGGCCCACATTTTTTTATTAACCATAATTAATGAGAGTTACATGAAAATTGACTGGTGGGACAAGATTTTACAGGTTACCAACAAGTTACTGGTAAACGGAGCCCAAAATAAGAAGATAAGGCAAAATGTGGGATTTTATTGAGTTAGTCCAAAGTTGGGACTGTTTTAAGAAGACCGCACAAAGGTGGGATTATTCCCATCAATTTTACCAATACCTTACACAAAGGTGGGATTATTCCCACCAATACCTTACCAATACTACACATTGAGATGAATCTAACAAGATCTCACATGACTATATTTTTCCTTAAGTACAAATCACAAGAGATAGTCAAAGTCATGTATGTGAATAGTGTTAAAAGTCAAAAGGGGTAAACTTAGGCTATGTTCAGTTCACCTTATTTTTGCTTATTTCGGATCAGATCAGACCAGATCAGATCAGATCAGAAAAAATAAGTTCAGATCAGATCAGATCAGATCAGATCAGATCAAACCAGATCAGATCAGATAAGTTCAGATCAGATCAGATCAGATCAGATAAGTTCAGATTATGCTCATATTTAAAAACTTATTATTATTATTATTATCATCATGATTATTAGTATTACTAATGCTATTATTGTTATTGTAATAATTATTATTATTGTTGTTGTTGTTGTTGTTGTTGTTATTATTATTATTATTATTATTATTATTATTATTATTACTATTAATATTACTATTTACTAGTACATTTGTTCAAAAAGATTATTATTATTGTCGTTGTTGTACTTATTAATTATTAATATTGGTAATTATTATTAATGTCGTTGCTATTATTATAAATGTCATTGATATCACTATATGAAGCTATTTGTGTTCAAGAAGAAGAATGTTATTTTGGCATTTGTAAGTGTTCTTTTTTATATTTATTCTAATTAATAATTATGATATGTGATGTTCTTTTTTATGTTATACATGTAACGAACATGACAATAGTATATGATGTTTATTTTTTAAAACAATTTTGGTAGAATAATATAAATTATATATTACAAGTTTATATAAAACATGAGTAGCATGAGATAACCTAATGGTGTTGTCATCACGTTCAAAATTTTCCCTACAAAGGATTTCAACTTATCTTTAAAAACAAAGTTTATATAGAACAAGACAACGATATAAGAAGAATATTTAACCATTTTGTTCAAGATCATATGATTATATATATTTATAGGTTTATTTATAATAAAAAAGAACAATTTATTAATATAACAAAGAACATGTTGTTAGTTAAATCCAAACATGTCATCAATATAAAAATAACATCTATCTTTTATTTTTAAAATGTGTTCTTTAAATAGATCTTGTATGCTCTTTCAGTATATGTTCTTTTTTTAATATCATCATATGTTCTTTTCATTACTACCTAAATTCTTATTATTAACGGACCTTGAACATGAGTGTTCTTTTATTTTTAATTTTTTTGGGCCCCTTTCGGAAATCCCGTGGTAAGATGAATTTTCTCTGGGCTGCCCTCGCACAGGGTCACTCACCTAAAGACCCAACAAGCCCCAACCCCCTCCCCCACCCACAACAATATTGAAATATATGCTTCCACCAAGATTTGAACCTTGGTCTCCCATGTGGGAGGTAAGAAGTCATACCATTGGACCCAAGAGTCCCCAGTCTTTTATTTTTAATTGTATGTTCATATACTAATGTGCTCTTTTTAAAAAAAAAAACTAATTATGCTATAATAATAATAATAATAACAATAATAATAATACTAATAATAATAATAATAATAATAATAATTATTATTATTATTATTGTTATTATTATTGTTATTATTATTGTTATTATTGTTATTATTATTATAATATTATTTATATTATTATTATAAAATTATTATTATTATTATATTATTATTATTATTATTATTATTATTATTATTATTGAAAGTTGTGCATAGTAATAAAATGATAGTAATAGTAATACTAGTAATGAAATACAAAGTAATAATAATATTAGTAATAATATGTTTTTTAAAAGATAAGTTCGATCGGATCGGATCGGATCGGATCGGATCGATCGCCCGGATTAGAAAAAATAAGTTCAGATCAGATCAGATAAGTTCAGATCAGAAAATTTCAGGTGAACTAAACATAGCCTAATAAAGACCGGAGGTAGTAATTATTAGTGGAAGTAGGGGCCGATTCCTCAAATAACGTGTTTGCTACTAATTGAAAAAGAGATCTAGATACTTACATGAAAATACAAATTAAATAATATAAGTATTTGGCTGGAGAAATAAGATTAGGAACTAATTAAAACCAAACTAATGACATTGGGAACTAAGATGGAAAAACAAGGAACTTATGTAAGAACAATTTAAGACACAACATACTTAGACAACTTAGTACAATTACTATAGACATTCATCATGTAACATAGTCCAATCCCTAACACATACGATATGATTATTAATCCCAAATAAATCAACGATATGATCAAGTTTCTTATCTTCCTTTTATGTTTTATTAGTTAAGGTACGACCTCGACCAACCCTAGTCAATGAATAATCCCAATATTAAGTTTGGACCCTTAAATTTAAATATAACCTGTCTATTTTTTTTTGAACCATACACTTTATACTTTTGCACTATATATATATATATATATATATATATATATATATATATATATATATATATATATATATATATATATATATATATATATATATATATATATATATATATATATATATATATATATTATATATATAGGGGTAGGATCCGCTGAAAACAGCTCTTAATCTGAAAACTGAAAACAAGGGTAACTTTTATCACTTTTAGGGCAACTTTATATATTTTAAGGGTAACTTTTACCACTTTTAGAGCAACTTTATATATTTTAAAGATAACTTTTACCAGTTTTAGGATAACTTTATATATTTTAAGGGTAACTTTTACCATCTTTAGAGTAACTTTAATATGTTAAGATTAACTTTCATTTTTTTTGGTAACTTTGAGTATTATAAGAGTAACTTTGACTTATATTATAACTTTATTTTCCCCCACCTTCTACTTCAACCTTCATCTTCATCAACCTCCATCGTTCTTCTTCCTTTTTTACTCTCCACATTCATAATCAAAGATATGGATATCAAAATCCAACAATACAGAGAGAAACAGAAATCGAGTTCATTAAATCAAGGCATTATATGATACTACTATTCGATTTAATCCCCAAACATTTGGGCTTGTCTTTCACATACGATTGAATCGATTAACACATTCAATTAAAGCTTAGATTTCGAAGCTTACTGCTGCTATGGTGGAGTTTTTCATTTTCGCCATTGGTTTGTTCAACCCACAAGTTTATCCACGAATTTCTTCAACCCACAAGTTTTCTAGGATTCGAATTCAAGCATTAGAAGACATGAATTCTAGGAAATGGTAGATTTTTCCCTTGAATTATGCACACCTGCCATGAATTTGCTCAAGTTCCTAGAAATTAAATGGTGAGAGGAGAGAGAAAATTGAGATCCTCCATTGTTGTCTGATGATATTCATAGTCAGAAGAGAAAGAATGGGAATTAGAGCAGTAGAAGTTGGGTCAAGAAAGAGAATGGGTCTGGGGAAGAGATATTGGAAGCCCAGATTTCGTGGATTTGATCTCAGCCGTCAGATTTAATTTCAATGGTCCAGATCTTCTGTTTTCAGTTTTCAGCTTTATGAATGTTTTCACAAGATCTCATTCATATATGTATATATATATATTCTATGTTGATCAATATTGATGACTAATTATCAATAACATAACTTTTATTATCTTCCATTTCTTTCATTATTAAAGTTATTAAAGACCGAAATCCTATATAACTCTTAGCATAATAACCAAACTGCGCAAATTATTTGCTTCCTCCATTCTTTTTTAAATGCAACGTGTCTCTTATTTGAAAGTTTCATATTAATTGCAGCGTTTCTTTATTTGGTAATATATTCTTACTTCGTATGACTTTGTTAAATAATCTGCCAATGTTGCAATAGTAATGTAACCGAGGAAATGAAATCAAAGGTGGTAGGAGCAATTAAGCAAAGTGTCAACATCTTAGTTTAGAATTAGACCATGAACTAGAGAGGATTCGCGCACGTCAAGAGACAAGTTACATTTTTTTGATTTTTTTTCTAACACAACTCTCCCTCTCTCTCGATTCATTCATTTATTTCAACTTTCAATCTAATAACTTCAATTATCACACACAATTTGGGATTTTCTGGAGAAGATTTCCGGAAAATCAAAACTTTTCGACGAGATTGGAAACTCGGATCTTCCAAAAAGTGAAGGTTTGTCTTGAACTGATTTTAATACTCATATAAAGCTTTAAGATTGAAAACTTTGATTTTTTTTCACAAATTTGAGGGAGATTTTCGTAGGTAAGTTTATGTGTTATTCCTATTTTTTGATTGTCTTAACTCACTTATACACGCAAACTTCTGATTCGACATTGTGTTAAACAATGAATTTGGATTTTCAGCGACTAATTTGACCACATTTAGGAAGTAGATCAGTGATTATTAATCTATTGCATTGAAATGCAGTCACATTTCGTCACTTAAATTATGCTTATCTCAAATTAAGTGAAGAAAGTGTTGGAACTGTTTAGTGAGTTATTTGATGTTTACATACTTAATTGATCTGGGATAATGCAAGCTTTAATGGTAGATTTATAGTCAAGATCAAACTTTTTTTGTTATTTCCAGAATGAAATGTGATTAAATTAGGCTGCTCTTCTTTTATTCATTTTGGGTTTTTCTTCTTGTCGACAGGGTAATTTGCTTTTAGGTTGCAATTTGCAAATATAGTATGAGTGATTGCTAGGTTAAAAGAAAGTTATATAATGGAAGAAGAGGAAGTCAACCATATCGATATTTCTGGGGAGGACTTAGATTTGAATGGACTAGGAGGTGTTTATGTTGGTGGAGAAGAATTACAGCCATCTCCATCTCCATCTCCATCTCTACTTCTAGATGATATTGTTATCCGGACGGATCACTCGGGTCATACATCTGGCAGCTTGGTGAGCCAGGTTGTTGAAGAGGAGGGGTTTGAGCAGGTGGCTTTAAACGATCAAGAGAATAATGACAGTGGACTTGGTAATGGTGAGGATTCAGGTGTGTCCCTGGCTTCTGACAGTGTGATAAGTCCGCCTGATGAAGTGGAGAAAGCTAGGGAGGTATCACATGGAAGACTTGTGGATAATGTAGAGCTGAGTCATGAGCGTGATAGCTCAAGTACTGGTCATACGAGAGAATTTTCTTCGTCCGCTACTAGTTTGGATGTGGATGCTGGTTCTGGATTCTCACGTTCAGTGTCGCAGCAGAAATTAAGGCCAAAAGCTTCAATGTCCAGTGTTTCACCTGAGCTATTGCATTTAATTGATTCCGCCATTATGGGGAAGCCTGAAAGCTTGGATAAACTTAAAAATATCGTGACTGGTATTGAGGCATTTAGTGATGAGGACAATGACACCATATCCTTTTTGGTGATTGATTCACTTCTAGCTACAATGGGGGGTGTTGAAAGTTTTGAGGATGATGATGGCAATAACCCACCTAGTGTTATGTTGAACTCTAGGGCTGCCATTGTTGCAGGCGAGTTGATACCGTGGCTTCCTTGTGCTGGTGATAGTATGGGTCTAATGTCTCCTAGGACTCGCATGGTGAGAGGATTGTTGGCTATATTACAGGCATGTACAAGAAACAGAGCAATGTGCTCAACAGCTGGTTTACTAGGTGTTCTTCTAAGATCCGCGGAGAAAATTTTTGCACCGAAGGGTGATACTTTGGAGCAGGTGGATTGGGATGGTTCTCCTCTATGCTACTGTATTCAGTATTTGGCTGGGCATTTTCTTAGTGTGGTTGATTTGCATAAGTGGCTCGAGGCTATCACGAGGACACTTACTACCGTATGGGCTCCTCCTTTAATGCATGCACTGGAAAAGGCAATCGGAGGAAAGGAATCAAGAGGTCCAGCTTGCACATTTGAATTTGATGGTGAGAGCTCTGGTTTGCTTGGTCCTGGGGAAGGTCGTTGGCCATTTGCCAATGGGTATGCATTTGCAACCTGGATCTATGTAGAATCATTTGCAGACACAGTAAATACTGCAACTGCTGCAGCTGCTATTGCTGCTGCTGCTGCTGCTACAGCAGGGAAATCATCACCAATGTCTGCTGCGGCTGCTGCAAGTGCACTTGCTGGTGAAGGCACGGCACACATGCCAAGACTTTTTAGTTTCTTATCTGCTGATAATCAGGGTTTGGAGGCATATTTTCATGCTCAGTTTTTGGTGGTTGAATGTGGTACTGGAAGGGGAAAGAAGGCTTCATTGCATTTTACTCATGCTTTTAAGCCACAATGTTGGTATTTTATTGGTTTGGAGCATACTTGCAAACAGGGTTTACTTGGCAAGGCAGACAGTGAGCTGAGGTTGTACATTGACGGGTCTTTGTATGAGACTCGTCCTTTTGAATTTCCTCGCATCTCTAAGCCACTAGCATTTTGTTGCGTAGGGACAAATCCTCCTCCTACAATGGCAGGGTTGCAACGTCGCCGTCGTCAATGTCCCCTTTTTGCTGAAATGGGACCTATTTATATTTTTAAGGAACCAATTGGCCCTGATAAAATGGCTCGTTTGGCTTCCAGGGGAGGCGATGTGCTACCTTCTTTTGGCAGTGGGGTTGGACTACCTTGGCTGGCGATGAGTGACCATGTGCAAAACATTGCAGAAGAAAGTTTGCTACTGGATGCAGAATTAGCTGGATTGCTACACCTTCTTTATCACCCGAGGTTGCTCAATGGACGATATTGTCCAGATGCTTCTCCAAGTGGTGCTGCAGGTCTTTAAACTTATGGTGTATTAAATGTAAATGAGTAGCACTTCTTTAGAAGTACCTGCATGACGTTTCGAGCTTAAAAATGTTTACTAGCTGCTTTAGGTTCTTTAGTTGAAATTAGTCATTCATTCTTTGTCTACACATGACTTGTTTACTTTATCGTTTATGTCCTGATAATATTAATGGCTGAAAGAGTTGGCTTGCCACACTCCTCATAAACATTCATAACCTTCTGCTCTAGGGAGTTATTACACTTAATGGGGATAAATGAGCAGAACTCTATTCGGGTCTTTGACTTTGAAGCAAAATTATTGCAGTATTGCTGTAGGTGCACTTTCTGTGGACCATAATTTTCCGTATGTAGGATCTCCTGCATCATTGTCTAGCGCAGTGCCTAGAACCCAACATTAGCAACTTGATATAGGTTTAAGTCATTGGTATAATTTTAGTGTCATTTGACCTCAGCTCTGATGTGCTCACATTGTAGCACGTGCTTTTCCAGGTGTCCTTCGCAGACCAGCTGAAGTGCTTGGGCAAGTACATGTTGCTTCAAGGATACGACCATTGGATGCATTATGGGCATTAGCTTATGGTGGGCCAATGTCATTGCTTCCTTTAACAGTTACCAGTGTGAAGAATGATAGTTTGGAGCCTGAACCAGGGAACATTACTTTATCTTTGGCCACAGCTGCTCTAGCTGCTCCAATATTTAGAATCATTGCCATGGCTATGCAACACCCTAAAAACAATGAAGAAATAAGCCGTGCTAGAGGTCCTGAGGTGTTGTCTAGAATATTGAATTATCTTCTACAATCATTGTCTTCAGCTGATGCAAAACATCATGGTGGTGTGGGGGATGAGGAACTTGTTGCAGCTGTTGTTTCATTGTGTCAAGCTCAGAAACATAATCATGCACTCAAGGTCCAGCTTTTCAGTACACTTTTACTGGATCTTAGGACTTGGAGCTTGTGCAACTATGGATTGCAGAAGAAACTTCTGTCATCTTTGGCTGATATGGTTTTTACCGAATCTTCTGTAATGCGGGATGCGAATGCTATTCAGATGCTTCTTGATGCATGCAGAAGATGTTACTGGACAACTCGTGAAAAGGACTCAGTCAATTCCTTTTCCGTAAATGAGGAAACTCGTCCTATAGGTGAAGTAAATGCTTTGATTGATGAACTTTTAGTTGTAATTGAACTCCTTATGGTGGCAGCACAGCCTTCATTAGCTGTGGATGACATGCGTTGTTTGCTTTGCTTTCTGGTGGATTGCCCACAACCCAATCAGGTAATACTGGTCAATGATTTTAAGTTTTTTTTGAAGTAAATCTGTTTTTTGTCCCCCCCCGGGTACTTGGTCAGAAGTTCATTATCACTCTCTTTGTCCAGGTTGCTAGGGTTTTGCACCTAATATATAGGCTGGTTGTTCAACCAAAGGCATCACGAGCTAAGACTTTTGCTGATGCTTTTATTTCATGTGGTGGGATAGAAACACTACTTGTTCTTTTGCAGCGTGAAGCAAAGGCTGGAAATCAGGATATTTTTGACTCTATTATGGAAGATGATGATAAGGGCTCATCAGTACATGGGTCTGAAGTGCCTCTTGATGACAGAGCATCGGAAGTTAGTGATGGTGGAATTGTTGAATCATTAGAAGAGAAGAAACTTACATCTCAGGGTGAACAGGGCGCTGAGTCCCTTGGCAGTATAAACAGGGCCAGCCTTGAAATACTGGATGTTACTAGTGGATTTGATGATCTCCCTACAGGCACTCCTCTGGAGAGAATGACATCAGTCCCAGAAAACTTCTTCACGAAAAATGTTGGTGGAATTAATTTATCAATTAGTGCTGATAATGCCAGGAATAATGCTTATAATTTTGACAAAATCGATGGCATTGTGGTTGGGATCATCAAACTACTGGGTACTCTGGTGGCATCAGGGCATGTAAAATTTAATTCCAGTTCCCCATTGCCTGTTGCCACAGGCAGTGCTGGATTGCCTGATACAGGTGGCTCTATGTTTGAAGATAAAGTTTCTCTTCTACTTTTTGCTTTGCAAAAGGCTTTTCAGGCAGCACCAAGAAGGCTTATGACTACAAATGTTTACACAGCTTTATTGGCAGCTTCGGTATGACATTACTTCAGTTTGTTGATTCATATCATTGATATGTTCATTAGTTTCTTTTAGTTGTGATATACTTAGGGGCTTCTCTGTTTCTATGGCGACGGAGGTTTACATATTATTGCTTGGTACATGTCCTGACCTGTCCATTAAGAATGTCTCTATCTAATTCTATGCTCATCACAGAAAAAAATCACTTCTCTTAAGAAATTATGCATGTACTACTTTTTGTTAGTTGCTTATACCTATGCGCCACCCAATCTCAACAAGAAAATATTCAAAATGGGTTAGATAAATGCACAGTTTTAAGTTAACCTACTATTTCCAGCAACTTAAATTGCTGCTAATTGGTTGCATGGTTTTCATCTGTGGGCCTGTGGCTCTGACTCCCTGTGCTGCTTTTTTTTTCTCCCCAAGTTGCTACATCTATAGAAGGTGAAGAAATCATATATCTGCGCAGGTGTATGGATACAGGGTAAGGCATGTATTTTATAAATGACCAAGAGTTAAAATATTAAATAGTTCTTCAAGATATGGTATAGTTTCGGTCTTTGCTGTCATTTTTAGGCAATCTTGGACAAAGTGCTAGTAATATCATAACAATTGCAGGTTTGTGTGTAGACTCTGCTTCTGGCAGATAACTTGATTGGTCTTTTCATCATTCATGAAAACAATGTTTATTCTACTATGGTCCGTGGGGTTGGATGAATAGTTATTGTATTATATTTTCCTTTTTTTCACACCATGTGCCTGTATTATGTTGCCATTCAATTGACAGATAGAATATTCAAAATTTAGGTATAATTATAAGTCTCTGGGATCCAATTTTGACATATAGTTTGTTTTATTTTTTCAGATAAATGCTACTTCAACTGAAGATGGTTTGAACTTGTATGATTCTGGACATCGATTTGAACATTTACAGCTTTTGCTGGTTCTCTTAAGATCACTTCCCTATGCTTCTACAGCATTGCAAAGTCGAGCGTTGCAGGTACTTCCTTGACTCTCTTGTAATATTATATGCCACCACTGTAGAATTTCTCAGCAATATTTAAATAGTATAGGTATAGCTCTTCATGTGGATGGTTCTAAATTGTATAGTCGACTTTTATATTCTCTTGTCAATGTTATTCTTGGATATTGGTGTAGTGTTCTAGTAGAGCAGTGAGTTGCACCATGCAGCATATCTAAAATGTTGCCTGTCTGTTCTGTTCTATCTATCAACAAACAAAATTATAAACTTGCTTCTCATTTCTTGGAGTGCGGTATAATATTTTATCCTGTTAGTTTAATGCAGCTTTCTAAGCCTTGAACTCTGAGGAATTCTGAACTGTCTTCTACATAATTTCAGGACCTTCTGTTTTTGGCTTGCAGTCATCCAGATAACCGCAGCTGCCTTACTCAAATGGAAGAATGGCCTGAGTGGCTTTTGGAGGTTCTCATTTCAAATTATGAGGTAGTGTTGCTATACACATTCATTAAAGGTCTTCACTATGGAACTGAGTTGTATGGAGGCAGGGATGGAAATGACAACTTTTAAAAGCATAAGTTTTGGTACAGCAAGAGAATTGCCAATAAAAAATGTAAATAAATACAGAATGCTTCATTTTAAAAGACCAAAACCACATTTCACTTGCTCTTTCTGATCTAACTCTAATTGTAATAAATTAATTTGAAACACTGATTTCTTGATTTAACAATAATCTCATGTTAAAAATAATTACAATTCACAAATCAGAATTGATTGGAAGTTCACTTTTGATAATTTATAGCTAAGTTAGAGACTAGGTGGGAAAGTAGAGATTATTTTTTATGGCAAGACAAGCTAAACACTGAGTCTCATAAATTAAAGAGAATGGAGAGAGAAAATGTCCGGCAGAAAGTGAAAAGACATAAAGGAGTGAGGGAGAAGGGAGAGGGAGAAGAGAGGAGAAATCACTTGTGATACTTGTGGTGAAATTAGTTGGGAATGATGGTTGTCCCTTGTCCTCAATCTACTGTTGTTGCATGGAGCCCCTTTCCCCATCAAGTTGTGCTGCTGTGGTGGCCATGTGGAACAGGGTTTCAGGGAGAAAGATAGATGGTAAGGTTATTGAGTGAACCGTCAGCAATGATATTGGAACTACCCTAGTATTTTCAAAACTTCACTGTCCTTTCTTCTTCAAGTCAGCCTTGAGATCTCAAAAGGGGGAGGGGTGGAAGCCCTTTGCCGTCCCTGAGACGTCCTCATGCGATCCCCTGTTGTCCCTTGTCAATCATTGCCACTCCTGATCCCCCATGTTGTTCCGCCTTGACCTTGCCGTATTGGGGATGTTTGGGGACAGGAACACGATCCCCATGACGTCTCTTTGCTTCATAGCTGTGACCTGTTGCTTGTAAAACATCATGAAAGATATATCTCACTGTTAGTGGGAGATCTTTATCCAGTATGCTTTGTGCACTTATCTATAATGCATTAATTATGCCTACTGACGTCCTTGTTCTCTTGGTTAATCAGAGAGCTCCAGTGAAAATCTTGAACTCTTCAAGCTTCAGAGATGTAGAAGATCTCATACACAATTTTTTGATCATCATGTTAGAACATTCGATGCGTCAAAAGAATGGCTGGAAGGTAATTGTTACTTGGTGCAGCACTTCTGTAGTATAGTTTTTTAACTCCTGTGCCAATGTCTACAACATACCTATTTCGTGAAGATTTTAGTTGTATGCTTTACTTTGATTTATTTCCACTTTTATTCTACTTAAGCGTTCTTGTGTTCTTGATTTAAATGCACTTAAAATATAGCTTTTGTTTTTTGTTCTTTTCTTCTTTCCGCTAGATTGAGTTCTTCGGGTATCAATTTGGTTCATAACTTTGTAGACCCAGAGAGCTAACTTTTGTTGGCTAAGAGAGCTAACTTTTAGTTTCCAGTTTTCCGTGATATGTCGTTTTCATTTTCTGTTGACATCTCTAATAAATGACTTGTGTAACTTGTTTTCCCCTTTATCTTGGCGGTGCTGAAAGTATCAGTATTATTCATGGTCTGGTTATCATTTCCCTTGCACAGGATATTGAAGCGACAATTCATTGTGCAGAGTGGCTCTCTATGGTGGGTGGATCTAGCTCTGGAGATCAACGTATGAGGTACTACCTTAACATAGAATCTGTTTTAAGTTTGTTGATATTATATCAGGGTTATGATTTGGCTTTTAAGGGGGCTGTAAGTTTCAGACAACTTATTTCTGATTAGTCTGTTATTGTTTCACTTTTTCAGGTAAAGCATGCTTTATGTCCTAAGTATTTGGCTCCCATCTGGTTTTTGTGATTGCATACAAAATAACCAATATGGAAAAACAATTTTTTACTGTGGCCCTGTGTGGTTAATGAATTTCAAGTTGCTTTTAGAGCTCTTTTGCCTTTTTTGTTGGTAAGTAATGAAGATATATTAGAAATACACTAAGGGGATGTCGTCCACAATCCTTTCACAAGAGGATGGCTTAGACAAAGAAAGTCATGTCCTCATGCTATCATCTAACAATTGATTGTCAAAATGGAAAAACATTTAGCATCACTCCTGCTCCATTACCCAAGAAAAGGAGCTTGGAACTTTGACATTTGCAAGTTTCTAAATACTGTTGGTTTGATGTTTGTTTTCTTTCCAAGTGAATCCCTTAATTGCCAGTGGAACTGTCTCTGTCTTCCACTCTTTCGCCAGCGAACCTTCTTTTGTTATTTTTTCCAAGCCACAAGAGCATTGCTTCCCAGTCATCTTAAACAAGGCTAATGATTAATGCAAACTGCTAAATCGAAAGACCCAAGGATAGATGACCAAAAGAATTAACATACTCTTCACGCTTATGCAACAAATTACAGAGGCTTGCAAGGCAAATGTTCTTTTCTTGAAAACATCGCCGGTGCAGATATTTTCTTGAACGCCTGCCATGTAACAACAGCAACAGTGTCAATGCAAAAACCATTATTCCAATGGCTGGCCTTTTGACGCCTGCCAAGTACTTGTTATTTGTAAATGGCAGGCCCAATTCCAATTTTAAATTCTATTGTTTCCCAGACGTTGGATTTGGAAACGGAATGCTGCTTCCCAAATAAATTATAAAATATTTTCTAGAGTTTTGAGTTTTGACCGAATCAGAACTATACTGAAGGCAAAGGAGAGTTCAATATAGTATTATCCTAAGGTAACTTTTCGAAGTGAAGGTAGTAGATTCGGTATGTTTTTCTCATTTTTATACTTTATGTTCTCAGAGGTAGAGGTAGCTTTTGAGGTAGAAAATGCTTGCTTTTGGTCTTTATACTAATACAACAAGTAGTTTTACGAAGCACTAATTCTTTTATATATCTATTTTGATAGTTAATATCGAGCAATCAATACGAAAACTAATAGTTACTGTCTACAACCCCTCACCCTGGAATTAGCTTCTGCAATTTATTTTTCAACTGAAGCATGATGGCTTATCCTCTAAACCCCAAGATACGGGCTTTGCAACTTCCTGCATCCTTTTTCTTAAGGGGGGGTTATTATACTCCAGTACATTTTCATTGTAAAAGGTCAACTATCGGCCACTATTATCTCAACTACCACGACAGCACCACCTGTGTCCTCTGTCGCCACATTGTCACCCCACCAATCTTCCTCCCTCCTTCTTTCCCTGCTGTCACAGCATCACCTTATCCATCTCTCTCCCTCTTCTTTCGCTGCCGTCACAGCATCATTGAAGAAAAGGTGACCCCTTTACAAACCATCGCACAGCTGAAACCTGAAAAAAGAAAAGACCTTAATACCATTATCCTTTAATCTTCTTAAACCTAGACCAGTGACTTGAAGGGGAAAAAGTGACTACCAATGGTCAAGTTTTCCTATCAAATGCCTTGAAGATGGAGGAGATTGTTGTGGTACAAATTCGTTGAAGAGGGAGGAAGGAAGTTATAGTTTCGGGTGAAGTCTACAACATCAAGCCAGGAGGAGGTAGGGTGAAAGGAGGAAGAAGAGAAGAGAGAGGAAAGTTTGGAGGGAGGAGGATATTGAAGAGAGGAGATAATGTGGCGGGGCTTTAGCCGCCATACACCAGCCTTCGCCGTGGGGTAAGAGAGAGATGAAGGACGAGGAGAGAGGTGAAAAGGAAAAGAGGGAAGAAAGTGGGAGGAGAGAGGAGAGAGGGAGGAGGAGAGAGAAATATTGGGGGGGGGTGTTGAGTTTTAAATTTTTCGAACCAATCACTAGGTATTTGGATTTATGCCTGGAAGATCGACTATAGAGGCCATCCACCTCTTAAGACAAACAATGGAACATTACCGTGATAGGAAGAAGGATCTACATATGGTTTTCATTGATTTGGAGAAGGCATATGATAGAGTACCAAGAGAAATACTTTGGTGGGCGTTGCGAGGAAAGGTGTTCCACAAAAATATATAGATATCATCAAGGATATGTATGAGGGGGCAACTACGAGTGTGCGGACTACGGTGGGGAGGACGTAAGAGTTTCCTATTACGATCGGAGTGCATCAAGGTTACGCACTTAGTCCCTTTCTCTTTGCCCTAGTCATGGACGAACTAACGAGGTCAATTCAAGATGATATACCATGGTGTATGATGTTTGCGGATGATATTGTGTTGATTGATGAAACAAAGGAAGGTATTGAGAGAAAGTTGGAATTGTGGAGACATACATTAGAAGCCCGGGGGTTTTAGATTGAGCGAGAAGTAAGACGGAGTATATGGAGTGCAAGTTCGGTGGGGTTACAAGCGAGGCGAGGGCGGTCACTTTGGATAGCAAAGTGGTTCAAGGATCGAACGTCTTCCGTTACCTAGGATCCATTCTCCAAAAAGGATGGAGAACCTGGATGGAGACGTGGCTCATAGAATTAACGCGGGTTGGTTAAAGTGGAAAAGCGCCACTGGATTCCTTTGTGATTCCGTATTCCCCAAAGCTTGAAGGGAAAGTTCTACCGTACGGCAATTAGGGCTCGCTTTGTTATATGGCACCGAATGTTGGGCGGTGAAACAATGCCACGTCCATAAGATGAACGTGGCGGAGATGCGTATGTTGCGGTGGATGTGTGGCCACACAAGGAAAGACCGATTAAGAAATGAAGTGATCCGGGAAAAAGTTGGAGTTGCATCCATTGAAGAAAAGATGAGGGAGAATCGGTTAAGATGGTTTGGTCATGTGAAAAGGAGATCAGGTGATGCACCGGTGAGAAGAATTGAAGAGTGGAGGAGTAACCAAGTTGTAAGGGGGGTAGGGAAGACCTAAGATGACTTGGATGAAGGTAATTGAAAGTGATATGAGGTTACTTGGGATTGAGGAGAGCATGACGTTGGATAGAAGTGAGTGGAGGGGCGAGATCCATGTGGAGGAAGGGGTGTGATTTACGCATTTATTTGTTTTTCTCAATTGTGTTGGTATTAAAACCTTTTGTTGAAAACCTCTTTTAAAACTTGTTGGTGTAAACCTTGCTTTAAAAAAAAAAAAAAAAAAAACCTTTTTATCACTCTTGGCGATGCCATCTCCTTTGGTGACGGTTTCAGTTGACGATTCATGTTAGCCGACCCCAAATCACTTTGGGAATAAGGCTTAGTTGTTGTTGTTGTAATCACTAGGTTGTAGGTATGGGTTTCTGGCTATCACTCATTCTGAAATCTGAACCCATGATTTTATGCCCAACCCATATTTCTTAGCAGTGGTTGAGCCAATTACCCCATGAATACTTTCAAAATTTTCTTGTCTTTGGTATCACTTAATATAAAATCCTTGAAAGTGAAAACTAGCATTAGCCTTCAAGACTTTTTCCAAATATAATTGCCCAATGGAGCAAAATTGTGTGATTTTTGTGCTACGTTAAGAATATAGGATATCTGAAAGTTCCCTTGGCATTTTGAAGTAGCTTCCCACTTAAAGAGGTGGATTTACCATGCCGTGACTTTCTGGATCATTATGATGTGTTGGTCAAGGATGATAGACTCTTAGAAATGCTTTTCTCGTGATTCTTTTGGTTCTGTTTTCTGGAAGAACTAATTAGGTTTTCAGAATAATTCTGATGTGACTTGCTTGTAGAGTTGAGTTTGTTTTGCCTTTCGTCAGCATATGCAGCTTGGCGGGTCGTGGAGTTTTGTTTATAGGATGCAGTGTGACTTTGATGTCGGACTCCTAATCCCTATTTATATGATTGATTGATGTAATTGTCTTTATTTTTATCTTTCTGATGTATTCTAGAAAGATCAATTCAAGTTTTGGGTTCATTTCTTTTTACTTATTTTGTGGGCCACAAGAGTCAAGGTTATTTCTCAGTGACCAATCGTAGGAGCTTCTAAATTATATGAGAAGGAAATACCTGAATAGTTCGGAGGACATGCAGTTATGAGTTATGACTATTTATCTTGCAAGTTAAGCCTTCAATTTGATGTCAATAATGTTCATTAATTAATGTTCATTGTCATGTTTTCTAGGCGTGAGGAATCATTGCCTATATTCAAACGAAGGCTTATGGGTAGCTTGCTAGACTTCTCTGCCAGGGAACTTCAGGTTCAGGTAATAAATGTTCTGTAATGTAGGTTGTGCGTGGATTGCGACATTTGCTTTTATTTTGGCTTATTTTTGTTGTTGTTGATTTCTTCTGAAGAGTAACCGCTTGCTACAGTTTACCCGCCCCCCCCAAAGGAGATTCTTAAACTTTACAAATGAATATTTTGCAGTTATAGCATCCCAAAGTTTTGGATTGATGGGACAATGAGATAGGCTTAGATCTAGATGGAAATATGGTGATATATATATATATATATATATATATATATATATATATATTATTTTCTGTCACCCCTAGATGTAATCTAATGCAGAGGATGATACTACGAAGAAAGCTGCTGGTTCTGTACCAAGTAGGAAGCTAAATGAGAATTGGAAAGATGGTCTCTCTTGCTTTTAACTTTCGAATTTGATAGCAGAGAGGGAAAGCTAAAGGTGGAGTAAAATGGACTTGAATGCTTAGACATTACACTTTTGCTCATCGGGTTTATCAAGAACCACTAGAGATACCATAAAAATCTCTTAGTAATTGGTGGAGCAGAAATATTTAGCTTGCTCTGTAGAACAATTTAGTGAGACTTATGTAATTTTCATTTTTATAAGAAGTATAATTGTAAGGCTGTTGTTGGACTAAGTTGGAGCAGAATGTCTTTGCTTGTGAATCGCAGTCGCTTGATATGAGCTATAAGCCTAGAGATGAAGGAAAATGTATTATTCCACAACCAAAAAAGTATCAGCTAAGGATTCCAAATCTGGAACTAGCACACTCTTCTGAAAGTTGACCCTCAAACCTCACGTAGCATCAAAAATCAGAAGAGCACATCTCGAATATCCCAAGTTCATCTCATTGTGTTTGCAAAAATCTAGAATATCATCAGCTAAGAGGAGATCAGAGATGATGAGTTCATCAAAACTATAGCTTGTAATGCATATGCCATCTAAGAAGCTCAAGTCAGTTTTAGTTAGAAGCTTATTTGGAGAGCTCATAACAAGATAGAGGAGGAGAATGAGGATTGCTTTGATGCGACGTTCGAGAGCTTTGGAAAGAAACCTACTGGATATGCATTGACTAACTCTGAGAAATGAGGTGTGGTTATACAAAAACGAATCTAGTTCCTCCATTTGCAAGGACAATCCGTCCTTTTGAGGATTGACATCAGAAAATGCGAGGATACAAGATCGTAAGCCTTTTCTAGATCTAGCTTAGGCAACAAGCCATTTTGATCAGATTTCAGCAGAAAAACAACACATATAATTTGCAATGAGCATCGCATACAAGGTTTGATGATCAGAACAAGGGCTTGTTGGAAAGGACCCACCAATGTAGTATTTACCTATTACATGACTCAACCAACACATGTGTGATTGATTGTTGTGCCTTAAAGCCTCAGGGAGTGACCTTTTCAGAAGTTTCTACGCTTACAAGTACTTCCCTTCCTCTAATGACATTCTCACATAGAAAACCTTTTTTTGCTGGATGGATGTAATCCGACATATATTATATGCATGTAGATTGTAGCCTGTCTTCCATGTGACGTGCCGCACACTAAGATGATGGTGCGGCATTATGATTAACCCCTTATGTTCATTATTAGTGACGTCATTTGTGCTTGTCAATAACCCCATATATGCATTAATAGTTCATAATCAGAACACTAGTAATTCTTATCGGTAACCCCATATATGCATTGTAGGTAACTCCATTTGTGCTAAACAGTGTCCCACGTCGCACCATCAACTAATGGTGGGGGACGTCGCATAGTCTCCCATAAGAATTTGTACACTCCATGACTTAAACATTGACATTATGTAGTTCTTGCTCATATTTCGACCTCCTGCCTTTTCATATGGTCTGAAACTTCCAACCTCTGCTGTCTACTGATCAACCTTTATTGTATAGTTTTGTTAATACTAAACAGGTGCCGCTTTATGCTAACCTTCTTGCCTGTATTGTTTTCCTTTCTGAGCAGACGGAAGTCATTGCTGCTGCGGCAGCTGGTGTTGCTGCGGAGTTTTCGTCACCAACAAATGCCAGGGCAGAAGCTGAGAATGCTGCTCAGCTTTCTGTCGCCTTGGTGGAGAATGCCATCGTTATTCTGATGCTAGTTGAGGATCATTTACGTTTGCAGAGCAAATTATTGTGTGCTCAGCATACTGTTAATGGCACTGTGTCCTCACTTTCATCAGCTAGCCGCTCAAATTCTTCAACCATGGCTACTGGAGAACCAAAGGATCTTTTGGGTGACCGTAAATCATGGTCTGGTGATACTGGAGGACTCCCCCTTGATGTATGTGCTTGTTTTTTTCTTTCCTTTGTTACTTTAATGTGCAACTAGTCTTATCTAAACAATTAGCTCATATGCCTAATGATCCACAATTCTTTATCTAAGGACATGTTATCTCATGTGTTACTTGTCATGGCAACCAACTTAACTATATTTTGTAGCTGTTGTACTTATCTTGTGTAACCATCAATCAGATGCTTACTTCAATGGCTGATGAAAATGGGCAAATTTCTGCATCTGTTATGGAAAGACTAACTGCTGCTGCTGCTGCTGAACCCTATGAATCTGTCTCTGGTGCATTTGTATCTTATGGAAGCTGTGCAAAAGATTTGGCAGAAGGATGGAAATACAGGAGCCGGCTATGGTATGGTGTTGGTGTTCCTTCCAAGGGAAATGTATTTGGTGGTGGTGGCAATGGCTTGGAGTCTTGGAATTCCGTTTTAGAGAAGGATGCAAATGGGTGCTGGATTGAGCTTCCTTTGATTAAAAAATCTGTTGCTATGCTGCAAGCTTTGTTGTTAGATGAGTCTGGACTTGGTGGTGGTCTTGGTATTGGTGGAGGATCTGGTACAGGAATGGGAGGTATGACAGCTCTTTACCAATTGTTGGATAGTGATCAACCATTCCTATGCATGCTACGAATGGTTCTTGTTTCAATGAGAGAAGAAGACAATGGTGACGAAAGCATGCTTATGAGGAATTTGAATTTGGATGATGCATCATCAGACAGATTATACAAAAACGTAGGTAATATGACGATGGATAAAAATGCTAGAGCGACTCCCAGAAAACCTAGATCAGCATTGTTATGGAGGTAATCTAATAGCATAATTTCGATGTTACCTTTGTTGTTTATTTTTTCTGCTATTGTAGAGGCTTTCCCGTTGTAGAGGGGTTTTATGATCTTTGATTTATAGATCTTCTCTTAAGGGTATGGAATGCTATTAACGTGACTAGTTTGTGTGTGGCTGCTGTTTTCACTCTATTTGTGAGTTTGTACTTGCTACTATGATGCCAAACTATGTAGAAGTTGTTTTTGTATTGATCTCTACATCGTCTTATTTACTCCCTCCATCTTCAATAATTTTACCCATTTGGTTTGGCACAAAGTTGAAGTAGTAAGTTTGGTGTGGGCCACTAAGTAGATAGTGGGGTTAATATTAGATCAGATATGATTTTTTGTTTATTAAAAATAAGACGGAGAGAAATTCTGGTATGGACCACTAAGTAGATAGTAATATTTATTATGTGGACCCATTCTCAAAACAGAAATGGTAAAATATTTTGAGACATTCAAAAATGGAAAATGGGTAAAGTAATTGAAGATGGAGGGAGTACATCACAGCATATTCAGCATCCTTGAGCATCTCCAAAACTTATCTGGCACGGAAATAGGATCCCTTCTCTCAATGTCTATCCGCTTGAATAGATAACAGCAAATCATCCTCAGGAGCCAACAAGTTTCTGGCTTCTGCACATGTAAAAGTCCTTTTCAAAGTCTGTCTTTTTACTTCTCGTTACGCACCAAGCCTTTTATTGCATTAGTTTGTGTTCTAAGCTGCTCTCTTTTTCTTCTCCAGGGCTGTGTTAAGAAATTGAGGGGGGGACTTAACCAGAGCTTTTCGATTAGTTGAAATGATCTGTTTTCTATATGACTTAATGGAAACAATTAAAAGTTTACAACTTTGTATCTTGAATGATCTCCTATTATAATATCTTTTACATATATTAACAATCATCATCTGTGGTTTAAGGGTAAAGCTTTGTATCTGCTCAAAAAGAAAGCATAAAGCTTTATATTGATCGATCTGATATAACTATTCAAATTTTTGGAGTTATTTACTGTATCGGTATGTATGGAAAAGGAAGGAGGCAACAGAGGAAAGAAAAGGAGATACAATAACAGAATATATAAGAATAAAAGAAAAAAGTGCTTTGGTAGTTAAAAAACTTAATGCTAGGATTTAAAGCTATTAACATTCAATAATCCTAAGCTAATAATGAAGGATGAGGTAGATGAGAGGTGAAAGACATTCGTCGAAAATTAATGTATGAATAATGAAGAAAGTGTTGATTTAGTTACAACTGATAGAGAGCGCTGTTGATTAGTAGAGAGAGAGAGAGAGGGGGGAGGGGGAGAGAGAGACAGATCTATCGATTTATCTCTTGATTTGTTTTATTATTAAATTCTCCTGCTTTTTAGCTCGCAGATTTGTGCCTTCAATGCAATATATTTTATAGGGTCCCATTGATAATGCCCGAATCTTCCCGCTCTCCCTTTTTTTCTGTAATATTGAAAAGGCTAAGGTTCCTAAACATGTGAATGTATTTCTTTTTATCTTTTAAGGCAAATTTATTTTTTTAGGCTTCCTTCAGATTTTCTTTGGCGGCTACAGAAAGTTCTTAGAATTCTAATATTATAGTTTCTTATTGATTGAACTATGTCACTTTGTACACTTGTTCTCTGTTGTTAATTTTCCTCTTCCTCTACAAAGCAGCACTGTCTTTGATTTTTATGTTAGGGTGCTGCTACTCAATCAATTTTGTTATGTACATGTGGAAGATAAAGGCAATGCAGTCTCTCGCTTCTGTTGTCTTTTGCTGATTATAGACAAGTTCCCAACTTCAGCATTGAGCTTTTCCCTATCTGCGACTTTTTTGTTGCTTCAAATTTATGGGTCCTCTGTATAACTGTTTTCTTCGTTATGGTGTGCAGTGTGCTCTCACCTGTGCTTAATATGCCCATCTCTGAGTCAAAAAGACAGAGGGTATTGGTTGCATCTTGTGTCCTTTATTCTGAGGTTAGTTTCTTGAGATTTAGCTAAATAAATATCTTAAGTAGCAATTACTGAGGTTGCTATTCAGTTCTGTTGTTTTTCCAACTGATGTTTTTCCTTAGTTTCTCTCTGTTGTCTTTAATGTGTTAACTAATTACTATTGGATGTCTGGTCCAGATGTGGCATGCCATTGGAAAGGATAGAACTCCTCTTCGCAGACAATACCTGGAGGCTATTGTTCCACCATTCGTTGCCATTTTGCGAAGGTGGCGGCCACTACTAGCTGGAATTCATGAACTAGCCACTGCAGATGGTCTCAACCCTCTGGTTGTTGATGACCGGGCCCTGGCTGCAGATGCTCTTCCTGTAGAGGTAAGTGGAATAATAATATACGATTGTGCGATATCTATTTTCCATCAAGGTCTTTGTTGTTTTTGATGATGCTGCTCCCAAGTTGCTGCCTGTTTCAAGTATGGAGTTCTTCAATTATTTTCCATAACTATTCTGCATTTTTTCTATGATATGCTTTCAATTTATTGGTAAATGCATTAAGCCATCAACATGCTGTCATTCTTTACACTGAGGATCACCCCGAGTCAGAATATAGTCTATGGCAATAATGCTTTTTGGCTTTCCTACTATTGACTTTTTTTACTTTAGATTGGAAAGGAATTAGGTTTTTTCCACCTGTAGATTATTCTGGAATAGTTGAGAGCAAGTGACTAGGATTTTTGGTTTTCCTTAGCTGGGGAGAGAGTAAAGATAGGATAGCACTTGCTGATTTTCTTTAAAATCACATTTATGATCAGTTAGCGGTCTGTGCATACTTTGAAGTTTTATATGTTCGATGGGGATCTTTTATGTTTGATGCACATCTCTTATGTACTTGTCAGATCTAACTCATAACAATTGACTGCAAAAGTGCGCAGACATATATATACTCAAATCTGTAAGTTTTTTTATTGCACACAAGGAATTTACTGGTGTGATTTCAGGGAGCTCTTGCCATGGTATCTCCAACTTGGGCTGCTGCTTTTGCGTCTCCACCTGCTGCAATGGCATTGGCTATGATTGCAGCTGGTGCTTCTGGGGGGATGTCCCAACACGTGCATCAACAACACAGCTTAAGCGTGATGTCTCATTGCTTGAGCGTAAGGCAGCTAAGCTTCAGACATTTTCAAGTTTTCAGAAGCCGCAGGAAATGCCAATTAAATCTTCTGCTGTTCCAAAGGATAAGGCATCTGCAAAAGCGGCTGCCTTAGCTGCAGCTCGTGACCTGGAGCGTAATGCAAAAATTGGTTCAGGTAGGGGACTCAGTGCTGTAGCAATGGCTACTTCTTCTCAGCGAAGAAACGCAAGTGACATGGAGCGTGTTAAGAGATGGACACTTTCAGAGGCCATGGGAACGGCTTGGATGGAGTGCTTGCATCCAGTTGATACTAAATCTGTTTATAGCAAAGATTTCAACGTTTTCTCCTACAAATTTATTGCAGTTCTTGTTGCAAGTCTCGCTTTCACCCGAAACATCCAGCGATCAGAGGTTTGATCTGACTTTTATCCCAGTGCCTATGGTCATTACTTATACCAGTATATTCTTATAGTCTTGAGATTTTGAATGATTCTTTGACGGAATGCTGTGCTATTGCAGGTTGACAGGCGGTCTCAAGTAGATATGTTAGCACGCCACCGTCAAGTCACTGGAACTCGTGCTTGGAGGAAACTCGTTCATTATTTAACAGAGATGAAATGTCTTTTTGGGCCATTTGGTGACCTTCTTCGCAATCCTGAATTTGTATGTAATCGATTGCATCCACTATTGTTATCTAAAATCTTGACATCATCCCTTGTTTATGTGTGTGATTTGTGTTTTCTGCTTTAGGTTTAATGCATGTGAATAATCCATATTTCATCATAAAACTATGTTCCTTTGGTAATGAGGAGCACTCAATTTGTTCGTTGGAACTTGCAGGTTTTCTGGAAGCTAGACCTCATGGAAAGCTCTGCAAGGATGAGAATATGCTTAAGGAGGAACTACAGAGGCTCAGCACATATTGGTGCTGCAGCTGATTATGAAGACAATGATGCTGTTAAGCATGATCAACAGAGGGTGATAAGTGCATCAAATGCCTCTGCCCTTGCAGCTGAAGCAATAGATGCAGATGCATTAAATGAAGATTCTGAGCATGCGGATATCAATAATAGGTTGAGTCTTGATTTAGACGGGGAGCAGCATGAGGAGAATCATTCTATTGGAGCTGAATCACGTATGCAAGCGTCATCAGATTCTAATGATGCACCATCTACTAGTGGCCAAGATATGGCTGAGGATCCGTCAGCAGTTGCTCCTGGGTATGTATTTAGTGAGCTTGATGAGAGAATTATGCTGGAACTTCCTTGCTCAATGGTGAGGCCACTAAGAGTTGTTCGAGGAACTTTTCAAGTAAGTATTTTGTGACTCACGCTGGTTGCAGTCTATTACTATGTTTTTTTTTTTTTCAAGATAATCTCATAAAGTTGTAACACTATTAACTATCTTTGGAACATGTCTTATAGATAGGGGAAAATGGTCTCAAAAGCTGTGTCTGATAACATGAAAAATGTCTAACACGACACGAGAACATAAAATGTAAAGGAGGGCTCTGTAATAATACCATTCATTCTTTCTAACTATCCATGATGTCCAAAACAAAATAAAATTCCCTTAAATAAAAGATTAAAATCCTAAAGAATGTTACCTGAACATAAAGTTGTTTCACTCGAATGCTGAAAGCTCTGAACTCATGATAAGTGTCTCATTTTGTTTGTTTTGTCAACTATTATATTCTCAGGGAAGTCCTAAATTGATTTTTAAAGAAAGGCATTTTAAACTTTTAAGGACACTTATCCTTTTATTAAAATAATTTCGGGAAACAACATATTCCAATTGAGGGCAAACCCAAATCTTTCAAATGCCTATAAATCATCCACACATCTGGAGGAAGATCCATTTGTTCGAGATGAGATACAGCTGAAATATAAAGAATGCTGTAAATTCATAAAAGTTTTTTCTTTTTTTCTTTTTAATAAGGAAATTGATAGAAGTTTTATCAAAACACATAAGCAATGTAGGAGAGGGTGCTCGTTGTTCTTTCTAATAATTGGAGACCAACTTATTGAATATACTTCACTAGTTTGTGTTGTTATTTAGGTTGAAGAGTGATTAAGATGCCTGTACAATTATGGGAAGTTTCTGTTAGGTGAGATTAGAAGGTGAATAAGAATTTAGTCATAGGGTGGCAACATGATTGTTATGAAAGACTGTTAATGCGAACTCTTTTCCTTCTGGCAAGATACAATTACTTCAATATTTTTGATCTGTACTGTGGCAATAATGATGAGTCATTCAACTCTTCATTTTCAGATAACAACAAAACGAATCAATTTTATTGCTGAGAACATTGAGACTAGTTCTTCAGGCACTGAACTGGATCACAGTTATGAAGACAGAGATCAGGAAAAGAATCGTAGCTGGTTAATATCTTCACTTCATCAAATTTATAGCAGAAGGTTAGTTATTAAGATGTTCTTAGTCAATTTAATTAAACTATTATCATATATGCTTGGGTCTTCTTCAATCTGTTTGTTGCTTAAGAGGTGCATAATATGCTTTAAAATATTTTCTGCAATTTTTCTTGTTTCGTTTGGTATTTCTGTGCTTCAATTTTCATTGAGTTGAAACAAAATCTCCATTACTGAAATGTCTACTGCTTGGTTTTTTTGCAGATATCTTCTGAGAAGAAGTGCACTGGAGCTGTTTATGCTTGATCGCTTTAATTACTTTTTCGATTTTGGGGTATCTAGGCTTCTTATTTGCAAATTTTTTTTGTTAACTTAATCTATGCTTTTGATCTGAGTTATTTGTATTTGTTTTGTAGACTAGTGAAGGTAGGAGAAATGCATACCGAGCTATTGTTCATGCACGCCCTCCTCATTTGAACAATATATATCTAGCAACTCAGGTTTTTCCTAATGCTTTTTGGATTGACATCTTTCTGGATGCAGATTTGAAAAACTGGATCCTTGTAGTTTGTCTATGATAGTAGTAGTTTTACTGCTGATTTCATTTTCTCGCCTCCTTATTGTCTTTTTACTGCTTTTTGACGTCATGTAGAGACCTGATCACCTTTTAAAAAAGGACTCAGCTTATGGAGCGTTGGGCTAGATGGGAGGTATAGATATCATCCCCAACATTGTTGTAAAGTTCTTTATGCACCACTTATCTTTCACGTATGTGAAAAGTTGATCTAAAAGCATGTATGCTGACATTTTCAGATCAGCAACTTTGAATACCTAATGCAGCTCAACACACTGGCTGGGCGTAGTTATAATGACATCACTCAGGTTTCTTTCTATTACGAATTTACAGTACTAATTTGTTTTGAAGATTTTCTTTCGTACTTCCTCTGTTCCATTATTATTGCAACATCAACCCTTGGCACATTCTTTAAGAAAGCCATGTGAAGAGGAGAGAGATAAAGATAGATAAAAAGTGGGACCCATGTGATAGGAGAGAAATAGAAAGAAGATATTACCAAATACGAAAATGTTGCAATTAATGTGAAACTCTCAAATAAGGAAAATGTTGCAATCAAAAAAGAACGGAGGATGTATATGTTATTGACCCTCCATCATTGTTAATGTTATTTCTTTTTTAACATTTTTTGGTGCAGTATCCAGTATTTCCTTGGATTCTGTCTGATTATACATCAAAGGAGCTGAATCTTTCTAATCCTTCTTCATATCGAGACCTTTCAAAGGTGGGTATACAAGTTAGCTTTTCCAACTAATGGATCAATGCCCAGTTCTTCTAACAAGTTGACCCTCTTACAGCCTGTTGGTGCTCTAAATCCTGAACGCCTGAAGAAATTCCAGGAGCGATATTCTAGTTTTGATGATCCTGTAATTCCGAAGTTCCACTATGGTTCACATTATTCAAGTGCTGGAACAGTATGTTTCTATTTGTTTCTTTTTTTCCATGTTGATTTTTGTTTCTAATATGCTGTAGCTTTGCTACATGGCATATAAGGTTGTTGTAATCATTCTGATGATTAATCTTGAACATGTTAATCTATGAGAGCAAGCAAATGGTGAGTTTATAACCTTTGATGAGATCAAATGTTTTCGATCACAGAATCTTGAATTTGAATTCAATCTCTAGTGTATACTTTTACTTATAGAAAATTAAAATAAAATTTCTACTGTATCCTTTTTTTCTTTTGGGGATGATTGGATTCACAATGTTCTTGTTACTGATTCCATTTGTTAGAACATGTATGCAAACTGTGTACCCGTAACAATTTTTATTATATTGATAATCTTCCCTTGTCTATGTTGGTGTGGCCACGATAAGTATGTATAATGGTCGATACTTTTTCTCCAGGTGCTGTATTACCTTGTCCGACTTGAGCCTTTCACCACTCTCTCTATTCAATTACAAGGTGGAAAATTTGACCATGCAGACAGGATGTTTGCTGATATTGCTGCAACTTGGGAGGGAGTTCTTGAGGAGATGAGTGATGTGAAGGAATTGGTATTTTTTGTTCAATATTTCCAAGAAGTTAATCCATAATATGTTTAGTCCATTTCTCCTTAAATTTTGCAAAATTGGTTTTTGTTTAGATTAAGTCAGTTTAGCTAAAATCTATTTTGATAATAAACTCAGTTCAGCATATGATAAAACACTAGTGCATATGATTCAATTTTTTTCCACGTATTATCAATGGTGATAAGTAAAACCAGCTTTGATAAACAAAAATCATCTCAGTGAGTTCACTAAAATCATTAAAGAGAACAAGGCCTTAGTTATGCAGTTATATTTGAGGGGTTTGATTGGTTTCTAAAGTTGACTTGTTCCTGTCTGGTTCAACTCAGGTTCCAGAACTGTTTTACCTCCCTGAAATGTTGTCCAATGAGAACTCAATTGATTTTGGTACTACACAACTTGGTCAAAAACTTGGTATGCTCTTGATATATTTTTTACAGATTGCTAGCAGATAGTATTTAGTAATATAGGGAGGAGAAATTAATATGCTCTCTTTCGCTCTCATCCAGATTTAGTCAAGCTCCCTCCTTGGGCTGAAAATCCTGTTGAGTTTATTCATAAACATAGGATGGCTCTTGAGAGTGAGTATGTTTCTGCTCATCTGCATGAGTGGATTGACCTCATATTTGGGTAAGTAATATTAATTGGTGGTTTTATCTTCATTCAATCTTGCTTTTGAGCAATCATCAGAGCCTATCTTCCACCCAAACACTAAGCTATCTTAAATACATGAATTGTTGGCTTGAATGTGCAGGTATAAACAACGCGGAAGAGAAGCTATAGGAGCAAATAATGTTTTCTTTTATATTACATATGAAGGAACAGTCGACATTGACAAAATCTCCGACCCTGTAAGATAACTCCATTGTGTTTTCTCTAGTTAGAACATTAAATGTCCTGTTTAAAGTGACATTACCTTGTACCTGCCCTTCAACTTTTGGCTACTTGTGATGTCAGGTACAACAACGTGCCACTCAGGATCAGATTGCTTACTTTGGGCAAACCCCATCTCAGCTTTTGACAGTTCCTCATATTAAAAGAATGGCGCTAGCTGACACTCTTCAATTGCAGGTAGCCTTGTTTGGATTCAATCTATTTTTTTCCCTCAATCTTCTTATGGTGACAACACCCTTAATCCTTGGGGGATAGTCCCTTGTTGTTCAATTTGTGATTTTCTTTCTGAGTTTGGTATTTATTCCACATTCTCCTTTTCTTTTTGTTCAACTTGAGTTAGTTTGAACTTTAAATGCAATATATCTACTAAAGAGAAAAGCTCACAAGTTTTACCATATAAATCACTAAATGTGGTGAGAGTACTGATTTTCTTGCTCTTCATGTCCTTTCTCAGAGTTTCAGTGTATGTAGTATACAATAAATTGGCCGCACACTGCACATTAGCAGTTAGAGCTTTGATTGGCATAAATGAAAGGCATGTCTAAAGTGGCTAAATTGCTTTATATTGACTGCATCAATTTCATAGAAGGATAATGTGACATTTACTTTGAAAACATAAAAGGAAAAAAAAGTTTGTGATAATATTCCCTTTGTGTTACAGTCATCTGCCTATCACATTTATATGTCCAAAATATGTTTGTCAGACACAGTTAATCTATAGTTAATTCGTTGCTTTGTTCTCTATTTCTTTTGTGTTCCACTTGCTTTTGGCCATGAAAGAGATTTGCTAATTTAAGGCCTAGTAATGTTCATAGAGGTTGTGTTGATATAGATTATGAAGATGTGTAATTTATGACTCATGCTGTACATTTAAAGAAAGGTTTGGGAAGGCCCTACAGAGTAGCTCCAAATTGAAGCCTGTTCTGACTTCTGAAAATTTTGAGCATTCCTCAGTCCTCACCAACTATAACACTTTAGGGAAAATATATTTCCATAGCAGGGTTCCACTTGAACCCACCTAATTTGTTGCAGTTTTTTAAGAAAGTAGTCTCAGCATATTATTGTCGGAATCACTAAAAAGTTGAATCCATTAATATAAAAAATCCTATCCTGTTCTTGAAATTCTAGCAATTTTCACAATCATTAATCTACCTTCTGTTGCAGTTTGTCTTAAAAGTAGTCTTAATAGAATAATGTCAAACCCATGTAATGAACTTCTAGATCCACTTGCTGCCACAAGCTTAGGATGGCTGAGCATGATCGCTTCCAAACTTTCCTTATCTTGGTTTACAATTTACATAGGTTATCCATCATTCAAAATATATAGTGTTGCTCTCCTTACCCAGAAGCTCTATATTATTCACCTAAGCTAACATAACACAGGTGCAATTTATCAACATAACCCCCCCCTGTTTTTCCTTAATATTAGTGTATCCTGCTGAATTTTGTTATACTGTTTTGGTTTGAACTGTGCATATTAGACAATCTTTCGGAACCCAAAAGAACTCAAGCCATATGCTGTTCCAATGCCTGAACGCTGCAATCTACCTGCCTCGGCAATGCATGCATCTTCAGATTCTGTTATCATTGTCGATATAAATGCCCCAGCTTCATTTGTGGCACAACACAAGTGGCAGCCAAATACACCTGATGGCCAAGGTGCACCTTTTCTTTTCCATCATGGGAAAGCCACTGCCAGCTCTTCTGGTGGAGGATTGATGCGAATGTTCAAAGGACAAGCCGGAGCTGTTTCTGAAGATTGGCACTTTCCTCAAGCGTTGGCATTTCCTACTTCAGGAATCAGGAGCTCAGCAATAGTTGCTATAACCAGCAATAAAGAAATTATAACTGGTATGTATTTTCCTTCTGTACTCTCGTACACAGGTGTCTTGCTTTTATTCTGAATTATATGATGTGATGTAATGGATATTGCTTTTGGGGTTATCTTTTTCCTGAATCATTTTACTGAAAGGAGTCCAAAAGCAAGTTTCATGGTGTGTTACGAGGAAGAATGATGGTTTAAGAAAGATTTGTACACTTGTATTAACTACTAATGTTGTACACCCTCCATCCCAGAAAGATTTGTACACTTGTTAGGAGTTAGGACACTTGCTCCTTTTGTCCCAAAAAGATCCGAACACTTGTTGGAACACATAGTTTAAGGTGATAAGTTGTAGTATGGTTGCCAAATCTTATTTTATTAAAAAGTAGATGTGATAGAAGTTGGTGGGATATTATTTTTTTATTAAAGGAGAGAGAAAGTTGGGTTTTTTTCATTGATAGAGATAGAGTGTGGGCCATAGGGGTGTTAGATAACTAATCTCTAATCTCTATTATATAAGGGAAGAAGGGAGCTATGGTGTCCCCCTATAAATTTACTTAACTGCCCATTAGTAAATCAACTACTACCAAAAAAAGGAAAAATAAAGTCAGACTCAAATATAGCATTTAAAAATTAACTTAAATGTTAAAAGCAATCAAGTTATAATTGAGCCACCAAAAAAAGAAACATTGACTATAAGATTTAGTACATTTATGCTGAAAAAAGTAAAAAGGAATATTGCATTAATCAAATTACTATCAATCAATTCACAAACACAATCAAGTATTACATCAAAACGGAAAATTCAATCAATTAACAAAGTGAAATGATTTACTTAACACAAAAGACTATGTTCATACAACATAAGAAATCCTAAATAAATTCACTTAACATTCTTTTATCGTTCATCAAATTTAATTTTAAAAACCTAAAAGAAAGAATAAGTAAAAAAAAATCAATAAAATAAGGGTTAAGTGATAGAGGCTTAACCTACGAAATTTAGCCAAAAAAATTGTCTAATGTTCAAATTTCTACCCCTATTTATTCCCCAAAACGCTAGAATTTATGTTTGAAAAAATTTAAAAAAATTAGGCACACACCGCGTGCATAATTTGCTAGTATAATAATGGTGTAAATGTAACCATGCCAAAAAGATAAGTGTTTAAACTAATTTGGGAGAAACAAAAAGAGAAATGTTCAGGATCGTTCTAGGATGAAGGGAGTAGTTTAATGTGATAAGTTGTAGTGTGGTTATCAAATGTTATTTTATTTAAAAGTAGATGTGATAGGACTTGGTGGGTATTTTTAATTGAAGGAGAAAGAAAGTTGGGTATTTTGTTATTGATAGAGATAAAGTGGGGGCCAAAGGGGTGTTAAAACTAATACTTCCTCCGTTTTTTTTTACATGTGACACTTTTAAAAAACACGTTTACCTAGAAAAAAATTGGAGGGGGATTAAGTAAAAGTAATTGTAGGGATTAAAGAAAGTGGGGACCACCCCTCCCCACCCACCCACCCCAGCCCCCACCCCTCCACCCTAACCCATCCAGCCCACCACCCCTCCCCCACCCTCTCCCCTCCCCTCCCCTCCACCGTCGCATCCCCCCTCCCCTCCCCTCTCCCCTCCGCCGTCGCATCCCCCTCCCCCCTCCCTCCCGCAGCCCCCGCAACGGCCAGAAGCGCGGCGAATCTAAACTGAAAAAATCGAGGAGGCAGCGAGGCGGCGCGAGTGCAGCGGGCGGCGCGAGTGCAGCGAGGCGGCGCGAGTGCAGCGAGGCGGCGCGAGTGAGGAAAGCGAAGGAGGAGAGAGAAGCAGGGCGCGGGAGAGAAGCTGGGTGGGGGGACTTTCGAATTTCTGGGCGTTGCGCTTCTGCCGGCGTTGGGCGCTGCGGGGGGAGGAGGGATGCGAAGGCTGAGGGGAGAGGGAGGGGAGGGGGGAGGGGGATGCGACGGTGGAGGGGAGGGGGAGGGGGCAGGGGGTGGGCTGGGGGTGGAGGGGAGGGAGGGGGTGGTGGGCTGGGGGTGGAGGGGATGGGGAGGGTGGTGGGGTGGGTGGGGGGAGGGGTTGTGGTTAATTGTTAATTGTTAATTTTGGTTAAATTAAGAAGGTTTAATTTTAGTTTATCTTTTTAAGTAAGGGTAATATGGTAATTTAATAGGCTAAAACTTACTACTTTAGGAAAGAAAAAAAAGTGTCACATGTAATTTGCAAAGCATTCCGTTTTAGGAAAGTGTCACATGTAAAAAAAACGGAGGAAGTATAATGATAGTGGGACCATTGCCAAAAAAAATGGAAGTGTTCAAACTAATTTTGGACAAACAAATAAGGAAAGTGAACAGACTATTTTGGGATGGAGAGAGTAGTAATTTCACTTCTTATCTTTATTTTTATATGTAGGTTCATATAATGACATGCTGTACACTATTTGCTTACCCCTTTAAATCTGTCTTCACCAGGTGGGCATGTTGATAACAGTATCAAAATAATATCAGCAGATGGAGCAAAGACCCTTGAGACAGCCATAGGGCACTGTGCTCCTGTGACATGCTTGGGTCTCTCATCTGATAGCAATTACCTTGTGACTGGGTCTCGAGATACTACAGTATTGCTTTGGAGAATACATCGTACAGTTACATCTCAATCTACCAATATCTCAGAACCTTCCACTGCTTCTGGTACTTCTTCAAACAGCAGTAATGCTTCGGCTAGTAGCTCATTAGACAAAAGCAGGAAACGGCGAATTGAAGGACCCGTACATGTCTTGCGGGGTCATCTTGTAGAAGTTCTGTCTTGCTGTGTTAGCTCAGATCTCGGAGTAGTTGTCTCGTGCTCTCAATCACCAGATATTCTTTTGCATTCTATCAGAAGGGGGCGTTTGCTCAGAAGGATAGCTAGTGTGCAGGCCAATTCTGTTTGCCTTTCATCTGATGGTATCATAATGGCTTGGAATCAATCACTTCATATGCTCAGCACCTATACTCTGAATGGCATTTTTATATCTAGTGCAAGGCTTCCCTTATCTGGAAGCATCAGTTGCATGGAAATTTCTTTTGATGGACAGACTGCCTTAGTCGGGGTGAACTCCTGTTCTCAGAAGGAAGGGTCTCTTGACAGCAGCAGGTCTTGGAAGTCAAAGCAACTGGAAACTGGAGTTCTCTCCACAGGATTGAATGTGAAAGATGAAGACTGTAGATTGGATATAGCATTACCTTCAATTTGCTTTCTCGATCTATATACCCTTAAGGTATGCAAAATTCTATTGATTGCTCTCTTGCTTGCTCTCCCATTTTCCTTTTCGGTAGGGAAATTGTTAGAAATGTCTGCAGAATAAAGTTAACTGATCCTGTTACCTTGAAGTTGAATTGTGAATGAGAGAGATGCAAAAGTTTAAGAAGTTTTTCCTTACTGATAAGGCTGTAATGGCAGGTGCTACATACATTGAATCTTCAAGCTGGGCAGGATATTACAGCCATAGCCTTGAACAAGGACAACACGAATCTTCTGGTCTCTACTATGGATAGGCAATTGTTAATTTTTACAGACCCAGCTGTAAGTTTTAATTTCACCTGGTTTTGTTCTGCTCTCTTCAGAACTCTTGCTTAATTGTGTTTTACAACTGAGACACGACTACAGATCTCTACTTTTCTATAGTTGTTTGTGGGGGACTGTATTTCAGGCTACCCTTCTCCATGAACTCTTACCAGATGATCTGCCATGATACATGGAGTAGGAAACAAATTAATTCAGATTGTTTTTTTTTTCTTTTCCTTGAACTAGTTGGTTTTCCAGATGAGGCCCGTGTTGTTACGCGTCTTACATTTGGGTAGTGCTGGACAACTGTTGTGATAATATTGTATATGATGTCTCATTTTTTTTGCACCGGTTTTTTGGTGGTCTTATTGTTTGTTGTTAGTTGTTACAATGATGTTATAGTAGAGGCTGAACTGCACGTGCATGCACTACACAAGTATACTCACCATCACAGATGCATGCATATTGCATAGACACGGAGACCTTTATTTTCTGCAATTATTCTGAAGATTGCTACATGCTTCTTGCATGTAGAATGATATATAATGGGGAACATAACTGTGCAAAAGAGTTAGTTATTAAGAACTTCGCTAAGCACATTGTCTTAAATCTGAATTGGCCGATGACCTGCTTCTCCAATAAGATATTCAGGATCATCTAGGAGTCCTTTTTGTTGTTGCAGTACTAGTCCATTTTGTTACAGATTGACTTTAGGTATGTCTACATGACAGCTTTGTATGATATTTTGTATAAATCTTAGCTTGTAATCGATAATAATAATTGTCTATTACTCTATTTTCAGTACCCCTCTATTGGACCAAATTAGGATCCCGAACCCCAGTAACCTTGGTTGGAACCTCTCCAGAACGGTGTTAACCATAATTTTATGCTCATTGCTTGCAGTTGAGCTTAAAGATGGTGGATCAAATGCTAAAGCTCGGTTGGGAAGGCGATGGACTTAGCCCTCTCATAAAATGAAGGGGCCATGTTTTCACTTGAATCTCACTTATTGAAACTCTTATGTGGAAGAGGACAAGAGGTAAACAGGAGGTATATTCACATGTCTTGATTTACAACTTGTTCGGATGTTGTTTTTGTACTTCACATCTGACAATTGTCAAATGTGGTTGTATTATATGTAGCCAACTTCATTTATTACAGAAATAGGTTTGATAAAGGATAGTTAGGTGAAGTTTTGACTTGATTGAGCTGTAAATTCTTCGGTGTTCATACAGATTAGGCTGTAAACCCTTCATTCAGTTCTGTTTTTTCGAGTATATACACAGGTCCAGAGTTGCTGGATCTTTTTATATCATTGTAAAAATTGGAGTTGCATGTATCTTATTCAGATTTTACAAACATCAAAGCAGTTGTTAATAGAAGACTTTGACGTTCATGTAGTAGATGAGTGACTTTTTCGTTCTCGATTAGTGTTCTCGGATATTATATACTTCGTCCTACCATTAGATCAACATCCGTTTCTCAATAAGTGTAATGTAGAGAAAATGGGGGAATGCCAAAGAATGTAGAGAGAGAAAGATGGGACCACAATAAAGTAGAATAATTCAAGTGATAAAACAAAAAAGTTGTGGTCCCCTCTTGCTTTTTGGTGGCATATTTGTAATAATATTGAACTTTTTTTACCATTTTGAACTTGGTTGTACTTATTCTGACTATTCCAAATAAGGAAAGTGTTGCACTTAAAATGGAAGGATGAGAAGTATTTTTTTTGCATATTTTTTGAACTGGGCATAGTTTTTTTAACTAGATATGCAACTATTTTATGTGCATTTTTTTCGAACTGAATGTGCATCTTATTTTTCAAGAGTATATACTTAAAGTTTGAAAACTGCAATATACACATTTAGTAAATTAATATGCACATAAATCCTTCTCATTGGATCTCGACTCTATATATATATATATATATATAATATGTGGAGTCTAAATTTTCATTAAAAAAACAAAAGAAACAAAAGTTTCTAGTACAAAATGTTGTGGTTGTGTGAATCGTGAAATTGCAAAATACAATATTCTCGACAGTAGCAACTAGCAACTAACAGCATATTTCCTCCGTCCTTTTTAAGTGACTGAGAGAGTAAGTGATGGAATAAAAAGGAATTTAGAGAGAGAAAGTTCGGACCACATGTCCACATGGTTAAAGGGATATTAAGTGAGCAAAGTAAAAATGGTGGCATTTCTGTAAATAAAGAGAAATTATTTTACCTTTTGAGATACAGATCACTTATTTTGACATTTCAATAAAAAGGAAGTCAATCACTTAAATATAAACGGAGAAAGTGCTAAGCTAATGATTGCACATTATTCCCAATTTATAACAAGCTTAATTATCTAACATGGTCATAAAGTTGGCAAAATTTTATTTAGACTTATATCCAAATTATAACAAGTTTAAATAGAAGTATCTAAAATGGTTTGAATTCCAAAATAATTTTAAAATGCATACAATATCTACCTAAGAGAACTCATTAACAAAAATATCATGGTAAATCATATATGAATCATAGAGTGGAGAGTAAAGTTGTAACACCCCTAGGTGTGCAGGAGCCCATTACTAGATATTGTCCTCTTTGGGCCCTAGTCTGCAAGTTTTTTCTTTGATGCAGGACCGTAATCCTACCCAAAAGGCCTCTACTAGGTTGAGGTGTCCACCTCTATATAAAGAAGGTTTCGTTCTCCTCAACTTCCGATGTGAGATAGCCAAGATCTTAGGGGTGTTACAAAAGTAGAATGTCAATTTCAACCTGAGGGCACCCCATAAAAATTCACGAAAAAAAACCTTTAGTAAAATAGGGTTTGCAAGACAATAAAGTGACCAACCTTCCTTGTGTCTCGTTGGTGTAAACCATTCAATTGGTTGCTAAGGACAAGGGTTCAAGGGTTGCTGGGGAGAGAATAGAATAGGAGAAAGACAATAAAGTGAATATGACCTGAACCAACTAGAAACCAAACAAAATGATTCATCACTAAATTATCACTCAAATTTGAACTAGATTCATATATCTGGTTTAGACCTGAATTAAAAAAAAAAAAAAAATCTGGTTTAGACGAAATTTGTCAAACAGGTTCATCAGGTCGATTTAGAGTAAGATGTTTTCATATTTGGGTCATATTTCAGTTGGTTAACCTCTAATATGGATTACACAATATTTGTTCAAGAGTCAAATTAACAAGATCAGGTTAACCAAACAATATAAAGGATTTGAAAACTCTATCTCTATTTATGTAGCAAAATACACACAATATACATCATAAATTGCAAAATAATTGACAATCAAATATTTAAATCTAATTGTACACATGCATGATGTTTAAGTCCAACAAAACTCATGTTAATATCAACAATTCTAATAGTTACACATATTTTTAGAACAAAGTCCTCGTAAATTAAAATTGTTGCTACAAATATAATGTTTTTCACGTCACCCATATTCTAAATCTGCCTTGCTAAATTTGACCCGAAGTTTTCAAAAATATTTTAGGTCAAATAAAATTAAATTTTGAATAACCATCTCCCGTTCAAAATTTGCTCGGGTTAATTTCAGGTCGGTCCAGTTTTGACATGTATACAATGATGAAGTCGCAAGACTTGCAACTTATACTAGCAAAGCAATTAGCAAATACCCAACTTTCCACAGTTTAACATCTTTCTGAAACTCGTACACAGCACACAGGAGAAGGAGAGAGAGATAGAAAAACGAAGATGGTAGGGAAAGGAAAGAAGAGGAGAGAGAAAAACTATTTAGCTTCTCATGGCGGCTACAATCGTCTCCCTCCCCCTCCCAATACTTCTTCCATTGATGCTTTGCCCTCTAAACTTCGCCAAATCATGGCTTTTGCTTCCTCCACCTCTTTAACTTGTACCCTTCAAGGTTTTTACTTCTCTTTTTAAATTTTGAATCTTTCCTCTCTTTTTTCTTCTTTCAATTAATGTGTTTTTATGGTTTCAGACTCTTCAATGGACTCAAAAAATATTAGTACTACTCAAAAGAAGGGCAAGAAAGAGGATACTGCTCAAAATGTAAGTGATTTTAATTTTTTAATTTTTTGCTGTTTTTGTAAATTGAATTATAAATAGAGTGTTCTTTCTGTAATTAATCTTATTCTCTTGATGTTTTTTATTGTTGAAAAATGTTGGTATTTTGTGGACTGCTCGTTATTCGATGTTGGATTATATGTTAGGTTGAATTAGATGATGATACCCTAATATCCAAACGAAGTGGTTTGAAAGTAGCTTTAATCACCTCCCTTCCTTTGTCCAAAATATGGTTGGATGAAATTTAAGCATTTGTCATAATAAAGAACACTAATGGTTCTGTGGAAGTCTGGATTGCATATGTTAGCAACTACTAAAACCCTGATTTTTCTCAAATATGGGTTTTACATTTTTAAGATGGTTCCTTGTGCTATGGATTTGCTCATATATTGATTTTGGCGTAATATGGTTTGATTTTGGAGTGGTGAGTAATTGCTGGGCTTCATAATAGGGGGGGGAGGATGATATTGGATTGGGTTTTTCGAGAGAAGTGGTTATGATTGAAGTGAGAATGTGAATGCTAGTAAAAATGTTGTTTTTGTTCTGAAGTTTATAAGTAGTATAGAACATTTTAGATTGAAAGCCGAGATCTTTTTGTTGGACTATAAAGAGGAATCTGCAATCTTTACCAGGATTTTGCTGCCCTTCCTGCTCTGCTTTCTTCTGTCACAAGCTCAAGGTTGGATCTCTACTTGTATCTCGTTTTGGATTTGCAAGATGGTGAATCTACATTAAGTCGTGAACTCTTGATTCGCCAACTTGTAAGAAAGTTTGATGTCTACTTAGGTAGAGACTTGTCAAGTTGTTGGTAGCAAGGATATAGGCATTCTTGGAGAAAAAGAAGGAAGCATGACGACCATATTGGACACTTTTAGAGGCTACTTTGCACCATACTTGTTCACTTTTTGGGGTTTAGAATTAGCTGGTTAATGGATAGGTTAGTCCACTAGGTGTAATAGTTGGGTCATTTTGGAAGGGCTTTTAGGATATTTAATGGACAGTGCTTTCATTGGACAAGGTTAATACGGGGCCATGATTGTAGGCCAAATATTTTGCAAAAGGGAGAACGATATAGTTAAAAAAAAATTATGTATGGTCAAACTTTTATGTTATTGTGTGCTCATATGTTCTCTTTCCTATCCCCTATATCCTTACTCTTTTATTGGCCCACCCTTTATCAACCCATTATGGTCCACAACCCCGCATGTCATGATCCACTATTGGCTTGCAACTAAGTGACCAAAATGACCCGACCTGCTTTTGACCCAAATGGCCAAATCAACCTAGCCAATAATCAGGTCAATTGGAACTAAACATTAGTAGTGCTCTGTGGTATTACTTGGGTAGCATTGAGGCTACGACACTGATGGCGATAGTTGATTACGGATCTCTTTTAGTTTGATCTCTTTCCTTTGCACTTGCTATAGAGTACATGTTTAAGAAAGATCTCGATTTAGACGCGAAAAAGGAATCTGATTTAGATACTCTATAAGCTATCTTAAGTCTTAACTAGCAAAGCTTACGACATTACAAATTAAATCTCAAAAAGCTTATGATATAAATTGAGGCTCTTATATTTCTTTGGCTTATAGAATAATGAATTTCTTTTTTTTTATCTACTTTTTTTGTTTGCTCTGATCTCTCCCTTAAGCTACATTAGTTGGGAGGAACCTTATCCATCACAGTCCTGAGCTGTTTTCTGTATGTGTTTAGGATGAACTGTATTAAAACACCATAAATTTATTGTTTTAACTTCTGATTGGAATAACCCAACCCATAAACCTTATGGAGTACATTTTGTTCTGTGTCACTTGTAATAATTATGTGTATTTGGAGTATGAATATAAAACTTATTTGCAGAAACCTCACCCAGAAGCTGAGCTGAACAATAAGAGCAGTGGAGCTGGAGAGGAAAGGGTCAACAGAACAACGGCGCCTCAAGAAATCGTGAGCACAGAAGCAAATGAAGAGACAATGAAGAAGAAACGAAAGAAAAAGCAGGCAAATGACCTTCGGTTTGAAGCAGAGCTGGAAAAGTTGGGTGTTGTTTCAAAAAGAAAGCAGAGGAAGAAAGAGTAAGGCTTCACCTTATTATCCCCCCCCCAACCAAAAGAAAAAAAGAGAGAAAATGTTTTTCTTTTCTTTTTAAAAAAATCCCTCTTGACAGGAATGAAATGCAAGCATCTTTGCTTGCATATGAGATTGTTTCAAATATTGTGCTGACCAGCTACCTGGTTAGCAGTGGCGGATCTAGAAATTGGATCATGTGGGTTCGGAATCATTTGAAAAAATGGCTGTTACTAGTTGCTAAGAAAATTCACTAGCATTAGTTCAAATTTCAATTACAACCAATAGTAAGGAGTTTGCTTTAGGGTTACGCTTATAAAATAATATCAATTAAGAAAAATTATTATAAAATAATATCAATCTTTAGAAATCAGCATTAGGGTCGTGAATACACGAGTAAGTATCTTAAATTCAAATTAATGAACAATTGTTTGACACTTCTTTAAGCATTTGAAGGTACGAAGTTACTAAATTAAGGACTCTAAAAATGTTGAGTATTCTATAAATCATAGACAATGGTCAATGTAGAATACGTGAATAGCGTCAAAGTACAAAATATATTAATTATAGTAAAACGGGGGGAGTATTAGCTATTTAAAACTGAAATAGGAACCCAATATCGGAAGCAAACTAATAGAGGATTGCACAATCATCACATAATGAGATAATGAATAAGTTTTCTAAAAAATAACAAAAGGAAAAGAAATGAAAGTGAAATAAAGAAAACAAAATGCTCCAAATAGTCGTTAGGATCTATACAATACGGAAATAAAGATATGGAAAACAATCAAAAAAGAAGCAAAGCCAAAGTGCAGAGCAGTAGACAATAGGGAAATAAAGAAATGGAAAACAAATTAAAAAAAGAAGAAGCGAAACACCAATACTAGGACTCGAACTCGCGTTAGTCGAGCAGATAGAGAAACAGTCAAACCACCAAGCCAAGTTCAAACATTTGCATTAATGTAGCGCGGGTTATTTATATTCATTATCTCTTTCTGTTTTCTTCTCCAGTTTTTTCCTAGATCCAGCGTGGGTTCAGTTGAGCCCACTGAACCCACGCTGGATCCGCCACTGCTGGTTAGTGGATCCAATATTGGAACTGAAATGATCACGGACACAACTTGGATGTTTCTGTCATGATCCATGCTTCCTTGTTTTGGTGCATTTGAACTTGTATAAATTTAGCCATGTCGTGATACAGGTTTTTAAAAGCAAAGAAAAAGAAAATAAAGAAAGGCAAGCCAGAAGAGATTCTAGATCTTCCAAAGCAAGATGTTGTCAAATTTGGGGAGGTTGTCGAAGCTCCACCGAAGTTGTCTTTTAATCCTGTAAGGAGCATCTTATCTACACATCTTTTATGTTGCATATTATTACATTTCTTGATCAAAATCTTCTCTACGTCTGTGCAGGCACACAAGAAAACTCTAGATGCTTCACGTGAGAGGCTACGTTTACAGGCTATTGAGGCCTATAGAAGTCGTAAAGGTTGGACTAACAGACCAGGAAGTCACCTTCCTCCTGTGAGCACTTCCCCAGATTTGTGATGATACCTGCATGTAACTTTTTATAAACTCCATTATGAAAATTTTGTAGCATGAAGGCTTTTGCGTGCTCTGAACGAATATCTTTGTGCCTTACACTGAGTGAAATGCAATTTTTTTTAATTATTATCCAGCTGTTATAGAACTGTCCTTTTAGATTTTTGACTTCACTAACTCCAGAATTCATTGCAGCAAGAAAGTATTGATGAGCTCCAAGAGTAAATATACTTGTATTAACTTAGTTAGTTGGGCAGACATATACCTTAGTTGAAAGTACAAGGACCATTTTACTTGCCAAAAAGAAGAAAAAGAAGAGTACAATGACCACCGTTAGTTTCAATTTAGGTGAACTTCTACAGTATGGTATTACATCATGCAGTTGCATACGAGAGGAAGGAGAGGGGGACCTTGATTTCTAATTTTTATGGTGGCCGTATTCTCGAGGATAGCCCGAAAAAATAAGCCATCATTGATTTGAAGGGTTAATATTGTTCTGTAACTTGCAGTACTTTCCTCATGACCAAGTTTGAAGATGAAACTGCTCAACAGAACTGCAGAAAATATCTTCATATACCTCTAAGCAAGTTTCTTACCAAGACAAATCAGTGTACCTGCCTGTCAAAAATTAAAACCAGGAAATCCTAAGATCTGAGAATTTCAAAGAGGCAATCAGAGAGTTATTCTTTAATTCAGAACAAGAAAGCATGTAATAACTAACTTTCTGTGATGTCCAATCTGAAAGGCTGTGAACAAAACCTTGTCGTGCTTTTTTCATCTATGGTCGTGTCGTAATTTGGGCCAACCTTGCCAAACTCCATAAAGTAAAGCCTAGCTAAGTGGGGGAAAGAAGTTCAGAATCCCCCAACTTTTCACCATCATGCAAACTTATTGTTGAGAACTTGAAGTTCCATTTCATTTAAAGAAAATTGTGTGAAAGGATCCTAATAACATAGCTCGAATCTGATTCGAGTTCGATCCGATCCGAATCAAACCTCTGATTACGAATCCGATTAAAACAATTGAGTCCAAATAGAGGTAAATCAAATATGGGGTTTAAATTTTTTGATCTGATCTATTATCATTCCTAATATCTACTTTAAGTTTTGCCAAAACTCGTTGCCCTAGCTCATATTGAACTGCAATAGTCATTAATATGTCAGTTTGATTGAAGAAGTTTCATGGATGGAGAGCATTAAACACCCATGTGATCAGTTACTACATAGGAGAAATCATGGAGAACTTTATCTTGCTAGTGACATACTGAGATGTTTCTCTGGTTAAACACACACCACAAATTCCTTTGTGCATTGAGATTTTATTATTGTGAGATTTGCGAAGAGGGTGAGGTGAAAGATATAAACTTTTAAACGAGAATCTCATATTACATAATTTTCTCTGTAAATATTTGGTATAACTTCTTATAGCCACCTACCAAATAGACTCCTCAGCTCATGAAGTGAAAAAAAAAGGTGGAAGATACTAATTTTAGACAGAGATACTTCTATAATTAAATTGGAGATACATATACATCTTCACTCTCAAATTACACACTTTCTTAGTTGATATATGGTATAGCATTTTATTGACGCCTACCAAACTGAGTCCTTAGCTCATGTCAAAAAAGAAAGGTGGATGATATAAACCATAAAGAGAGATACTTCTATGATTGAGTGCGTTATACATCTTACTTTCAAATTACACTTTCTCAGTTAGTATTTACTCTCGACGAAGCGCACGAATGTGTAAGCCACCATCAATGTGAAGGTTTATCATTGTCCTATAATTAACAGTGCTTTTCTCATCACTGAGTTTGAAGATGAAACTGCTCAACAGAACAGCAGAAAAAATCTTCATCTGCCTGTAAGCAAATTCCTTTCCAAGGCAAATTCGAGGACCTGCCTGTTAAATTTAAATGAACACAAAACTTAATTAAAAGACTAACCAGAATCACAACGAGGCGATCAAACCATCTTAGTTAGTAACTCGAAAAATTAAGGCAAATATATTATTTAACCTGAAAGGCTGTGAACTTAAACGGATTCTCTGGCTGGAAGATGCCGTCCTCATTAAGCCATCTTTCTGGATGATATTCCTCTGCATCATCACCCCATATAAATCTCATCCTTCCCATTGCATAGGGTTGGTAGGACACCATGTCTCCTTTCTTCACACTATAACCATCAGGAAGCGTATCATCCGAAAAACATATCTTTGCATCCTGTACCAATACCAAAGCTATTTCATGTACTTTTTGAAAAATTCAACAACTTGTACTTGTGATGCAAACATACCCAACATAAAAAACAGGAAATGAAGAAAAAATTCGTTGAATATGGAAGCAATTACCACTGGAACTGCTGGATAGAGTCTGAGAGTCTCTGTCAATGCAGCATGTAGATACTGCATCCTTTCAAGTGATTCTTCACTCACACTAGCTGCAAATTCTGAAAAACTTCCTACCCTTTCCATGTTAGTAACTTTCCTTATCTCTTCAGCAATCTTTTCCTGTACTTTCTGGTGTTTACAAAGCACGTAGATAAACCAGGAAAGTGTAGCTGCTGTGGTGTCTTTGCCAGCAATCACAAAGTTCAAGATTATGTCTCTCAAATACTTAAAATCAGTGTTGCATTGCTCCAAGAATCTCGACAAGATATCGTCTTTCTTCATCTGCATTTCCTGTGTCTCGGACAACCTATGTAGTAAGCAATAAGAACAAACATAGCCTAATATGAATTTGAAGTTTTCTTTTATGTTACTATTCACTCACTGAATAGTTGCTTCCCGAACTTTTCATTAGCTCCACTTTGTTACTGATCAATTTATAAACAAAATCATCGACGATTTCGATGTTTTTCTTCAGTTTAGCCTCTGCACCGATGTTGAGATATTTCTTTATGGGCCAGAAGATGTCTACATATCGGTACAGGGATAAAGCACTAGCATCATCAAAAGCCTGACTAAATCTTCTCCCTTCTTCATTTGAGCCACACATACTATCTAACTCAACTCCAAATGCAACTTTAAATATAGAATCTAATGTTGACTTCATAAACAAGTCCTGTACAAATTACATAACCAAGTCAAGTTGATTACTCAGAAAAGTGGCTCATAGAAACAGATTTATCAAAGACACCGTCTTACTTGAATGTCCATGATTTGGTTAGAATTTGCAGCATCAGCAATTATTTTTGCTAGTTTTACTACATTTTTCCTGAAGATTTTGCTGCTGAAATCCCTCAACACCCTTGTAGAAAACTCATAGCTTGATACTTTTCTTTGGTGGCGCCATTTCTCCCCGTCCACCGCAAAGATCCCGTCACCTAGTAGATCGCTTAGATTGCCATAGTTATACTCCCCCTGCAATTTTTAATAGGGTATAAGGATTTGGATGGTCAATATATGTAAGAGAAATCCTGCAACATGAAGTAGTTTAGAAGGCTTCTACATGTCTTCATTTTAACAACTAAGCCTGCATGCAAAAGTCACCTAACACTAAATTGCGAGATTATCACAATGAAAAGATCCTCAATATGAAGTACTAATGAAAAAATTGGATAGGACTCCTGAAAAGTTTGGACTCAAGTTTTTGAGTCCAGTATATTTGCAGTTCATTTGGACTTGGCGAACTTCAATCCACTACATCCACTTAACGTATTAGAATTTTCTCCATTTTTTATCTTCACATTACGATACCTAAGCTAACCCAATTTACACTCCTATCGTAAGAATCAAGGTTGGCTTAGTTGGTTGAAGGCCCTCCTTCCACCCTTGTGAGAAGGATTCGATTCTGCCCTCGCAAGTGGGATCCCCACCCACTCCACTCACATGCAAGAGATATTCATCTTACCTTATTTTAAAAAAAAAATTACACCGCTATTTATATATAGAAGAACTCCCATCTACACATTTGCAGGCTGCCTTTAAAGTTAAGTAATGCCTTCTAAAAAATAATTACTAGATTATCAATGTCGTTTCATATGATTACTGATCAAATCCTAAAAAATATGGCTCTAAATACAATCGAAGTCCCATCAAATTGGTCTTATATCTTTTTACCACTGCCTTCTAATTTCTGTGGGTCATTCCATCACAAAAGTACAACTTTTTTTTTGAGGTGACAAAAGAATAACTAGAAGTCTAGAACAACCGAGGTCCTCGTGGGAGCCCAATGGTTGGTGCTCCCACCTCCCAACCGCGGTCGGGTGTTCGATTTCTCATCACTCCCCATTTGGGGAGTTTGTATAAAAATGTTTCTTTGTGGGTATAAATCCCACTACCCATGTTAACGAATACTGTGCCTTGCGTAGTAAGAAATTTCAGGGTTGGCCTTCTTCCAATTATCTTTCCTGAACAAAAAAAAAAAAAAAAAAAAGAAGTCTAGAACAACCACACTTCTTCTATCAACATCATGAATAGACTTAAACATCCAATCAGAGATTGACAGCTCAAAGCTACTAATACTAGCAACTTTACTAAATCGGGCAAGTAAAGGTGATAAAGATACCTTTCCATAATTGTCAAAGTTGGTCTTGAGAATATACTCCACATTAGCAGGGTCAGAAGTGTAAATCTCACTTCTAAAAGGAGTTAACAATCTATAAGTTTTATACTTAGCAGCAAGATGAGTCATGTAATGATGAAGCCTTTTGAAGTTGAGGAGCTGATGAAACATGGTTCCAGCAATTGGGTGGTATTTTCTATTTTCATGGTTTTGAAACTGCTTCTTTTTCAACCATTTGATACCCACAAAAGTTAGAATTGCAGGAGCTATGATTTTCAAACTCATGTACATGAAATAGACGAGCCGTGTTCCCATTTTTATTCGATTATTATGATTTTGAAGCAGGGGTAAAGATGATTTCTTTGTATGTTTTAGATTCTAGGAAGGTTGATTGTGATTTTGTGCGACAGGGTCGAGGTTTGGAGAGGGAGTGGGCAAGTTGGCAACTTTATGTTTGGGGGTAGGGGGTAGCAAGCATTAAATAGTCGAGGAGAGGAACTTTTGTTCGAAACAGCTAATACTCCATCCGTTTACAAATAATTGTTACATATACACTTTTCACGCATGTCAATGTAAAACTTTAATGGCTAATATCTCGTGTTTTATATTTGTAAAAGTTATAAAAATATACATATTAATAAAACATATTAAGATGAATCTAACAAGATCTCATATGACTATATTTTTATTCACGTATAAATCTCAAACGATGGTCAAAGTAAAATTTGTGTATAGTATAAAATGTCAAAGTGTAACAATTTGGAAAATAGAGGTAGTATTATAGAAGTAACTTATATGAAGTATTTTAAAGAAAAAGTAACTTATAGGAGAAAGTACATGAAACTAACAAATTACTCCCTCCGTCCCATAATATAGTGCTCACTTCTCATTTTTCACGGGAATTAAGGAAAATTGGAAGTAGTAGGATTTCCAAAAAAATAGATTTAAGGAAGTGCTTTTTTTGCACTTTTGTCTTGAAACTAGTTCTTGATTTTCTTTTTCCTTTAAAAGAAAATCAAAAAGCAATAAATATTTCTTAGAATGGTGTAAAATAATGAATAGGGGCACATAATTTGAAAGAAAAGTAGAGGTATTTTGAAAAGGTTATGTAGAAATAAAGGATAATTTAGTCCAAATAAATTGATAAAAAATAAAATAGGCACAATATTTTGGACACTAAAAAAGGAATGCAAGCACTATATTTTGGACACTAAAAAAGGAATGCAAGCACTATATTATGAGACGGAGGGAGTATTTTTGAATTTTGAGGGAAATAGGAAACCAACTTTGGAAAAAAAAATTGTTGGGTACAAGCCAATTAAATTCATTGTCCAAAAAAATAAATTCAGTACAATTGTACAACACTAGTTTATGTTGAAATTAGAGCTGGCAAAATATTACCCAACCCGCCAACCCGACCCGAACCCAACCCATTAATAATAGGTTGGGTCGAAATTTTCAACCCGTTTAATTAAATGGGTTGGGTCAGGTTGAAAATTTTGACTTGATTATAACTCGTTCAACCTATTTATGGAAACAACCTAAAAACCCTAACTCATTTCACAGCTAAAAAAATTGGGCTAGCTCATATAGAAATTTCAAAAGTAAAAAACCCTAACTCGTTACAGTTAATGTTGAACAATTGATTATGGAGTTGTAATGGTGTTGATTTTGAACAAGAGTTGGGTTGGGTTGATTTTGTTAATTTTGAACAACTATGTTGATTTTGAACAATATCTAGCATATGGTTATGTAATGACTTAATGCTAAGTTGTTGCCTACTGTTGCTTTGTAACATAGTTTTTGTTGTTTTAATTTTTTTTTTTGGAAAAAATTACGAAAAATAAATAAATGGGTTGACCTGAAGGTTGACCCGTTTATCATAAGGTTAGGTTGGGTTGTAATTCCCAACCCGTTTAAGTTAACAGGTCGGGTTGGATCAAGGGGTTCTCAACCTGCTAACCCGCCAACAACCTGATCTTGACCTAACCCGACCCATTGCCAACCCTAGTTGAAATGTTAACATTTCGGTATTTAATTAGGCGTGCATCCACATAACTTCAATTACTTCTAAAATCCTATTCATCACCTTCCGTAGATAATTCCATATTTTGGCATTTTACGTTTGGTAACCAGAGAACAAAATTTACATCAACATCACAAAAAAATAGAGATGCTAACGAGATAAATATTGAAGATTATACTAAATATTTCAAAAGCAATATCATTTGAGTTTTAAGTACATTTAAACTCTATTTGGTTGGACATAAAGTATGTTCAATGGAAAATAATTTTCCTTGAAAAACAATTTCGAAGGCGAAACACATTTGTAACTATCTTCTTCCTTTGTTTAATTCCTTGCATTAAAAGTTGGAGAAACAAAGGAAGAATGTAAAATAGATGGGAATGAATAAATGGGAAAGGTAAATAATTGTTTAGTAAAACATTTTCCAGAAAAACTATTTTCACCCTTGATAAAAATGGGTAAACCACTTTTTTGAGATATTGTTCTCGGCCAACCAAATGCTTGGGATTCTTTGAGCTAAAGATGAAATTTCAACTATCAGTCAACAAAATAAATATAAATATTTGTATTGAGGCTTCTATATTTTGCTTGGAAAACAATTCGTCGAATTACAAGACTCAACCTCTCATTTATTACAAAATTGTACCATCACCTCCACGAGTACCCTGAGCTCTTAGAGCCATGACTCCTTGCTCTCTTTTGTCAAAACAACAGTAGACTCAGGAAATGCTAGTGGAAGTAAAATCACAGTTCAATGAACGATTAACTTCAGCCAAACTAGACACAAAAAGAATCAAATTCTAAAGCAACATTGACTCTGGGTTTTCGATGTAGCCCTTAAACGCTTTTAGCCATTCTGCACCCATAGCACCTACATAAAACAAATGACATTAGACTCTATCTAAATTTCATGGCATATATTATCATGTTTACTAGATGAAGAACAAATGTTACTCACCATCAATTACACGGTGATCACAGCTTAGTGTAGCGGACATGAAAGAACCAAACTTATACAGCTCAGTACCATCTCCAGGTATGACTCTCTTCTCAGCTGAACGAGTGCAAGGCAGAATATTAGTAGTCTATCACTTGAACAGCTCATTCGAAATCTAGCAAAAACAGCCCTAGCGATATGTTTCATTACTCTAATAGTGTTTAGTAGGGAGGAAAACATTTTCTTGGAACAGCAGTTTTCCCAATAATTATGTGTGAATCTGTATTGATGCTTCATTACATAGTATCCTTTCTTTGGTAGGTGATGGGTGGAAAGTAGTTTTCCCAAAAATGGAAAATTGTTCAAGGGATGCAAAACAATTTCCTTTCTAGAGGAAGTGAAGCCACATTTCCCTTCATATTCCTTACCTTCTTTCTCATTTTCCATCCATCCTGTCCCCCTATGTTTTCAAATTTCCATTCTCTTTTAACTTTTCGTATTATGAACCAAACAACAGAATACTAATTTAAAGTTGTTTTTCCCTTTGAATGTTTTCCATCCAACCAAACAAAGCCTTGCATAAAAGTAGATTATTTACCAGCGCCAACTGCAAGAATGGCTGCCTGAGGAGGATTAATGATAGCACAGAATTGTTTGATTCCAAAAGGCCCTCCAAGGTTTGACACAGTAAAAGTGCCACCCTACAGTGCAAATAACGAAGAGAAATTAGACCACCCCCACAAAGCCACAACCATATTATTATATATTTTACTTTGGTTACCTCATAATCGTCTGGCTTCAGGCTGTTTTCCCTTGCTTTTTGGGCCAAATTTTTAACGTCTTCGGAAATTTTAGATAAACCTTTCTTGTCGGCATCCTGCAAATATTTTGCTATTAGCAATTGTCTTCGATAACGGTTTCTAAAGTAGCAAGAAAGTAGTTGTCACATACCCGGACAACTGGAACATATAAACCATTATCAGTTTGCACTGCAACATTAATGTTCACATTATGATATCTGAACCCACACAAAAGTACACTCAGTTCTCATCAATAACAAAGAGGAATAAGCCAAACATATTAAAAAACAGTACTCACTGGCGTATATAGTCATTGGTCCAAGAACTATTGCATGCTGGAACTTTCTTCAGTGCCAAAGCAGCAGCCTACACAAGAGATACATTTAAACACTACAGCATATAATACAACCACAGTCATTGTACGCGAAGCATGATATGGCATGAAAGTAGACAAGCACTGCATCAAGTACCAATTTACCAACTGACAAAAAAATCAAATAAACGCAAAACAGGGTTTCTGTGACGCACTATTGGCCCAATGGTCTACTTTCTAGTTGACGTACACCTTATGAGACCTTTCAGTCTTGTCTATGATCAACAGAATTGCTGCCTCGATCAAGTTGTCAAATTTCCTTTTCCAAAGTCTCGTAATGGTAATCAGGTTTCTATTACTATACAAAAAGGTATCTAAAATTTCCACAAATCTAATTGGTGATTGTTAGAATGTAGAAGAGGTTTAGGGACAGACGATGTGTTGAATAATATTCAATTCCCTTTTTTAATCCCTGAATTTGGCAACCTTTTTCTGATAACCCCTGAATATGGCAACTATTACACTCTTTCTTCTATATTTAGTTCTACCATTTGGTCTTTGCACGTATGCCAACGCACAGCTTTCAGCATTACAATCTTTAATTAAGTATAAATGAAAATTATAAAAAGTTGATATTTTAAAAATATATATTGAGCCGAATCCAACAAGATCCCACACGTCTATGTTTTTCCTTACGTATAAATAATACAAGATGGTCCAAGTAAATTTTGTGAATAGTGTCAAAAGTCAAAATGGTAGACTAAAAAAACAGAGGATACGATGGATTATAATTTGATTCCTTTCAACATCATATGAATCTAGGGCAAGCTGCGTCACGCAACAAATCAGACATTATAAAGTACAAGGGGGCATGTAAAGTAAGGTTGAATGTAGTCATGTACACTTTAAGCGCAACATGATTTTTCGAACTCATAACTGCTACCAATTCAAACCAATATCTAAAACTACATTAAAACATAAGAAAAAGGATATTAGCACATATAAGAATATAAGGTGCAAATACCTTGATTACAAGATCATTTACAGATATCCTCTTCCCCCCCAGAAGCCTCTTGTAAAGAATTCAGTTCGCCTCGCAATCTAAGGAGCATCAAGTGACACAATTAAGACAGTCACATAAGAAATTCCCACTATTAAGATATAGCAAGTTACTCGATACTTACTCGATAAGTTTGTCCACACATGTATCTACTGTCAAATAGTAATGAGGAATGGTTTGCTTTGATGTCAATAAGCGCGCAGCTGTGACCTGTTAAGTTGACGAATAAAAGGTAAGGTAAAGCTGCTTATAGAGTGAGCATAATAAATAGCTTTCCCCAATGTAGTTTCACAATGCCGAAGCTCCAGAAATAGTTCAAGAATTAACTATATTCCAAGAATAAAAAAATTGTTTGTCAAGCAAAGAGGTCTACAAAATACTTTACCTTTCTTATTTGAGAATGAGGGATATCTGAGTAGTCAAGGCCAGCACCCTCGGAAACCTTGTGTGCAGGTGCAGGTGCTGGTGATTCCTTGCCTTGAGAAGCTATAGAGAAGGCAAAAGATATAACATGTGAGCCAAGTCTAAAGTAAGGTACTTGTTTCTGTGTTGTACAATACTAAATAATGAAGAATAAAGGATACTTATGTAATGTTATTGTTATTCTAAAATTAGGTAATTCATATTGTATATGTCTTCTACATCATGTGTAACTGATATTGCCACCATTCCCAAACAATTGCTCATTAGCTCTCTTCTTTTCATTGTCTTACAGACACAACTTTAACAATCAACTTATTTAATATATATAAATAAACATTATGAGTAGATACTTTGAAAATATGAAACGATTCTAAGAAGATCCCACATGTAATCTTCTTTCTCAGAGTAATGGTCTAAGGTGATGAACTTTGACAATTGAAAAAGCAAATGAGAAACCCTTTGGATGACAAAGGGAGCATTATATTAGGGAATATTATGAGCTTTAGTTATATTCCTATTGTAATTCATAATTGTCTTATAATACTACTCTTGCTATAAATTATTTTATAATTAGATAATAATTTTAATTAAAAGAAAATTGAAATACATTACAATGTATACAAAGCTTATAAATTCTACTAGTATTTTAAACCTTCAAATAAATAGATCAAGTGCTAGAGTATCTTCAAGTTACTTGTATTGGTGCATAATTTATACAGAGCAACTTTTTGATTTGTGTATCATAAGTTGTAATCACTTAACTTGATCATCTCTAATGGTTTATCAAAATATCAAACACCATTTATCTCCAATCTTGAAGCCTTATATCTGTTTTTATATAATAAAAATTCTGCTCTAAGTAATTAAAAAAGACTAGAGGTAGTAAGTCACAATGGATTTCAAAAAAAACTTCATTTGTATTCTGATTTCAAAAGAGGGTAGAGTAATGACCTTATTACATTCTTGAACTTTTCTGCAGTGAATTGGGAAAAAATAGGCCTCAAATATGATAATTTTAGTAGGAGAGTACTAGAAAAATATATGCACAAACAACCGTGAAGTTAGAGCATCTAAAACCATATTTATAACAAAAATAGTGCACATTACCCAAGTAATCTTCAATGTCAGCTTTCACAATGCGTCCATCAGGACCTGTTCCCTTTACACTTGACAAAGAAACCTATTTTGCACAGAACCAAATCAAAGAACACAAGTCAGTCATAATGACAGCAATGAGCCGGCACAAAAACTACGTGCAGCAAAAAATTTAGAATGTAACCCACGTTGTGATCTTCAGCCAATTTCCTTGCAAGGGGACTAGCAAAGATGCGATCCTCTGATGGTGATTTCTGACTAGGCTTTGAAACGTTTTTCTCCACGTGAACTGCAGGTGCCTGAGGTTTTTCTTTTTCGGAAGTTTCAGGTTCAGATGGTTTTGTGGTTTCGGGAACAGCAGTCCCTGAATTGGAAGGTGTGTAATCCTTGAAATTCTGAATATGTTCCTCCTCTTCAACGGTGATCGCAATCACCTAGCATAATTTCAGAATAACCGAAAGTAAGGAGATTGAACATCAATCTCATTGACAAGAAACTGATAATTATAAGACTCCATTGAAAAAATAAAAATAAAAAAGCACATTGCCATAGTGATAAATACAGGAAGCAAAATCAATCCTTATCGTGGGCTTCAAGAATAGTAGAATATTAAATAGTAATTCACTTAGCAGCATGTTCGCATTTGTCACAACGAACACAGAAGCAATACCAGCTTCTACCTTGTAAGGAGAAAAAACAGAAGACAAATATCTTTATGCTTGAACATTATAACTACTAACATAAATGGGAATTAAAGATGCACTCAATCCCAAAGGCTCACTTGATATCACCCGAGATATAATTTTTGCTTTAAAGATAAAAGGTTGCATGTCATATGATTGGGTGGATGAAAAATATCCTAAATTGGAATCTATTCTTTGATAGCCTACCCCCTAATCAAGGTATCACGTTTGTCTTTCTAAGGCCTTTGTATAGTTGGAGGAAAGTAATAGGTTTTGACGTCTGAGCGATACTTCACTTTTCTTCATTTTATAGAAACCATTCTCCGTGGTAGTCCAAGGCCAGGAGTTTTTTATCCTTTGCTTTCCTTTAATACATGGGTGACACCACCTTGATCTCTTTTTAATAAATCAACTTTTATTTGTGAAACAATATTGCATGTTATTTGTATTTAATTCTTCCCCCTTTATAGTGTACACCTCCAAATGCCAGTATGGAAATACCTATACAGTATCCACCTATGAATTGACATATGCTCCCTCCGTTCCATATTAAATGCAACATATGGAAATTGCACACTTTATAACGAGGCCATGCAGAGAGAGAGAGATAGATAAATAGAGGGACCATGTGATGAGGAGAAAGATAAAGAGAGCACATTACAAAAAAGGTAATGTTGCAATTGATGTGAAACTTCTAGATAAGGAAAATGTTGCAATTAATATGGAATGAAACAAGTGACAAGCCACCACAGACACCAAGCCCCTAGCAACAATGCAAGTCTAGAATTCAAAAACAATATCTCCTCCACTCTCAAGTTTCATTAAAGAACAAATGCTTTTGAAATCAATCGAAATATATAAACACCCAAGTTTTTATCTCACTTCCCACTCCTACTAGAGACTCACAAAAATGATGCTAGAACCTTAATCTGCATCTCTATCTAATTTTATGGAGCCTATGGCTGCTACGAAACAAACTTATATCATATAGAATTATCGCAACTGTTTTCTCACCAAGGCCGTGTTCTTCAAACCAAAATCCCAAGAGCCACACCCCTCTTCCTTAGGCTTTTACATCTTTTTTTACTTACCAATAGGTCACACCAGATCTGACCAAAAAAAAATCCTTCATAATGCTCTCCAGAAACAACCCTCCATACCAAAGGAGCAGAAATTCTAGAACTGGAATGGAAAATTAAGAAAAATGGAAGAAAACCTTAGAAACATATAAGGCAAGCTAGATTGCTCTTAAAGAAACACCCAGATTAGAAGACAATTGCACTTGATAAAATCTAACATAGACAGGATGTATGTAATTTGGATCCCTGCACACTAACTGTATGATATGGGTACTCTATCCCAGATTTGGATGAGGATATAGTAACAGAGGACCTATATCATCTGAGCACAGGATGTTACAGATAGCGAAATTAGATATATTTTACCAGCACCCTATCCAAAAAAAATCCAGATACTAATGTCCTTCCCATTGCAGAAACTGCCATATCTTAAAACTAGATGACTTAGCAACGCAGGTAGAGCTACATTATACTTCCATAAGAATATGGCATCTCCTCAACTTCTAATAGCCCAAATTTTTCATCAGAGAGACAGAGACTGTAAGTGCCAAAGAAAATGCATTAAAATGCTAAAAGCAAAATAACTTATGCCAGATGTTAAGCAAAAACATCCAATTAGAAAAGTTAGTGTGATTATCAGGACACTTCATGCGCATTCATCCTAGTGGAACATTCATGAACAGAATGTCATGAAATTACAAAATCATAGAAATTAGAGCATCCCACTTCGTTATTCTTGAGATCCTATGCAAGATACTTCAAGTAAGTTACACATTTTCTTTCTATTGTTCAAGAATACAACAATATAAATTTTGACTGGAGCTTCACATGGTGTTGTTTAATCCAATGAGCCTAGCTTCTCTAACTAATGAATCAATAGAAGTACACTTCACATGAATATGGGTTTCAAGGAAAGGATTCATAGCTTTGTTTTGGTTCCTTTGAAGGGTTTCATACATGTACATGTGACAACATTATCACAAAAAAAGCATGACAGATATTGAATTCAAGCTGAAAGAGATATTTGGGTATAGCTTACAGAGGACAGCTCACTAGCTAACCTGTCTCATATATTCTCTCCGGTTTTTATTAGTTTATCCACTTCTTTGAGCAAAGAGTTTTAGGAGAAACCGGTATATGGGTCATAGAAGGGAACAGAAAATTTTAATTTATTGCATATTGTATTGAAGTTAATGTTGTGGGCCAAAAGAATTAGAGTGAGAAAAACTTTATTGTAGAGATAATGATATAAAATTGGTAGGACCATTCCAAAAACACAAAATACAAAAGTGGGTAAACTAATACTCCTAAATGACAACCCACAAAAGGAAAGTGGGTAAACTAACAAAAATCGGAGGGAGCACAAAAAAACTTCCCATGTTACATTGGATTTTAATTACTTATAGCAAACAAGTTCTCATGTTACACTGGAAGTTAATTACTTAATGAAAGCAACCTCCCATGATAAGAGCTACGTCTTCAAGTTCTATGGAAGATAGGCAACCAAATAATGAAATATTTCCCCCTCCTTCCATGGAACTTAAGTCAAACTCCAAACAATAACATGATGATAAAATCAACCAACTCAATACCTCGCCAACTTTGATTCCTTGTGATCCATCTCCTTTGACGATTTTGGCAAGATAACCGTCTTCCATGCATTCCATCTCAACTGTTGCTTTATCCTTTACAGATTGAAAACATAATCATAACTTCATAAGTATATGGGCGAGAGCATGAAAAAGAAAACAATTAAAGAGGCAAACTACATACTGTTTCAACTTCACAAAGAACATCACCAGGAATAACTTTATCTCCCTCTTTCTTCACCCATCTAGCAATATTCCCCTGGAATTTCATTTGCACTGTTATCCATCAGGACAAGAAGTCCAGCATTGTAGGAAAGGTGGATTGTAGGAGAGGTGGAAACACATAAATTGCGTACCTCTTCCATCGTGGGAGAAAGAGATGGCATGCCTATTTCTTGATGTGGAGGCAAGTCTGAAAATAACAAAGCAGTCGAAAGATCATAATTTGGTGATACGATATAAACAGATTTACTATGAGGTATTAACAAAAGCAGAACACAAGTTGACAAATATTTAAAAGAGACGTGAACAAATACTAATACAACCATATCAAAGAAAGAGAAGCCTGGAGTCAATGCTTCTTGCATGAGTGACTATAGTAACAGAAAAATCTATCTATTAGAGAGAGCTGCGCATTTCTTTAATGGATGTACAGAAGACCTGCTTGAAAATAAGACAGCTTGATAAATGAACTGCTTAAGTCAGTACAACTAACAAATTATAGGTTATGGACTTATGGCTATAGGTCCTAGAAGAAGACACTAGTTTTCCCACACCAAAAAAAAAAAAAAAGATGGCCAAACGATGCACAAATGGAGCCAAATCAATTAATAACAGTCTTGCATAGGCCAATTGCAGAAACCCACCCATGCTCAATGGCCAGTAATTAAACAGCATGTTTGCTACATGATTAATGGAACTGGAAGAACGATATACACACCGCTAATAAGAGAATGGGAGCAGAAAAATAACAAGGAAAGAGAGATCTTTACCTGCAGTTGATGAAAAACTCCTTTGCGGATGCAGCTGCAAACTGGAGCTTCAAACAACCAAAGAATAGGGAAAAGTGAAATGAAGAAGAGAAACTAAAGACCAAAGAAGATACAGTACCCAATACGAGAATGAGTCAACAATCAACATGCTTATGCACATCAGCTTGTTCTTACAAAAAAGAAAGTGTTCAACAGAAGTTCAGGGGATGGAGGCAGACCTGAAGTTTCCTTTGCACAAGACTCCATTAAATCCCGTTTTCAGAGTCATGCTCGTAATACTTCTTGTGGAGACTCCTGTTGTTGGTGCCTATACATCATGTTATACAACAATTAAAAAAAAAGTTTGGCTATTTATAGCATACATAAATCCCCAAGAATCAAGCATCTATACTAATATATTAAAAGGCGTGCCTAAACAAGAAACGGTGCCACGTGGCGCTCTCCCTAAGGGAGTTTTACTCCTTATAATCCACAACAATAAAAAATTAGAAATTGCATAGTATAGGATTTGATCCCGGGACCTCAAGAGCATATACTAAAGTCTTAACCACTAGACCAAATAACATTTAGTGTTATCATCTTAAAGTATAATATTAATAAATGAAAATTTTCCTTACCCGGGGAGTAGCCCGGGCCTAATAACTAGTTTAACATTAGACAAGTCAATAAAACGCAAAGCAGATAAGTCTACTAACCATAACAGCTTCAGGGTTTGAAACCCTTTGGAACTGCCTGGTGTTGCCTCGGCTGGAACTCCATTTAGTTAGAGAGCTACAAGCTGCACCCCCTTTCGAAGCATCTGGTTCACACATAACTCATGTTGAAATCCCAATATGCAAGATTAAAATGCAGGCTTAGCATTACAACAACATAAAGCCAGCTTAAGACATGAATAATGAAAACAGAAAATGTCAAGGATTGTAAAGTTGGGGACAGGCATAAAATATGGACAAAATTGATATGTAAATAGTATAGAATTCAAAAAGTTGCAATTATATAAGAACGGAGGAAGTATCAGAGAAGCTTTAGACACATGCCAAAACAACCCACACACCATGCACTGGTAATTTTTTAAACAAGTAAACAGCACAATTTTCAGAAAAACAAAAAGAACCTTCATCATATTTACTCCTCTTTTTGTGCAAGTCTATTGTCACTTGTCAGTGATATAAGGTTTTCCAATCCTTAAACCGATTTCAGGTAATTCAGGTAGTGAAAATACAGATTTAGGTCTAAAAATACCACATTCAAATCCCGTATTTAATTTTAGGCTCTAGGTTTCAAGGTTAAGTTGTTTCAGACACAAGATAGCATGTAAAGACATCAATTAGCATAATGACAACCTGTATGCAAATCTTAAGATATAGTAACAATCAAGCAACATTTCAAGAATCCATAACAAATGAAAATTCAATTTACTGAAAAAATAAAACCAATATCTCCCAGAACCATGAACATTAAACACCTACAAAAAAAACACTAAGTGTATATAAAGTACCACAAGTTTTATAAGGTTGGTTTAATCTATTCTTTCTCAGACGAACCATTCCTAATAAGAAAGAAGGAATCAACTCAAAGATAAGACCCACCATCTACTCTTTTCAAAGATGGATGAACATCATGAGAGAACCGGCGAATCAGATTGGCAGGCCCACGCCGCACCGACTTGGAAGCAACCTTGGACTGCCAATAACATGAAAAAAAACAGGAATAAGTATACAAGTGCTCAGTAGCAACAACATTATCATGACTAAACATTGTTTCCCTACACATAATCAATTCGTCATGTACAAAGCCAGCTATAACAAGTATGGTTCAACTGCCATGAAACTCTCCCCCACAAGATGACATATAAATTCATTATGAGTACCACCATTTATTTCCGTCTATCAAACCGGCATAAAGGATTTCGAAATCAACAATCATTCAACTTTTCTCACAGTGAACTTACAATTACTAATATGTTACAAACTTCACATTCGAGGTATAATAAAGAAAACACAGAAGACGATTTAAATCCTCGGAATTATGAAGCACAAATTATTCACACTTTCTAATTATCAAACTTTTGGCATACAAATCAGATTAATAACAAACAAGACTTTATAATCCAGAAGCACAGATTATTTAACAATCGAACAGCGAGAGTTAAAATCAACAGTAGATTAAAAGTATTAACATCTCAAAAAATGCTTTAATTCCTTGGATTTCAAAAGCCTACTTTTTGAAAAACAATCACACCGAACGCTCAAAATCACCAGTAGATTAAAAAAAATCGCAATTTAGGTGTATTAAAACATCAATCAGAAATCGAAATACAGAAAATCGAACTAATGCAAACAATAATCCAAAATCAAATCAGAATTTCGCACAAATAGATACTGATTTAGATATAAAAAGCGATCACAATTACCAGCATTGAGGAGAGAGAAAATTAGCTGAAGGAAAGTTGGATGATTGTGAAAAAACGTCTCAGGCTGGGCGTTATGAGAGAGGGAAGATCTCCGGCGAACACAGAGATGAAAGGGGAGAGTTGAATGTCAAAGACGAACCAGGGTGACAAAAAAGTAGGGTTGTTTAGATTGGAAAATTGAATATTATTCGGTCCCAGTAGTCAGTACTTTTGCTATAATGAAAGGTCATTTTAATTTCGGTTTTTTCACCAGGTACCCCTGAGGTTTCACGAAATGCACCAGGTATCCTCGTTGTTTCAAAAATGCACCAAATACCCTTGTCATTTGCATAAAATGCACCAAATACCCTTAATGATTAACGGTGTTAAGTTTCCGTTATCTTTATTTACCATTTTGTCATTATTAACCCTAACCCTAACCCCTAAACCCTAGACCCTAAACCCTTACCCTAAACCCTAACCCTAACCCTAAACCCTAACCCCCTAACCCCCTAACCCCCCCCCCACTACCCCAGAGCCCCCTCCTCCCCCGCCCTCCTCCCCCCCCCGCCCGCAGCCCCCTCCGTCGCAGCTCCCCCCCCCCGTCGACCCTCCTGCAGCTCCCCACCTCAGCCGACCCTCTCGCAGCCTCCCCCACCCCCGCCGATCCCCCCACCTCGAATACCCCCTCCCCCAACCACTGCCGAATCCCCCTCCTCCATCCCCATCGAATTCCCGTTGAAAGCCGATTTTTGATTTTTTTTTCAATTTTTCATGAATACCAATGGTTATGAAGATGAAAATTAAGCGGTTTTAGAGCGGTTTTAGGGCATGGGTGCGAGCCGGGGTGCGGAATTGGGGGCGGGAATTCGACCGGGGTGGGGGAGGGGGATCTCGACGAGGGGTGGTGGAGGGGGGGGAATTCGACTGGGAGTGGGGGGGAGTGGGAATCTGGCCGGGGGGGGGGGGGAGCGGGGCCGCCGGGGGCGGGGGGGAGGGGGTCGCGGGGGGGGGGGCCGGGTGGTGGTGGGGGTGGGATCGGGAAATCGACTGGGGTCGCGGGGCGGGGGAGGTGGTGGTGGTGGTTATGGTTAGGTTAGGGTTTGAAGTTAGGGGGTTAATGTTAGGGGGTTAGAAGTTAGGGTTTAGTTAGTTAATTAGGGCTAATTAGGGTTTAATTAGGGTTAGATGGGTTATAGGGGTTAATTAACCCTAAAAGCTAACGGAAACTTAACACCGTTAATCATTAAGGGTATTTGGTGCATTTTATGCAAATGACAAGGGCATCTGGTGTATTTTTGAAACAACGAGGGTACCTGGTGCATTTCGTGAAACCTCAGGGGTACCTGGTGAAAAAACCGTTTTAATTTTTAATCATGTACGAGTAATGCAACGCCTAGATGGTGTCATGGTGCACACGCTTGTACGTAGAGCTGATCAACTTCAACCCGGCCCGGCTCGGTTTTTGGGCGGGCTTGGGCAGTTTTTTTGGCCTGCGGGCGGGTCGGGCCCCGGTTTTTTTCGGGCTTTAGACAAGCCAAAAAAGAGGTTTAAGACTAAAAATTTTTGGTCCGACCCGTTTTGGCTCGAAAAAGCCCGCTCGACCCGGCCCGAAATAACGGGCTTTGGGCACATTTTTTTTGCCGGAATTGGGCACGGCCCGGTCAATGGGCAATTTTTTTGACTCGGCCCGGCCCGGCCCGACCCATGATCACCTCTACTTGTACGTAGAGCATGGCGACATGGTGTGTACATGTACATGGCTAACAATTCAAATGAACATATCACATATGTACATCTCTACTAGTACATGTTCATTGGTATTGGTTATTTATGTTCATACTGACATACTCTAGTACTTGATGTTCATCGTACGTATGGTGCTCATTATTACGGACGTGTGTATGCACTAATTTGGCCGAGTAATGTAATAGAAGTATTATTACTCTCTTGTCTCTAGTTAGTAATTACTTGCTATATCAAGAGTTAATCATATATGCACGTGATGTGCACGAAAGTAAAAATAAAGCTAAATTGTTTTACTTTTGATAACCTCTAATAATATGTAAGAACAATTGTTCAAAAGTTTCTCTAAATAAAAATTTGACGTAATTTACATTTAGCCAACATCTAAATAACGGAAAAATGTAATTTCAAAGTAGTTGTTTACTAGTTGCATGTTAGATGTCAAAATATTGACATTAAATATTGATGTTCTGTAAAAGAACAAATAACTATTCAAAAACTCAGAGAAAAAACACTACTTCAAAAGTTACAAATTGTAGCTTTTGACAAACTACTAAAACACTATTCATACCACTAAAAGCTACTCATATCACTACCTAACCAAACACTCTTATTTTTCTAATTAGTGTTTTGACTTATTCAATCTCAAAACTTGTGCCAAACAAGCTCTAAAAGTGTTGTTTGTGATTTAAAAAAAAAAAGAGAAAGTTAAGCTTGTATAATTGTTCATGATGGGGAAGGGAGTTAAAGATAATTTGCCGTGGAATTAGGGTGTTGGTGTGCTCTTTTTAAAAAAAAATATATAGTTGATAAAGTTGAGTTTATGTTTTTAGGGTATTTTTACAACTTTACGTGAACACTAATAAGTCCCTAAAAGTTACTTTTTTTATTAGTAGAGATTTATACGTTATCTAAAACATTGTAATTATAATACATATTTGAAAGTTAGTCTGATCATATAACGCATCAGTTATATAAGCATTTTGTGCACCAACCTTTATATTAAGCTAGGAGGCGTTGTCATTACTTGGCTTGTGTCAAGCCTTGGGATGGGCACGGGTTCGGGACCCTAATCAAACCCTATTGGACCCGAACCTAATTTTAGGGTTTGGGTCCAACTTTTTCTGGACCCTAAGGGTCTGGGCCTGGGTCTTAATATTTTAGATCCATACCCTATTCAGACCCTACACTTAGACCCTAAAGTTATCTAATATTCGGTTTTTTCACCAGATACCCCAGAGTTTTCAAAAAATTCACCAGGTACTCCCCATATTTTCAAAATTCACTAGGTACCCCTCAGTTTTATGTAAATATACTCAAATATCCTTAATGACTAACGGCATTAACCGCCGTTAGTCTTAACCATAATTAACCTCTAATTAAACCCTAAAACCCTAAAACCTAACTCCTAACTAACCCTAACTTCTAACCCTAACCCTAACCCCCTCCCCCACCACCCCAAGCACCCCCCACCACTCTAGCACCCCCGAGCCCCCCTCCCCCCACCACCCCTCCGAAACCCCCCACCTCGCCGAAACCCCCTTCCCCTAACCCCCGTCGATTTTCAACCCTCTCTCTATCTCCTCTTCATCCTCTTCTCTCTCCCGCGCTTCTCATCGGTTTCGCGATTACTCTTGGTTCGAATTGTTACTATACATTTCACCGCTTGTAATTTTCAATTTCGCTTGTTCTTTGGATGTTGATTTTGTCTCGAAAATGGATGCTCATAATCTTTTCGATGCCGAGGATGGAAATCTGGAGGTTAGAATGGGCAAGTTAGGGGAGGGGTTGAAAATCGACGGGGTTTAGGGGAGGAGGGATTTCGACGGGGGTGGTGGGGGGGTTTGGGCGGGGTGGTGGGGGAGGGGGGCCGCAAGGGTGGGGGGGGAGGGGGTGTTGAGGGTCATTGGGGTGGTGGGAGGGGAGTTAGGGTTAGGGTTAGGGTTAGAAGTTAGGGTTAGTTAGGGGTTAGGTTTTTGGGTCTAGTTAGGTTAATTAGGATTTAGTTAGGTTAATTAAGGGTTAATTACGGTTAAGACTAACGGCGGTTAACGTCGTTAGTCATTAAGGGTATTTGGGTGTATTTACATAAAATTGAGGGGTACCAGGTGAATTTTGAAAACATGGGGGGTACCTGGTGAATTTTTTGAAAACTCGGGGAGTATCTGGTGAATAACCCGTTTAATATTCTTATGACTTTTGTGTTTTAGAGAAAAACCTTTGTATTTATCCTAAAATTTCAACTATTGTCATTTGGACCCTAAACCCAGACCCTGCGGTTCATAGGCACTATGAAAAATAAAAGAAATAGGCTAGATCACCCTAGACCCTCTAGGCTCTAAGGGTATGGGTCCATCTTTTCTAGACCCTTAAGGTATGGGTCCAACAAAAAAATTAGGGTCCGGGTCTAGGGTCTGGCTGGACCCGACCCAGACCCTAATATGGCTAGTGCTTCATCCAATCATCCGCAAGACCCTTATATTATGCGCATGACTTAACTACAACATTTTACTTCATTTTTACCTAATTTTCACATATTCCTATAAATAAGGGTTGAGCTCCTCCTCATTTGATTTTACATCATGTCTTTTCTATATTTATCTCAAGCGACCCTAATTCTCTCCACTCATAACCCTAATCTACCCCTTTTCTCTAAGCAATTAGTCAACTACCTTAAAAAGACATGGTACATAACCATACTTCCCTATGTATTTTCAAAAGTTCATTTTAAGGTTTGATGTTCTACCATAATATGACAAGAATTAAGCGGGTAAATGTATTACTTTTTTTTTTGAGGTAAGATAGAGTTAGGACACTCTTCTCTCAAGAAAAAAAAAAAGGTATCACTTATTTAGGACCTTTATACTTTCTTTTATTTCCCTTAAACAAAAATTTTCTAGCTTTTTTATTTTCATCTTACTTTGATTATATTACTTAGCTATTTAGCAAATCTGTCGAGATGTAGCCTTTTGTGATTTATTGTGTTTCAGTATAATTAATTAATATTATAACGTTTGATCAACTCCTCTATTTGCTAATCAACCCATAAATGCTTAAAAACTATACTTCCTACATTCTATAATAATTGCAATATACCCCATTGACATATTGTTTAAGAAACCATGTGAAGGTGTCATGTGATAGGCGAGATAGAGTGAAGATATTACCAAATAAAGAAACGTTGCAATTAATATGAAACTCTCAGATAAGAGAAACGTTGTAATTAAAAAAGTACAGATGAAGTATTATCTATTAGTTGCCTTCAAGTTAGTGCATATGTGCTACTAAACAACTTATTAGCATACTTTGCTATTTGGTGTGTTAATATGATTTTATTTAATTTATGACGAATATGTTAAATAAAGTAAAAACCAATTTTGGGTGGATTCAGATGCATACCTTCAATTCATTTTTAGTTCAAAAGCTATGGAGTTAATCATCAATATCAATATATTATTAAAACACGTGGGGAAGATACTGCACCCTGTCATATGTCATCTATCTCGTCTCTTAATCACTGATATGACGCCATTGCCATCCATGAAGTGGCATTTCTTTGTCGACATGTGTCCTCTCGTCATACTTGACGCAAAAAGTTGTGCAACAGATTTCCATCGCCTAATCATCTATTTGAAGCATCATCATTCTACCACCAAGATACATATAACTAAAGTTTAAATCAAACTACTGAATGCTTTTGCCTTATTAAAGAATTTGAAAAAGACAAGACGTAGCCTAAGCAAAGTACACAAGGCATCGCTCGTGCCTACAAACTAGTTTCCTTATTGAAACTATAAGGTATCCATTGTTGGATTAGTCCGTATTTGATGTCCGTTTGATAGTCCCTTCTTTGTGCATTTATGAATTCGAAGAAAGTTCATAAGCCTTCCTTTATTTAAGCACTTATTGGCGACTTCCAATCGTATCCACTCCCTTGAATCGCGCAAAAAAGCATTTTTCGCGTGTGTAGCAAAGATAGATTCATATTGTCATGTATAAAGTGAGATCATAATTAGTCTGATACTATTTTTGTGAATCTTGCAAAATTTGTTTCAATATATTTTTCAAAGTATCAATTTTTTTGTAATTCTTCTAGCTAAGGTGTCATTAAAAATATTGATGGTGACCAAAGTAGAACAAGAGAGTACCAGATCTGATCGTAATTCTAAAGCTTTGAATCTTAAACTAAAAAAGACAAGTGTAAAGAAAAAAACAAAGATGTAGATAGAATTAAGAAGTTAGTCGCATTTTTTAAGGATCCTATGTTACCTATTAATATGGCGAATTTCATAGCTTTAGTAAATGGTAAGATACTAAGATGTCTATGAAACAGAGAGAGTAAAATCATATTAGAAGTATGGGAAGCTAAGCACATTTAGGGTTGGCAATTGGGCGGGTCAGATTTGGGTTGACCTGTTTACATAAATGGGTCAACACCCCTAAACCTGAACCCTACCTGTTTACTTAAACATGTTAGAAATTCCAACACAAACCTAACTCATTTATAAACAGGTTGACCTGAACCCGACCTGTTTAACCTGATTATTTTTCAAAGTTTATTTCTGGATCTAAAAACGAGTTAACCCAAAATTAACCCGACCCAAATTGATATCATTAGAACATAAATTTTAGAATTTTACTCTCCAAACATTGTATTCTTATAAAATATAACATTTAATACAAAAATGCATAATCAAATGAAACTTCAGTATTATAATTTCATTACACACTAATGCTATATTGTACACCAATTCATTGGGCTTGGCCCAAAATTAAAAATAGAGCTAAGCCTAAAGACTAAACACATATTTAAAGGGTTAAACAGGTTAGGTGGGTTGCTTTCGGGTTGGAAATTCCAACCCGAACCTAACCCATTTAGTTTTCTGGTTGGGTTCAGGTCAACCCATTTACTTAAACAGGTCAAAAAACTTGACCCAAACCCGCTTAATTCGGATCACGTTCGGGTCGTGTTATCAGGTTGGGTCACTTTTTGCCACCCCTAAGCACATCATATTCTTTACGTTATATGATTTATCTAATTTTGACCAACTAGAATATTTGAAATATTTCTATCTAATTTCCTATCTTTGTTATATATTTTATGTAACACAAAACAAACTTTTCTTGGACAATCAAAAAATTTACAAGAAAACTTCTATTTTCATATGTTCTCGGCAGAAACCCCCTTCTTTTTCCCAAGTTGTAATAAGATCAAACAAGTGCACAACACATGGACTGGTACAATAGATGTATGAGAAATCTAATGCCACTTTTATAATACAAATGTTGCTAATGTCAAAGGAAAATACAATCATTGTATAAAATTATCTTCTTGAAAAGTACACTACGAACCCTTACATCACCCAATAAGTAGGGAAAATAATTATTAAAGACCTTTTTAGTTTACCCATTACAACTTCTATTGAATTTTCATAATAAGAAGTACTCCCTCCGTCTCTTATTAGTTTACCCATTTTTTAAAACACATAATTTTAGAAGAAATAGTATATGGGTTCTAAAGACAAAGAAAATATTAATTTTTTTGTTGGCTAAGAGACACAAGGATAGTGACAAATAGAAAAAAAAAGGTGCTTTATGTAAAAGATCTCTATTATATAAGGGAAGGGGGGAGGAAGATGGTGTCCCCCTTTGAAAATACTAAATTACCCTTAATGATTTAATGGAATAAAAAAAATTACAAAGAATCCATAGAACCCTTTCTTATTTCAATTTGTCATTCTAAATAAGGTAAAAATGGTATATGTAAATGGACAAAATATCTTGACCTTTTTTTTATAAGAGAAGACGGTATACACTCACTGCCTTTGATACTCTTTAATTCAGTCAAATCAACTCATTATGTCTAATCTTTTTGTGCAAAATTCATTCACAAAAAAATAATATTAAAATTCACTCACAACCTTTGTTAGTTTTTTACATTAGCGAATTAATATATCTAAATTCATCTAACTATTAATTTCACATTTTAGTGTAATCACAACTATAGTACGGATGGAGTATATAATAGAATAACAAGTTTTGAAATTAACGCACGCATAGCGTGCATATAATTCTAGTAATAATATAAAACTAGTGGGTCCATTCTAAAAACATAAAAAAAAGTGGGTAAACTAATAAGAGACGGAGGGAGTATCAAATTAACCACATGCAAAGAGTAGTTGCATTATATTGTTACCCTTTGCAAAGCGTTAACATGGAGCCCTTTATCGATGTGTAGTGTCAACATAGTTCTATAAATAACCTTTCTCGTCTCATCTCCTAACTTAAATTTGAAAAATCGAAGAAGTGTGATTGAAAGAATCTTCATTTGCCTGTAAGCAAAGTCTTTTCCAAGACAACTTCGAGGACCCGCCTGCCAATTTCAATATGATGTAGTGAAATCAATTATTAGATGTTATTTATATATATACAACTTTTTACGCACTTCTAAGAACTAAGTTATGATATGATCTCTTTAAGATGTTCAATAAGAACGTTCACTTACCAAAAGAACCTCTACCTACCTTTATCACCATATCATTCAATTTCACAATTTACCATCACTTTTTGAATACTTAATTATTTGACACATGCATGATTCAATACCATTCGTACAATATCATATAAAAGGGCCACTTTAACATAATATATAAAAAGAACAGGTCATATGATCTAAAAATTAGTTGTTGTCACCTATTTTTCTCATGTATCATGCTTGTCATACTTTATTGTTAATATCGATAAATACTACTATTTATCGGGGGAAAAAATGATCTAAAAATTAGTGAAAAGTCAAACGTGACATATGTACATGGACAAAGGAAGTAAGGCCACTCACATGAAATGCCGAGTTCGTGTCCAAGTGTCTAACCTGTCAGAAAGTCAAAATAGATCATAAGCGACCCATGGGGAAGGTTCAATCCTTAGAGGTTTCGGGATGGAAGTGGGATTCCATATCGATGGATTTTGTAACTGCTTTGCCTAGAACAAGGAGTGGCAATGATACTATTTGGGTTATTGTGGACCGTCTGACGAAGTCGGCCGTGTTCATACCAATCAAAGAGACATGGAAAAAGAAGCAACTTGTGAAGACGTATGTTAAGCATGTAGTGAGATTGCATGGAGTTCCAACTGATATTATTTCCGATCGTGATTCGAGATTCCTCTCGAAATTTTGGCAAAAAGTCCAGTTAAATCTTGGGACAACATTGAAAATGAGTACTGCCTTTCACCCTGCGACTGATGATCAGACTGAGAGGACTAACCAGACGATGGAGGATATGTTGAGAGCATGTACTATTGACTTTCAAGGTAGTTGGGAGGACCAATTAGATCTGATTGAGTTTTCTTATAACAATAGTTACCATGCGAGCATTAAGATGGCACCTTTTGAGGCATTATATGGACGGAAATGTAGAAGTCCCATTTGTTGGAATGACTTTAGTGAAAATATAGTCTTGGGGACAGAGTTTATTGAGGAAACAGTTAAGAATGTCAGATTAATTCAGGCTCGAATTCAAGCTGCGCAAGATAGACAGAAGAGTTATGCTGACTTGAAGCGCCGTGAAGATGAGTTTGCTATAGGTGATAAGGTGTTCTTGAAAGTGTCACCCACTAAGGGCGTCATGAGATTTTGGAAAAAGGGCAAGTTAAGTGCTAAGTATGTAGGCCCATATGAGATTTTGGAGCGAATTGGGAAAGTAACCTATAGATTGGCATTGTCAATGGAGTTTGAAAAGATGCATGATGTGTTCCATATTTCCCAACTTAAGCGTTACATCCCTGATGAGCGTCATGTCCTAGAGCCTGAACGAATTCAGATCGATAGTAGCCTCACATATGAGGAGAGACCTGTCAAGATTCTCGACAGGAAAGTGCGTAGTACACGCAATAAGGACGTCCACATCGTGAAAGTACTTTGGTCTAACCACGAATCTGAAGAGGCAACGTGGGAAGCCGAAGATGAGATGAAAAAGAAGTATCCAGACTTATTCCTTGAGGTGAGTTACGTGGGCGTAACTCGTTTTCTTTAAGGGGGATAGAATGCGATAAATTTCGCGCTTTTTGTCTATTTTATGAGATTTTCATGCATATATATGCCTATGTTGGGCAATTGGCACATATTAGTGCTAAAGAAGTCGATTCTCCGCATAAGAAAACGTGTTCATAAGTAACACAAGTGTTTTAAGTTAGCAAAAGTGTGCACAAGTGCCACAATTCTTTGTAAACTTTTGAAAAGATGAGTTCAAGTTTTGAAAATATGTGAGTTTTCGTGTCAAGTTTCGGGACGAAACTTCTTTTAAGGGGGGTAGACTGTAATCCCCCATAATTTTAAAGGATTTTATAAATATATTTTAGTATTTATATATTTATATTTGTTATTTATATATTTATATTTAAACATAAGTTAGTTTTAAATGATTTGATTATTTAAAGAAGATTGACTATTTTAAAAGTCAAACAAATTATTTTAAGGATTTAAGAAAGTTAAAAATATTTAATTAGGCATGCTTTGAAAAAGGTTTGAAATACGAATTTGATTTGGAAAAGAAGTCTAAGTGGACTTGAGGAACCCAAATTCTAAGTAGATTAGGAGAAAAGAGTTATATTGATGTTAGGAGTTCTAATTTATTTATCCTATTCATCATCAATTTTAATTGAGCTCAATCTTTTTTTTCCTAAGCCCAAAAAGGAAGCCTCCTTATAAATATCTTAATACCCAATTATTTTACCCCACACAAAGAATATTTTCTCTCTCCTCTTTCTCAAACCACACGACAGTTTCTATTTCTCTCTTCTCACGTTTTTCTTTCGGTTTTCTTCTTCCAAGTTTTCTTCTTCTTCTTCAAGTAACGTTTCTTCTTCCTCAAGTTTCCATTAAAGATTATGTTTTTATGCTTTATTTTAATGTTAATCATGATTATTGATTTTAATTTATAGTTTCAATAAATAATCTTGATTCATATATATTATATATTATAAGAATAAAAATTCAGATTTGTTTATTATTGTTAGATTGAAGTTTTAATCATTAAAGCATGGATTTTTAGGGTGTAAATTATTAGAAAACCATAGTAGCATGTTGTATACTATGAGATTGGTTTAGATTATGAGTTTAAACATGTTTGCATAGGTTTAAAGAGGGTTTTATGATTTTATAAGTTGCTGGAATTTCAGAAAAGATTTTATTTAGGGAGTTTTAAAAATTTTAATTACTAGTATGGTAGTACTATGCTAGGAATTAAAAGTAATTGAAGTTTCGATAGTAAAATCAACTTTTGAATATGTTTAAAGGGGATTGTAAATATTTTAAAGTTGCTGTATTTTTATTTAAGAGTATTGATTTTAGTTTATATTGATTTCTAGGCGGAAAATATTCTGTAGGAGACTTTTAAAGAGTTAAAAGTGGTCTGCCGACTAGTTTACACAAGGTACGTACATACTTGTGTACTATGCGATTTGTATCATGATTTAAGGAGGAAAAAGTTGTAGTATCATGTACAGGAACTTTATAAGTTCATATGTGATATCTAGTATGATTGATTTCTACATGTTTTATGCCTGTGAGCAAGCATGTTGATTATGAGATTTATTATGAGTAAAGAATCGTCATGTTTGTATGGATTTATTGATGCAAGCATGTGGATGTGAACTTTATTTATTAATTCACATGGGGGAATTAACATGTTATTAAGATTGATTCATGTTACTCATGTGTTCCCTTACAAGTATTATTTTCACTACTTTATGAGGACTGTGGGCCTTATTTGGTAAGTTGATAAGTATGTCTTTTAAAGGTGAGTTTGATTGTTGGCTAGGTTCAACAAATAAGAAAGTTGAGATTAAAAGAAAGTGAGTCTTGGGTTGTAAGTTGTGATCACTTATTAAATCCTAAGATAAAAGAAGTTCAGTTGTGAATGTTTGAATTGTATTTCTGTGTTGCTTGTATGTGTGTCATAACAAGTAATAAATTGTAAAGAACGTAAAGTGTAACGAGGATAGTTATAGACTTTAGACTGGTGCACGTCTAGAGTTGGACATTAGGAGTTGGGGTACATGGTGAGCGAGCCATGGCTTTTTACAGGAGATGGATTGATGACTATCCCTTTTTCAGTTAGCAAAGGTTCCTCGATATCGCAGGTCATTTCTGGAATACGTGCTTGCTCCCGTATTTCGTCTTCTTAATGAAGGCATTAGTAGATAAGACAACTCAGGTCTAATAACTATTCCATTTGAGTAATAAAAAGATGTTTAGAGTTTAGTTCAGTTAAAGTTGTCTGCAAAATGTTATATGATTATATTATTATTTATTCCTGCATGTTATTTATTTAGTATCCTGCTACGAACGCTTATGTATTAGTATGTAGTACTCAGCTTTGCTGATTATTACTTGCTTTGTTTGTGATTGTTGATCATGACTTTGCCTTATTGATCCTGTGATGACCCAATTTTGGTGAGCAGATTCTCTAGAGCATTGACATTTACAGGTTCGCAGATGTTGCATCATTGGGAATCTGGGAATGGAGAGCTTGTGTAATCTAGTATATCATCTTTTCTGCATTAGTAGGAATGTATTATAATAAGTTTGTTTGAGTAGACATTTATAAAGTGTTTGATTTTAAAGAACTTATTTATTTATTGATTTATAATAAAGTTTACAGTTTAGATATATGTTTTCTGCTGCAAAATTCTGAATAAGCCGATACGTTATCACACGGGCGATAATACTTGGGTAATTCTCTAACTTTTATATTATAAAGGTATTTCTGAAAAGAGAGAATTATCGGGGTGTTACAAAAGACTAAACACATATTTAAAGGGTTAAACAGGTTAGGTGGGTTGCTTTCGGGTTGGATTTCCAACCCGAACATAACCCATTTATTTTTCAGGTCGGGTTCAGGTCGACTCATTTACTTAAACAAGTCAAAAAACTTGACCCAAACCCGCTTAATTCAGGTCAGGTTCGGGTCGAATTATCAGGTTGGGTCACTTTTTGCCACCCCTAGACATTATATTCTTTACGTTATATGATTTATCTAATTTTGACCAACCAGAATATTTGAAATATTTCTATCTAATTTTCTATCATTGTTATATATTTTATGTAACACAAAACAAACATTTCTTAGACAATCAAAAAATTTACAAGGAAACTTCTATTTTCATGTTCTCGGCAGAAACCTCAAACCCCCTTCTTTTTCCCAAGTTGTAATAAGATCAAACAAGTGCACAACACATGGTACAATTGATGTATGAGAAATCTTATGCCACTTTTATAATACAAATGTTGCTAATGTCAAAGAAAAATACAATCATTGCATAAAATTATCTTCTTGAAAAGCACACTACGAACCCTTACATCACCCAGCCAATGAGTAGGGAAAATAATTATTAAAGACCTTTTTAGTAATTTCTATTGAATTTTCACGGTAAGAAGTACTCCCTCCGTCTCTTATTAGTTTACCCACTTTTTTGAACACATAGTTTTAGAAGAAATAGTATATGGGTTCCAAAGACAAAGAAAGTATTAATTTTTTGTAGGCTAAGAGACACAAGGATAGTGACAAATAGAAAAAAGGTGTTTTATGTAAAAGATAATGATGTAAAACTAGTGGGTTCATTTTAAAAACATAAAAAAGTGGGTAAAATAATAAGAGACGGAGGGAGTATCAAATTAACCACATGCAAAGAATAGTTGCATTATATTGTTACCCTTTGCAAAGCGTTAACATGGAGCCCTTTATCGATGTGTAGTGTCAACATAGTTCTATAAGTAACCATTCTCGTTTCATCTCCTAACTTAAATTTGAAAAATCGAAGAAGTGTGATCGAAAGAATCTTCATTTGCCTGTAAGCAAAGTCTTTTCCAAGACAACTTCGAGGACCCGCCTGCCAATTTCAATATGATGTAGTGAAATCAATTATATATTATTTATATATATACAACTTTTTACGCACTTCTAAGAACTAAGTTATGATATGATCTCTTTAAGATGTTCAATAAAAACGTTCACTTACCAAAAGAACCTCTAAGTACCTACCTTTATCACCATATCATTCAATTTCACAATTTACCATCACTTTTTGAATACTTAATTATTTGACACATGCATGAATCAATACCATTCGTACAATATCATATAAAAGGGCCACTTTAACATAATATATAAAAAGAACAGGTCATATAATCTAAAAATTAGTTGTTGTCACCTACTCACCTATTTTTCTCATGTATCATGCTTGTCATACTTTATTGTTAATATCGACAAATACTACTAATTATCGGGGGAAAAAATGATCTAAAAATTAGTGAAAAGTCAAACGTGACATATGTACATGGACAAAGAAAGTAAGGCCACTCACATGAAATGCTACAAATTTGAAAGGTGATTCTGGGTTAAAAACTCCATTTTGATCGAGCCACCTTTCAGGGCGAAATTCCTCGGCATCATCTCCCCAAATGTATGGCATTCTGCCCATTGCATAGGCTAAGTAGTATATATCATCTCCCTTCTTGACCTTGTTACCATCTGGAAGTACATCATCTTCTAATGCTGCCCTTCCATCCTACAATATATATGTGTGCAATGTGCATCAACATATTAGAAGCAACAAATAAAAGTAAACATTCCATATATTGACACACGCAACATATAATCAAAGTGCGTGCCTAATCGACATAAAAGAGCATGGGTATTGGACATTCTTGGAAAGTAGAAAACCTCGGTGTTATTTGGTTGACATAAAAAAGTACCCCTCTTAGTGAATTCTAATAAAGTAACTCCCATTATGTAAGTTAACTTCTCATGGAAATTTCACTTCTAGTAGACTAATACAAAATCAAACAATTTACCATGGGAACTCCAGGATACAGCCTCAGAGTCTCTGTAAGAGTAGCATGAAGGTAATGCATATTGTCTAGCATTTCATCGCTAATTTGATCCACAAAATTATCAACATCAACTTCATCCTCAGTTTCTGGAATGAAATCTTTAACTTCTTGGAAAATCTTTTCCTGTATTAGTGGGTTCTTGCACAACATATAGATAAACCATGAAATCGCATTTCCAGTACCATCTTTTCCAGCAATAGTAAAGTTCAGAATAATGTCCCTCAGATATTGATCAGTCATTTGCTCAGGATCTTTCTTGCTTGCTTCTAGAAATCTAGATAGTATATCTTCCTTCACATTCTGCAATAACAACATTGATGCAACCATTAATTACTTCGTTACACTATCTATGATTAGTTTCATGTAATTAATTCCCTGAAGTGGTAAGTTGGTAACTTACAGAATCATGTTGCTCATCTAGTTGTTTCCTCTTTGTGGTGATTACTCCGTTAACAAATGTATCGATGACTTTGATGTTCTTGTTTAGTGCAGCTTCAGAGCCGATATTAAGGGCTCTCTTAAGCTTCCAGGTCGGATCAGCATATCGCCAATAAATCAATGCATTTGCATCATCAAAAGCCTTCATAAATTCAACCCCTTCGTTGCTTGATCCCTCAAGACAGTTCAAGTCAACCCCAAAACCAACTTTGAATATACAGTCCAATGTACATCTCATTAGCAAATCCTGCATCATTTGAAGTGTTAAAAACTTTATAATGAACTTTCAGAAATTTTGTTCATTCCATCCCAACATAAACTATGTCACTAGTAAGTAGTAACCAATTATAATTATAGTACTTTTAACCATGCCAAGTACATAACTTCTTTGGCCTGTTATACAGTCATCCCATTATGACTAGTGAAATTGCAAATCTACCTCAATATAACAGGGACTAGTAACGAACTAACGATACAAATGTCTCTGTTGCTCAAACTAATGGGAATGCCACTGCCTATCACCCTATCACCCCATCACCCTATCACTATAAATAGTGAAGAGTGACTTTCTCTAGCTGCCTTAAGCATCGAACTGGTTTCTCCGGAGTGATCCCGAAACAATTTTTACTGTTCTGGCGGACTTTGATTGATTCTGGACGGACTTTATGAAGACAACTACAGTCTACAGTTCTCACTTACCTAAACACCGTTACGTTGTTAATTTCACCTTAAGTTTCTATACAAAAACACAACTATCTGCTGCTATTTCTTAACGTATATATTTTCTTTTTTTAACAAAAGAATAGCTTGCCGTTTCCCCGCCGAACCGAGCATTTCCGAGAAGTATTTTTAGTTTACGGCGAGACTTTCGATACAAATTCAACCTAAAGACAATATATTACAGAACATCATAAATAAAAAATTGGCATGATTTTCATTCCTAGTAACAATCTGATCAGAAAAAGAACAAAGAAAATTTAAGCCAACGCAACACTTACATGGATGTCAAAGGTATCATTTGCCTTAGCAAACTGAAAAATATTTCTGACAAGTTTTGCTGCACTTCCCGGAAAGCAACACAAATGAAATCTCTCAAGACACGGCCGAGAACTCGACACTCGAAAGCTTCCTCTGGCTGCTTCCACCTATCTCCATCCACCGTAAAAATCCCTTCACCAAACGGATCTCTAAGTATATCTCTATTATATTTACCTTTTGCATACTTATCAAATTTTGTTTTCGGAATGTGTTCTACATTTCTAACATCGGTTGTATAGAATTCACTCGATCGGGTGCTAGAAGGCGATATGTAGAATGTTTTCGAGCAGTTTTAGTTTGGTGGTCGAATAATGTTGTGAAATAAAACATTTGATGGAAAACTGTTCCATTAACTGGTGGATAGTTTGGCTTGTGAACTGATTTTCCTGAGTGTTTGGGCCCATTTCTCGGACCAGCCCACCTATGGCGAAGTTACTAAAATACCCCTACCTCTAGGGAAGGCAATCCTCCACCAGCTGGAGCTGACTAAAATACCCTCATTTATTGGAGGTCCCATCCTCTATAAATAGTGGTTGTCTCACCAATCAAAGGGTAAGCAATTCTAAGCTACCAAACCCAGAGCATCTCTCTACATTGATCACTTTCTCTCTCTACCTCAATCATCTACCGACTTGAGCGTCGGAGGGGCGATCCGGGACCACCCGGGTAGGCTAACCTTGTTTTGCGGGTTTCGGCGTACGGACAACGGAGCTCGGGCGTACCTTCTTGGGGCCCACATCACACCTCACAACACATTACAACCCTCAATTTCTTAGCAGAAACAGGTTTGGCGCCGTACGTGGGGAAGTTACAAACAAAGTCGCTTCGCCACCACTCAGTAAGAATCACCTCATTGCTACTCAGCAATGGCCCCAACCAAGAAGACACGCTCCCAAGCCAACCGTTCCGGGAGAGCTCGGGCATCCCATCATGCACCTACGGTGCTATCCCCCAATCCCAATGATGATGATTCCACCCCAATGGGGAATCCATTGGCATCGCGAAGTCGGTCATCCCGCAGCCTCGGGTCAGATATAAGCAGCTGACCCTCCACCCATAACTGCAAGAGACGTCATCTGGATTCCAACTCAAATTCAACAAACTCTCCAAAGAAAGTCGGATGGATATAGTTACCACTCTCGTCACGAAGAGATCATTCGTCCCTCCCTAGATGCTAAGCCTAACCTAATTGGGACCTAAACAGATGGAAGAACCACATCAACTTTCAAGGGGAAAATCGGCCGGGAGAAGCAAGCTACTCACGCCTCTTTAAGGCTCCTCAGAGACATGTCATCAATCGGAAGAATTTTTCTCGAAGAGCACGACTCATGAGTACCCAACCGAGAAGGGGGGTATGGTGACTCAGAACTGCAAAACCCCTCCAGAATAAGCAATGACGCTCTCAAGTTTACGGTCCGACTCAGCCATAGGTGCCTACTCATGAAAGGCACCTACTCATCAACGGTACCTACTCATTCAAGGTACCCACTCATCCTTGGGTGCCAACTTGGCCAAAGGCATATACTCAGCTAGAGGTGCCTACTCATCAAAGGCGCCCACTCATCAGTGGTACCTACTCATTCAAGGTACCCACTTGGCCAAGACATATACTCAGCCAGAGGTGCCTACTCATTGAAGGTACCCACTAATAAACGGTACCTGCTCATTCAAGGTACCCACTCATCCTTGGCGCCTACTCGGCCAGGGAAATGTGGTCGGCCATAGGTGCCTACTCATTAAAGGCACCTACTCATCAACGGTACCTACTCGTTCAAGGTACCCACTCATCCTTGGCGCCCACTCGGCCAAGGAAATGTACTCGGCCATAGGCGCCTACTCATCAAAGGCACACACTCATCAACGGTACCTACTCATTCAAGGTACCCACTCATCCTTAGTGCCCACTTGGCCAAGGAATATACTCATCCACGGTACCTCCATCAACTTGGCGTGTGCGAGCTACCTCCATCCAAGCACGATCCCCCTTGGTCTAAAGAGCGAACTTGGACTCGGTAAATGAACTACTCATCAGGGCACCTAACTCGAAGCGATGCATAATACCGAGTCCCCCCCCCCTCTCGGGACTGGCAAGGTACCCCAGAACATGGGTCTCTCTCGATTTCCGCTGGACGACCGCCTCGGGAAGGAATGATGCTACCCTATCCGTTCATCCAGCGTGGGGCTAATTACTTGGAACCCATTAGTTGGAAAAATAAATACTCTCAAAGGAGGAAGGATGGGGCTAATAAGCCTCAGAAGTCTAAAATTTCTCCATCGGCACCTCCCTCGCTCATAAGAGGAGCGTCCTACTAACTTGGCCAAAAACGGCTAAGTATCGTTAATCGGCACGTACTCGATATTCGAATAGTGTCATGAAACCTCCTCGGGAAACATGGAGCTCCTAAGCTCCCCGAGTCGAGAAACATATTCATTGGCACCTCCTCAAGATCTTGAGGAGCGTCACTCAAATAGTAAGCCAAAATAAGGCTAAGGACCTCCCTCGACCACTTGAGGTTCATAAGCCCCAATGAGCCGAGGAGCGTCCCATGACCTCCCTCGGTATCTCGAGGAGCGTCACATGACCTCACTCAGCAATTTAACGGGCGTCACTCAAACACTTAGTCAAGTATGGCTAAATACTCATGGCACCCGCTCGGACAGCATAAGGCTCATCGGTCGTCATCCGAGCGGCGTCCTACTCCCTGGGTCGGCATGGAATCCACGTACTCCTCTGTCGAGTCACTCGCACTTAGTCAAGTATGGCTAAGTACTCATGGTACCCACTCGGACAGCATGGGGCTCATTAGTCCTCATCCGAGCGGCGTCCTACCCACTCGGTCAACAGGAGCTCCCCTCCTTGCCGAGTCGCTTCTATACTTGGTCAAGTATGGCCTAGTATCAGCTAGCACCTATTCGGACAACACCGGGCTCATTAGCCCCTCATCCGAGTAGCCTCATAACTTACTCGGTCAACGGGAGCTCCCTCCTTATTGAGTCGCTTCTATACTTTGTCAAGTATGGCTAAGTACTCATGGCACCCGCTCGGACAAGCATGGGCTCATCGGTCCTCATTTGAGCGGCGTCCTACTCCTCGGTCGGCATGGAGTCCACGTACTCCTCTACCGAGCCACTTTACACTTAGTCAAGTATGGCTAAGTAGTCATGGCACCCACTCGGACGAAGCATGGGCTCATCGGTCCTCATCCGAGCGGCGTCCCTACTCCTCGGTCGGCATGGAGTCCACGTACTCCTCTACCGAGCCACTTTACACTTAGTCAAGTATGGCTAAGTAGTCATGGCACCCACTCCGGACAAAGATGGGCTCATCGGTCCTCATACGAGCGGCGTCCTACTCCCTCGGTCAAGATGGAGTCCACGTGCTCCTCTACCGAGCCACTTTACACTTAGTCAAGTATGGCTAAGTAGTCATAACACCCACTCGGACAAGCATGGGCTCATCGGTCCTCATCCGAGCGGCGTCCCCACTCCCTCGGTCGGCATGGAGTCCACGTGCTCCTCTACCGAGCCACTTTACACTTAGTCAAGTATGGCTAAGTAGTCATGGCACCCACTCGGACAAACATGGGCTCATCGGTCCTCATCCGAGCGGCGTCCCACTCCTCGGTCGGCATGGAGTCCACGTACTCCTCTACCGAGCCACTTTACACTTAGTCAAGTATGGCTAAGTAGTCATGGCACCCACTCGGACAACATGGGCTCATCGGTCCTCATCCGAGCGGCGTCCCACTCCCTCGGTCGACATGGAGTCCACGTACTCCTCTACCGAGCCGCTTTACACTTGGTCAAGTAAGACTAAGTGCTCATGGCACCCCCTCGGTCGGCATGGGACTCATTAGCTTCCTCATCCGAGCGGCGTCCGACCCACTCGGTCGAGCATGGAGTCCACGTACTCCTACCGAGCCACTTTACACTTAGTCAAGTATGGCTAAGTAGTCATGGCACCCACTCGGACAAGCATGGGCTCATCGGTCCTCATCCGAGCGGCGTCCCACTCCCTCGGTCGACATGGAGTCCACGTACTCCTCTACCGAGCCACTTTACACTTAGTCAAGTATGGCTAAGTAGTCATGGCACCCACTCCGACAAGATGGGCTCATCGGTCCTCATCCGAGCGGCGTCCCCACTCCCTCGGTCGGCATGGAGTCCACGTACTCCTCTACCGAGCCGCTTTACACTTGGTCAAGTAAGACTAAGTGCTCATGGCACCCCTCGGTCGGCATGGGACTCATTAGCTTCTCATCCGAGTGGCGTCCGACCCACTCGGCCGCAGGGAGATCCCATCCTCTTCACCGAAGTCGCTCCTCGTACTTAGCCAAATTCAAGCTAAGTACGTCATCGGCACCCACTCGGTCAAGCATGGGGGTTATTAGCCCTCATCCGAGTGGCGCCCGACTCAACATCGGCCAGTAAGGGGAGATCCCCTTCTTCACCGAGTCGCTCCTCATACTTAGCCAAATTCAAGCTAAGTACCTCGGTGGCACCCCCTCGGTCGGCATGGGGCTCATTAGCTTCATCCGAGTGGCGTCCGACCCACTCGGCCGCAGGGAGATCCCATCCTCTTCACCGAGTCGCTCCTCATACTTAGCCAAATTCAAGCTAAGTACGTCATCGCACCCGCTCGGTCAAGATGGGGCTCATTAGCCCCTCATCCGAGTGGCGTCCGACCCACTCGGCACTTAGGAGACCCTCTCCTTTGACGACTCGCTCTCATACTTAGCCAAACTCAAGCTAAGTGCTTCATTGTCACCCGCTCGCAAAGGGGAGTACTTCATCGATACTTACTCGGCCATGGCACTCGGTCGGCCGGGGCACCGGTCGGCCGGGCGAGTCACTCGGCTAGGAGAGTCGCTCGGCCAAGGCACCCACTCGGCCAAGGGGAGTACTTCATCGATACTTACTCGGCCATGGCACTCGGTCGGCCAGGGCACCCTTGGTCGGCCGGGCGAGTCACTCGGCCAGAGGAGAGTCGCTCGGCCACGGCACCCGTCCTGGCCAAGGGGAGTACTTCATCGATACTTACTCGGCCATGGCACTCGGTCGGCCAGGGCACCCGTCGGCCGGGCAAGAGTCACTCGGCCCGGAGAGTCGCTCGGCCACGGCACCCGGTCGGCCAGGAGAGTCGCTCGGCCAAGGCACTCGCTCGGCCAGGGCACCCCGGTCGGCCAGAGCGAGTCACTCGGCCAGGAGAGTCACTCGGCCACGGCACCCGGTCGGCCGGGAGAGTCGCTCGGCCAAGGCACCCGCTCGCCAAGGGGAGTACTTCATCGATACTTACTCGGCCAAGGCACTCGCTCGGCCGGGGCACCCGGTCGGCCAGGCGAGTCACTCGGCCAGGGAGAGTCGCTCGGCCGGGGAACCCGGTCGGCCGGGGAGTCGCTCGGCCGGGGCACCGGTCGGCCAGGGGGAGTCACTCGGCCGGGGGAGTCGCTCGGCCGGGGAACCCGGTCGGCCGGGGAACCCGGTCGGCCGGGGGAGTCACTCGGCCGGGGAGTCACTCGGCCGTGGGAACCCGGTCGGCCGGGGAGTCGCTCGGCCGGGCACCCGGTCGGCCGGGGGAGTCACTCGCCCAAGACCCCGCTCGGCCGGTCGGCCAATACCCCCACTCGCTCAGCACGGGTTGCGCTCGGTGCGAGCCATCCTCGCTCAGGCGCGGCTCACCCGGCTCGGCACATTGGCGCTCGGCGCACGGCTCGCAGATTCGCGCTCGGCCGCATTTGGGAAGGAAGCGGGAGTCGCTCGGCAAGCCTCAAGTACAGCGCTCGGCGCACCTACCCCCTCGGCCTGTCCTCAGCGAGACCCCCGTGCTTGGTTAATCCTAGCGGCAGAAGATTTTCTCCACCACGATCCGGCATGAAAATTCTGGGTCCCACTCAACATCGGCAAAAATGCGAACACTTCATTCCGCCAATCAACCGCACTAAAAATGGCGATTTTCACTCCGATTACTTGGCGTGGGGCTAATTGTTTGGGCCCATTTCTCGGACCAGCCCACCTATGGCGAAGTTACTAAAATACCCCTACCTCTAGGGAAGGCAATCCTCCACCAGCTGGAGCTGACTAAAATACCCTCATTTATTGGAGGTCCCATCCTCTATAAATAGTGGTTGTCTCACCAATCAAAGGGTAAGCAATTCTAAGCTACCAAACCCAGAGCATCTCTCTCTACATTGATCACTTTCTCTCTCTACCTCAATCATCTACTGACTTGAGCGTCGGAGGGGCGATCCCGGGACCACCCCCGGGGTAGGCTAACCTTGTTTTGCAGGTTTCCGGCGTACGGACAACGGAGCTCAGGCGTACCTTCTTGGGGCCCACATCACACCTCACAACACATTACAACCCTCAATTTCTTAGCAGAAACACTGAGTATATTTTGATGACTAGAGCAACCACAAGTACAAAGATCAATGAAAGTGCAGTTGCTATGAAAGTGAAGATGGCTGAAAAAATGTCCATCTTTTTTTGTTAGAGTTGTGCCAAGTTAGTTAATCTTATATTGAGTTGGGACAAAGATGAGATCAGATAGAAAAATCAACGGGACTAGGTTGCTTAAGAAAATGTTGCTTAAAGTAATTGCAGCTTTTTAATATTTAATGGCAGGAATTGTACATGCAAAAAAATTATGACCACGGAAAATCCTGCATATGATTCTGGCCTTCTGGACGATTGATGAGGAGGAGGGCACAAAATCATAACCAAATCAGCAAATCTATATAAATGAACATAGTTTAAACCTTTAGAGTGTACTATTAACAAGTTAGAGTGTTAAGAGGCTCTGATTTCATTTGATTCTGTATGTAAAAAAAATATAACAACCCAATACTGATCATGATTGACAGAAGATAATTGGCTGACTTTCTTATTGATCATAGTACAATACTACAATATATAAAGGAAAGACATGGTTATAGGCTAAGCTATAAGTAAGGGGAATCTTTTACAATACTCTATCTTAACCCTGCACTCCATGAGTCGAAGTGGGAGCCGGGAGGTAGGATGACGATTAGACTATCCCGAAAATCATCAAAAAGTACATGCAGAAGTCCTTTAGTAAAAATATGAGCAATTTGATAACGAGATAAGGCATGAAGAACACGCACCTCTCCTCGTTGAACCTTTTTAAGCACAAAATGACTGTCCATCTCTATGCATTTTGTACGTTGATAATTACAGTAATTCTTTGTGGACCTATCCTATTTCTCACAAGTCTCACGTTCACAATATGTTTCTTTCATTCCGTATTTACATTAAAACACAATTTGAGAAAGAAATTAAATATGTGAATGTGAAAAAGGCCGAGAATTCGATAATGGTCCATTTCATAAATATTTTGCACAAAATGGAACGCATTTGCGTTTCTCATGCCCCTATACTTCCTCCCAGAAAGCAAAGCCAAACAGAAAATCGTGACCATCAACTATATTGTCCGCACAATGCTTTGCTCAATCATCCATACCACCCTCTTTTTAGCATCATGCTCTTCAAATGGCTACATATTGATGTGCTCGTTGTAAACACGTTAAAGATACCTAAACTACCCAATATAGGGCAAGTAAAGGGTCGAATCCACAAGGACTAAGGGAAGCACCAATAAGTATCGATTTATGATAAGCTAAGCAAAGTCTATATTTTCGAAGATTTATAGATGAAAAGACAATAAGAAAAATGACTTTGGGAAGGGGTATCCACCAATCAACTCATTCACAAACCAAGCAATCACAATGGGAATTAACAATGGGGATCAATTGAGGGGAATTGTTCATCCATTGGTACTCTAACCACTCTCTCGAGCTAGCTAGATTGGCCTAGTCTCTTACCGAAGACCTATTCTCATGGCTAAGGCATTCAACCAAGCATATCCATAAACATGATGAACTTAAACAAGCAAACTAAGTCCCCTAGGCTAGGTAGTCCCTATTCTCATGGTCCTTCAAGCCTAATAATCGATTTGAGGCAACCCCTTAACTTCATCTCTCGATCCTTCACTAAGGGTACCTAAATTATGCTCCTATGATGGCCAATCACACAAACATTCATGAAAATGCCAAATCAATTAACCAAAATTATCCCAAGTCAAAACCCAATGTTGGATTTAGAGGTTCATGAACTCATTAATGGCTTCAAACCCTTCCCAAAGAAATAGCTACTCACAAATCATGAAAAATTATAAACTAAAAGACATTAACAACTATTAACATGAACTGAAACAATAATTTAGGATGAACAAGTAAATAGAGTGAGAATGACATGAAAATAAGAAAATAAGAAAATAAAATATGAGAGAGAGTAAGAAATTCTCATTAAAGTTGCAAGGAGTCTCCAAATCTTCAAGTTTCCTTCTTAGATTCTTCAAATTCCAAACTTTCAACAAGTTTTCTCACTTCTCTCTCTAGAAGATGAGATTTTCTCTCTCCTAGGGTTATAAGAATTTCAAATCTCCCTTTATTAAAATATAATGTAAAATTAGCTTCCTCTAAAAGGAGAGGAGTTTGCCTTATGTAGTCCTAAAATAAACTAGGCATAATTACAAATTAACCCCCATTCAAAAAGAGGATTTAAAAAGAAAGATTTCCGAAAAAACCCGCCCCGGGCGGGTGGAGTGACCCGGGCGCTCGGGTTGAGGTTGACCCGGACGGGTCGGACCAACAGGATTGAAATTTGAGTTTTCCGCAGATTGACCCGGGCGGGTCAGTTGACCCGAGCGCTCGGGTCAGTACTTTTCAGTTTCGTCAGTTCATTTTCAAACGGCCATATCTCGCTCATTTTGCATCGGAATTGAGCTTGTGACCACTTGTTGGAAAGCTATTGAGCCAAAATTTCATCTCCAACTTGAATCGCTTAAAAATGTTCTGTGTGCTAAAAGTTATGGCTATTTGAAGTTGACCCTTGTTCGCAAACCCTTCCAAAACTTCTTATATTTGTCCCCATGAACTCGGTTATGCTTCCTTGAAGCTTCCTTGACCTTCCTCTTCGATCTTAATATCCGGGGTTGTGTAAGTATCCTCCAAGCATGCTCCTAAGTCCTGAAATGTAACAAAGCGCCCAAAGAAAGTGCATACGAGGAGGAAAATTGCACAAATTAAGGAAATAGCTAACAAACTAGCCTAAACTAACTTACAAACAACTATAATACCAACTAAAAGCGATCAAAAAGTAAAGCAATAAACAAGACATCACATATCTTCTTAATATACTTCCAACTAAAATTTTCAGTTACCACTCAAATTTTCTATCATACTATACCGTCTTACTCTCATCTCCCTGTTTTTGAATGCCTTTGCTATCGCCTCTTTTTCTCCACTACCATCCATAACCTTCAAGCACGATCCACACCATATATTTTCTTAGGGAACCCTTCTAATCATAGAGGGTACATTATCTGCCTACATGTTTTGCTTTATGAATAACAGTTTCCATTCGCCAAAGTCCAACTCCTTCACATTCTTATGATTATTTAGAAAGTGGTCTTCAACCCTCTATTCTTCACCAAATGCACGATCAGGCCCCTATTTCTCCTCAAAATTCGGCCCAACCAGCAACCCATGCCTCTATTCTTCTCACTTCACCAAATGCTCGCCCCTCCTCTAGCTTAGGTCCTGTTGTGGCTCCAACCCAGCGTTGCTCTCCACCTCGAGTGCAGCCCTTCCAGTGGTCCGCTCACAGAAGCCCACATTCCCATCCCAGCATGCCTCTTACTACTCAACTCAACTCTGTCATGGGTCCCAGCCCATCTAACATTAATATTTTTACAATACTCTAGCAATTATTCGACTTGGCAAAAGTGAATTGACTCTATCTACACTCGAAGTTGACCCGAGGGCCGAGAGGAACCAAAACAACCCGAATCTATCTGACGTAAATCTACCCAACCAGAAATTGACTCAAACTAATATTGACCTAAACATTAATATTTAAAACCAATACTCGTTGCTATGCAAGTGTTTATTTAAATTGATTAATACATACTTTTATTGATTCAGACATTAGTAACACACAAATTTAGTGGTTAAACTGGCTTAATTCGAAATGACCTGATTTAAAACGATAATCTTAAAGTAGAAAATGCATTGAAAAAGAGAGTCAAGAGTTTCTGTCCATACAAGAAGTGATAACTCCTTTTTTTCTGGAATGTTAAACATCGCCCCAAAACTTCTTAAAATCACCCCGGGTCCATCTAACATTTCCAACTTTACCCTTCCTTTTTTTTTCTTTTCTTTTCCCAAACCACCACCTCCTGCCACAACCAGCCGCAGCGCCACCTCCAGCCCCCACCGCCACCTCCTCAACCACCCATATTTCGAAAAAATTTCAGTTAAGGGGTCGAACATCCTGGTCAGACTTTCGACCCCTTAAAAAAAATTCGAAATTTTTTTAGTTAAGGGGCGAACGTCTGGCCAGGACGTTCAACCCATGGCCCGGGCCATGGGTCTAACGTCCCGGCGCGACGTTCGCCCCTTAGCCCCAATTAAAATCAATTTTTTTACGAGGTGGGTGGTGACAAGTGGTAGCGGGTGGCAGGGGGAGGTAGGTGGTGGCAGGGGGTGACGAGTGGTGGAACAAAGAGAAGGGGTAAAATAGTAAATTGAAAGTGGAACCGGGGCAATTTTAAGAAATTTTGGGGCGATGTTTAACAATCTCCCTTTTTTTTCACAAGTGGAAAATATAGAGTACACTTTCTGGTAACTGTAAGTAAAAAATTCAAATTTTTATGTGTTGTTGTAATCTTTTCATTCTTCTCAACTTCGATATGGGATAACAGTACTACTAGTAGGTTCCTGAGCACCTAGGGGTGTTACACTATGATTTTATTGTTAATCAAATCTAGCTTATATGTTATTCATCCTCTCTCTCCTTCTCCAATATGGGACAAGCTCACATATGGGTTAAAACCTTAACATAAACACATCATATCTATACTAATATATTAAAATGTGTTCCTAAACAAGGAATTGTGCCAAGTAGGGGTGTAAGTGGATTGGACTGGATTGGACTTTGCCAAATCCAAATCCAGTCCAAAGTTCTTTGGACTCGAAAAATTGAGTCCAAGTCCGATCCAAATATTTTTTGAGTCCGAACCAGTCCAGTCCGATAATTTTTTCTTGAGTCCGAATCCAGTCCAGTCCAGTCCGATTATTACACTTCCTCCATTTTTTTACATGTTACGCTTTTACTTTTCACGCACATTGCAAAATTTTGAGGACATATATCTCTAATTTTGTATTTGTAAAAATTATAAAAATTACACATTAAAAAAATACATATTAAGATGAATCTAACAAGATCACACATGACTATATTTTTATTCACGTATAAATCACAAACGAACGATGGTCAAAGTGAAATTTGTGGATAGTGAAAATGTCAAAATGTAACATGTAACATGTTAAAAAACTGGAGGAAGTATTATTTTTTCGGTTTTTTCACCTGATACCCCCGAGTTTTCAAAAAATTCACCTGGTACCCTCCATGTTTTCAAAATTCACCAGGTACCCCCGAGTTTTGTTGTAATACACTCAAATACTCTTAATGACTAACGGCGGTTAACGTCGTTTGTCATTAACCCCTAATCCTAACCTTAACCCTAACCTTAACCCCTAATCCTAACCCTAACCCATAACCCTAAACCCTAACCCTCAACCCTAACCTTTCCCACCACCCCCTCCCCACCCTCCCACCACCCCGTTGCGGCCACCCTAGCAAGAATCCGAAACCCCCACCCCCACGCCCCCGTCGCGACCCCGAACCACCCCCTCCCCCACCCTCCCACCACCCCCGCCGCGCCCACCCTAGCAGCAGACCTGTAACCTCCACCCTCGCCCTCCCCCTTTCCCTTTCACTGGGTACCCGCAGCCCAGAACCTCCTCTCCCCCCCGCCCTTCTCCCCGCAACCGTCACACCCCGAATTGAAAAAAACCGTCACACCTCCGAATTGAAACAAAAAATCGAAGAGAACAAAACTCTTGCATCGTAGGGGGAATGCGATGCCTCTTGCATCGTAGATTTGCGGTTCGATGGCCGCAGGGGAAGGGGAAATGCGTGACGGCGGGGGAAAGGGAAAAGGGGGGGGCTGCCGGCTGCGGGGGAAGGGGGGAGGAGGGGGGTCATGAGGCCGCTGGGGGGAGGAGGGGGCTGCGGGGGGGGGGGGAGGCTCTGCGGGAAGTGGGGGAGGGGGCCGCCGGGGGGGGGGAGGGGGCGAGGGTGGGGGAGGGGCCGAGGGTGGTGGAAGGGTGGGGGAGTGAGTGGTGGGGGTGGTGGGTTAGGGTTAGGGTTAGGGTTAGGGTTTGGGGTTAGGGTTAAGGGTAGGGGTTAGAATTAGGGTTAAGATTAGGGGGGGTTAATTAAGGTTTAAAGCAGGAAATTAGGGTTAATGACTAACGGCGTTATTAGTCATTAAGGGTATCTGAGTGTATTAGTTCGAAACTGAGGGGTACTCGGTGAATTTTGAAAACATGGAGGGTACCAGGTGAATTTTTTGAAAACTCTGGGGTATCGGGTGAAAAAACCGTTATTTTTTTCCCGATTTAGATTCAATGATTCACAACCTTTTCTCATAATTGAATCTGAAAAATTAAGCTCATTATATCCCTTCCATAAGATAAGTCACATACATCTTTATATTATATTATATATATATATATATATATATATATATATATATATATATATATATATATATATATATATATATATATATATATATATATATATATATATATATATATATATATATATATATATATATATATATATATATATATAAATTTGAGTCCGAGTCCAGTCCAAAAAAATTGCAGTCCAGTCCAGTTCGACAAGTTTGAACTGGACTGGATTGGACTCTGGACTTTTCGCAGTCCGCTTACACCCCTACTTTTAGGGATGGAGAGAGTTATGACTTGGAAGAATGCTAGCCCGTTGCATAGGTTGGATCATTTACAATTATTTTCAAAATTTAAATTGTTGAAAATGTTTTAATGTTAAAATAAATTTTTAAAGCTATTTTTTCTATTAATATTTTCTACATCACCGCACGTATATATAACTATATAAGACTATACATGAAGTAATGTACTAAAATGCATAAAAAAGAAAGGTTTTCTAGAGAGAGAGGCTCTGCCTTCTCTATAGAAAACCTCTTAGCTTCCCTAATAAGCAAACCCTAAAAACCCTAATCCCCAAATCAATTTCTTAAGAAATTGAATCCCTAGCCTCCTCCCTCTTCTCTTCCTCCTAGTTCTAGCCATTATTATGGCTTAGCTTGTATTTTAGTCTAATTTCTCTTGTCCTCTTGATTAAATTTCGCCATTTCTAAAATCAGTCGATTTGGGAATGGTTGCTTGCGGTGCGATTTCAGTTCGTGAGTGTTCTCGTCGCCGGCGTTTGATTCGAGATGGTTTCAGCTTCTGGTTTTGCAGTATGGGTGGTGGTTCGATTGCTCTTGCTGGGGATCCAAGTCGAGGCTTGCTTTCTTTTGGGGTTGTGGGGTTGTTTCCTTTTTCGCCCATTTTGGCTCGGTTCGGGTCGAGGGATGCTCCTCTTCCTCAATTGAAGGTTGTTGTTCGTGTAGTTTCAAGGTTCGATGGTCCCGTTGTGAAGGATTTGGAGCTTTTTCATTTTTTGTGGTATTTGTCTTGCCCCCCGTGACGGGTTTCATTCGATTGGGCCTAGGGTGACGGTGTTAGCCGCGGCGGAGCTTCCACAAGTGTTCCTTTGTACTCCATTTTCTTCTTCTCTTTTATCTTGATGATTGTTTGTTGTATCCTGTAACCATCCTTCGGGATGTTTTAGGGGGTGTCTCTTGTGTAGACATCTCCTAGCTTTCTTTCCTGATCAAAAAAAAAAACTATATAAGACTATACATACATCGAAGTATTTCACAAATTATTGGATGTAATTGTTACACCATAATATATGGTGTAACACCAAGTAGTACTTGGTCTAGTGGTAAGGAGAGCACCCTTCCAACCTCAAGGTTGGGAGTTCAATCCCCACTAGAGGCACTTTGATGGTAGGAATTCCCCTTACCCTTCCCCCTTACTCTCAAGTGCCTGGCCCATTAAGATCCGAGCGGGGTCCAGGCCACTTCTTCTTACCAAAAAAAAATATATATAAAAAAAAATATGGTGTAACAACCTACAAACTACCGCTTCTTTTGTAAACAAAAATCAAATGACATGAAATAAATGATAAAATGACATGAGATGATTCATGTCATATTTGTATAGTCATCATTCTTGTTGAAGTGTATGTCATTACGCATTGTTACACAATAAGTTATGGTGTAACATGTTACACCCAATACGCACTCATTTTATTTTAACTTAAGCTCATACTTAAACAACAACTCTATTTGCTCAATGTGGTCAGAAGATGAATGTTGTCAAACTGCTTGTTTATATTTTCGTTTCTCTTACAAGCAAAAAGGTATGTGGCGTTTTCTTAAAAGGAGTAATGAGGGAATAGTTTGGCGTAATGGGTAAGGTACCTTTTAATTTAACTTGCATAAGGTCATAGGTTCAAGCATAGCAAGCAACTGCCATTATTTTTGTGGAATAAGGTTTGCGGGGGAGGAGTGTAACATGCGGTGGATGTTATTGCAAATGATATTGGATAAGTATGTACGTTTATATGTATATCAAGGACCCTTGGGTCCAATTGTATGACTTCCTATCTCCCACATGGAGACCAAGGTTCAAATCTTGGTGGAAGCAAATATTTCAATATTTTTTTGGGGGGGAGGTTGGGGCTTGTTGGGCCTCTAGGTGAGTGACCCTGTGCGAGTGCAGCCCAGAGGAAATTCATCTTACCACGGGGTTCTCAAAAGGGGGCCCCAAAAAAAATGTACGTTTATATGTATAAATTGAAATAGCTAAGTTGTGTTTTGGTTCTTTTAATGTTATTTCAGTGAAGAGGTTGATAAGACTGTAGCAAGATAGGGCATAAGTCGTGCAGAACACCATAACCTACGAGTAAATTGTACATTTTCTCATTAATAGCCGACCAAAAGACTTCAGAATTGGTGTCACTCAAACTGCAAAGTCATATCTCGTGACTTAACTTAAAGTCCTTAATCCTCATATTAGTCAAACATAACTATACTGGACAACACAAATTGAAAATAAATAAATTGAATCTAATAAGATGGGGAATGTGACTATTGGACGACAAATTACATAACTACGCATAAGAACTCCTATGATCTGTTACTTGGGTCGAGTGGAATTTACATGGCAACCTTAATAATCCCTTAGAGTGGTTGCTAGTTAGTTGTCATAACTAACTAATAAACTTAGTTGTTGCTGTAAGCTACTATAAGTAGCCTCTTCTTTCTTTCTTTTCTGTTTTAATGAAAACTATTACTTCTTACAGAGAAACTCTTCTTTCACATTTCTTTCTCTCTCTATACTTTACTTCTATCTTGATTCACATGGTATCAGAGCAGAATCGGTCAATTCTCGCTCATTTTCTCTGATTTTTTCTTTTAAATTCTACAAATTCTTTGTTTCTTGAATTTGTTAGCTCATAAGCTTTGCAAAAATGGCGGAAGTCGAACAAAATGCACGCAATCAAGGTGTCGGAAACAACCTTGAAAATTCGAATTCATTTTCTGGAAATTCTGTCAATGTAAGTGCGTCATATAACGATCCTCTTTTCATCTCGAATTCTGACCAAACAATAAACAAATTAGTTGCTATAAATTTGAATGGCAATAATTTTGTTAGCTGGAAACGAAATGTTAGAAGAGCTTTGATAGCTAAGAACAAATTAGGTTTTGTGGAAGGATTAATTGAAAGACCTGATGAAACTGATAAAGGTTACAATAGATGGGTGAGAAGTGATTATCTTGTAATCTGCTGGTTGATGAACTCTATGAATGAGGATGTAGGAGAGAATTTTACTTTCGTTGAAAGTTCAGCACAATTGTGGAATGAAATCAATGAGTGTTATGGTCAATCTAATGGACCACAGATTTATCAAGTGAAAAGAGAACTGGAGAATTTGCGTCAAGAAAATCAGGTCTAGTAATGTTGAGATACAACAGCCTTCCTACTAACTTCCTGTATTGATCAGGTTTGTCTTGCAAATCACCTTCTTCTGTGGACAAACCCAAACCTTTAGGGAGAGGAGTAGACACGGGTCTAGTATTATCAATCTTCAAATCCTTGATAATATCAAGGATATATTTCCTTTGACTCATCAAAGTTCCTGAAGAGTTTCTAATAATTTCAATTCCCAAAAAATATTTCAAGTCACCCAAGTCTTTTATTGTGAAAGCTATGTCCAAAGCTTGTTTCACAACATTAATCTGGGCTTGCATGTGATGTTCCAGTTATGACTATGTCATCAACATATACCATCACCACCACAGCCGTTGGCAGCATGAACATCGAGATTGTCATCTTGGTTCTGTTCCTCGTGGACACCATTTGCTCCCGCATTATTAGCATTCACATTATTATTAGCATCCACTTGAATGTAAGCTTGATTTCCATGATCAGGAGTTTGGTTTGGTGCGTCGGAAAATTCAATCTTGTCCTTTACGCCAGAAAAGTAGTCAGGATCATATTGATTTCCATGATCAGGAGTTTGGTTTGGTGCGTCGGAAAATTCAATCTTGTCCTTTACGCCTGAAAAGTAGTCAGGATCATATTTTGGAGGCAAACTGTCGCCATTGATTTTCGGTTGAAGATTGCACAGGATGAGTTCTGGATCAAGAGGGTTGAATCTATAGCATGGTGGAAAAGAATTCAACGTGTTACACTATGATTTTAATGTTAATCAAATCTAGCTTATATGTTATTCATCCTCTCTCTCCTTCTCCAATATGGGACAAGCTCACATATGGGTTAAAACCTTAATCCCTTAGAGTGGTTGCTTCATGTACTCCACATCCAATTAAAAATTAGAAAATGCCATGGTATAAGATTTGATCCTATGACTTCAAGTTTATATACTAAAGTCTTAACCACTAAACTAAGTAACGTTTGGTGTTATAATTTTAAAGTAAAATATTAATACATGAAAAATATAATTACCTGGGGTATAAATGCCTAAACACTAGTTATTTATTATTATACAAGTTATCTAATTTTGAAATTATTCATGCGAGTAAAATAGTACATTAAAAAGTATATCTTGCATGGCAAAATCAATTATATTTCAACCAACCAAAAAACACCTAATTTTCTATTTAGTTTCCTTCAATTGTTACATATCTTATGTAGCACAAAACAAATATATTTATCAAAGTAACAATCAAAAAAAATTTAAGAAAACTTCTATCTTCATAGGTTATCTGCCAAAAACCCCTATTTTTTGCAGGTTGTGATAATTTTGCATAACACATGGTAAAACTTGATGTATGAGAAATCTTGTGCCACTTTTAAAATACAAATGTAGCCACTGTCAAAATAAATACAACCATTGTACATAAGATCTTAAAAGTACATCTTTGTATAACCGAACCACAGAGTGGGGAAGATAATGATTAATGACCTTTTTTTCTTAAAATGTTCAGAGACTCATGGTTAACCCATTACAATTTCTATTAAATTTTCATAGAGTTTGGCAATCAACAAAGTAATAAGTGTTTAAACGGCTACCCGCATTTTGTTGGTGGGCATCAACAGCATAAGAAGTATCAATCAATTAACCACATGCAGAAACTAGAAAGTAGTTGCATTAGCATATTGCTACCCTTTGCAAAGCGTTAACATGAAGCCCTCCATCGATGTGTAGTGTCAACATGGTTCTATAAGTAACCTTTCTAGTCTCATCTCCCAACTTAAATTTGAAAAATCGAAGAAGCGTGATTGAAACAATCTTCATTTGCCTGTAAGCAAAGTCTTTTCCGAGACAAATTCGAGGACCCGCCTGTCAATTTTAACATGAAGTAGCCACTCAATACCATAATATATAAATGGCTATTTTTGACATAATATATAAATAAAGACAAGTGTATATGATCTAAAATTTAATGAAAAGCCAAACTGAACATATGTACAAGGATGAAGGAAGTAAGATCACTCACATGAAATGCTACAAATTTGAAAGGTGATTCTGGTTGAAAAATTCCATTTTGATCGAGCCACCTTTCTGGACGAAATTCCTCTGCATCATCTCCCCAAATGTATGGCATCCTGCCCATTGCATAGGCTAAGTAGTATATGTCATCTCCCTTCTTGACCGTGTTACCATCTGGAAGTACATCATCTTCTAATGCTGCCCTCCCATCCTACAATATTTATTTGTGCAATGTGCATCAATATATTATTAGAAGCAAAAAATAAAAGTAAACCTCCTATATTGACACAAGTAACATGTAAACAAAGTGCAATTCCTTGGTTGACACGAAAGAGCATGGATCACATTTTTTGGCGCTGTTTGGTTGACATAAACACAGATACCACTCTTAGAGAATTCGAAGTAACTCCCATTAGGTAATTAGGTAAGTCAACTTCTCATGGAAATTTCACTTCTACTAACCCAAAACAAAACCAAACAATATGCTTCAAAAGAAATAAAACTTCCTTGGCACTGTAATTGGTAGTTGAACCAAAAAACCACAAACTTACCACGGGAACTCCAGGATACAGCCTCAGTGTCTCTGTAAGAGTAGCATGAAGGTAATGCATCTTGTCTAGTGTTTCATCGCTAATTCGATCCACAAAATTATCAACATCAACTTCATCCTCAGTTTCTGCAATGAAATCTTTCACTTCTTGTAAAATCTTTTCCTGTATTAATGGGTTCTTGCACAGCATATAGATAAACCATGAGATTGTATTTGCAGTACTATCTTTTCCAGCAATCATAAAGTTCAGAATAATGTCCCTCAGATATTGATCAGTCATTTGCTCAGGATCTTTCTTGCTTGCTTCTAGAAATCTAGATAGTATATCTTCCTTCACATTCTGCAATAACAACATTGATGCAACGATTAATTACTTCGTTACACTATCTATAATTAACTTCACATGTAATTAATTTCCTGAAGTCGTAGCTTACAGAATCATGCTGCTCATCTAGTTGTTTCCTCTTTGTGGTGATTACTCCGTTAACAAATGTATCGATGACTTTGATGTTCTTGTTTAGTGCAGCCTCAGAGCCGATATTAAGGGCTCTCTTAAGCTTCCAGGTTGGATCAACATATCGCCAATAAACTAATGCATTTGCATCATCAAAAGCCTTCATAAATTCAACCCCTTCTTTGCTTGATCCCTCAAGACAGTTCAAGTCAACCCCAAAACCAACTTTGAATATAGAGTCCAATGTACATCTCATTAGCAAATCCTGCATAATTTGATGGTTAAAAACTTTATAATGAACTTACAGAAATCATATTCATTCCATACTAGTGACCAATTTGAATTATAGTATCTTTAACCATGCAACAAGTACAGAACTTGTTTGGCCTGTTATACTGTCATCCCAATATCACTGGTGAAATTACACATCTACCTCGATATAACAGGCACTAGTAACGATACAAATGTCCCTGTTGCTCAAACTAATGGGAATGCCACTGCCTATCGGCTATCGCTCTATCACTATAATAGTGAAGAGTGGCTTTCTCTCACTGCCTTAAGCATCAAAGTCGGTTTTCTGGGAGCTATCTTGAAGCAATTTTCACTGTTTTGGCGGACTTTGATTAGATTCTAGACGAACATAATACAGACTTTACTAAGACAATCACAATTCTCTAAACACCCTTGTAATATCACCTTAAGTTTCTATACAAAAACACAACTATATATTCTAAACAAGAACAGGCCCAGATCTTATCTGCTGCTATTTCTCAACGTATATATTTTACACGACCTAAAGACAATAGATTACAGAACATCATAACTAAAAAATTGGCATGATTTTATTCCTAGGAGCAATCTGATTAGAAAAAAAAAAATTAAGTCAAACGCAACACTTACATGGATGTCAAAAGTATCATTTGCCTTAGCAAACTGAGAAATATTCCTGACAAGTTTTGCTGCACTTCCTCGGAAAACAACGCAGCTGAAATCTCTCAAAACCCGGGTTGAGAACTCAAAGCTCGAAAGCTTCCTCTGCTGCTTCCACCTATCTCCATCCACTGCAAAAATCCCTTCACCAAACAGATCTCTAAGTATATCTCTATTATATTTACCTTTTGCATACTTGTCAAAATTTGTTTTCAGAATGTGTTCTACATTTCTAACATCAGTTGTATAGAATTCACTCTGATCGGGTGCTAGAAGGCGATATGTAGAATGTTTTCGAGCAGTTTTAGTTTGGTGGTCGTATAATGTTGTGAAATAAAACAGTTGATGGAAGACTGTTCCATCAACTGGTGGATAGTTTGGCTTGCGAATTGATTTTCCTGAGTATATTTTGATGAGTAGAGCAAGGAAAAGTATAAAGATCAATGAAAGTGCAGTTGCTATGAAAGTTAAGATGGCTGAGATAATGTCCATCTTTTTTTTGGTTAGAGTTGTGCCAAGGTTAATTAATCTTATATTGATTTGTAACAAAGATGAGATCAGATAGTATAATTAGTGGGAGTAGGTTGCTAAAAAAAACTGCAGCTCTGTAATATTTTATGGCAGGGATTGTACATGCTAATAGATTATGACCAGAAACAGTCCTGGGTATAATTCTGGCCTTCTGGACGATTGACTAGGAGGGCACAAAATCATTACCAAAACTATATAAATGATCACTTTTAAAACCTTTATTAAGTCTATTATTAGTATTGACTAGTTAAAGGCCCCTAATTTTGTTTGGTTCTGTATCATACTTCCTCCGTTTCTTAATAAGTGCAACATAGAGAAAGTGGAGGAATACCAAGAAATGTAGAGAGAGAAAGTTGAGACCACAATAAAGTAGAGTAATTCAAGTGATCAAATAAAAAAAGTTGTGAGGCCCACTCTCATTTTTGGTGGCATATTTGTAAAAATATTGAACTTTTTTACCATTTTGAGCTTGGTTGCACTTATTGTGACTATTCCAAATAAGGAAAGTGTTACACTTATTAAGAAACGGAGGTAGTAAAATATATAACGGCCCAATACTGATCATGATTAGACTCGGCAAAAGTGACTAGACTCTATCTACACTCGAAGTTGATCCAAGAGGAACCAAATCGACTCGATTCGTTCTGACATAAGAATGACCCAACCAGAAATTGACTCAAACCAATATTGACCAAAACATTAATTATTTATAACCAATAGTTGTTATTATGCAAGTGTGTATTTATATCGATTAATACATACTTATATTGATCCAAACATTAGTAACACATATATTTGCAGTGATTAACCCGACTAAATTCGAAATGACTTGTTTTAAAACAATAATCTTAGGATAGAAAATGCATCCAAAAAGAAGAATCAGAGTTTTTCTTCATACAAGAAGTAATATCTCCTCCTTTTTTTCACCCGTTGAATGATCCTGCTTCAAATTTGGAAGCTTTAGTAGGAGAACAACATTTCTGAGCAATACAAGGCAAATGCACATGCCATAATTAAAATATAGTGCTCCACATAAACTATTGTGGAAAATAGAGTACACTTTCTGGTAACTGCAAGTAAGAAATTCAAACATGTCGTAAAGTTCAGCTATTTTTAAATAACACAGCAAGAAAAATAACTCCACATAAACTATAAAAGAGATTGTCTATCAATATACAAACTACAAAGGTAGCAGGTATACGTATATTAACAGCTGCATTCTTCTTTCTCTATCTTGCCAAAAAGTGGCAAACGAATTTCTGGTATGAAAAGAGGCCACCAAAACCTGTGGGTGACTTGAGACACACAAGAAATCAGGTACTCTCTTTGAAATGTAACCATAATCTATTTTCATTATAGACCTAACATGAACGCTTATAATATCGACCTAACACGAACCCACCCTATTTGCCAGCCCTACATAACATCTCCGCTCCTTGCATTAACATATTTCTGTCCTTGGCAAAGCGTGAACATGGAGGCCTCCATCAAAAAGTAGTGTAAACATAGTCCTATAAGTAACCTTTTTGGTCTCATCCCCCAGCTTAAAGCGGAAGAATCGAACAAGAGCCATTGAAACAATCTTCATCTGTCTGTAAGCAAAGTCTTTCCCTAGACAAATCCGAGGACCCGCCTGTCAATTCCCACAGGATGATTTTATATCAATCAATTCTAGATTGCATAAAATTAAAAACTATGTACTACTTTTATATACTGTTTAAAGAATTCAAGATAAGATACTTATAAGATCACCTACATGAAATGCTATAAATTTGAAGGGTGATTCATGTTGGAAAACTCCATTTTGATCAAGCCATCTTTCGGGGCGAAATTCCTCTGCATCATCTCCCCATATATGAGGCATCCTTCCCATAGAATAGGCTAAGTAGCTTACATTTTCTCCCTTCTTAACTTTGTAATTATCTGGAAGTACATTATCTTCTTGTGCTGTCCTTCCATCCTAAAATATTTTTAAGTATACATGACATCAAAGTAAGGGAAAATGATAAATAAAGGTAAGCTTTCCATATATTTAGAACAATATGCAAAGCTAAATGTCATTAAGAAATAATGATTTTTACTGATTAAAACTAAATTTTGTGAGTTTAATCGATTTCACTTGTCAAATTGGACTTTGCTGATTCACAAATCACAATATTTTAGTTATACGTGGATACTAATTCTATTGTTCAAACCTTTTACTAATTATAACTGATTTTCTCCAATCAATGTAATTATGTGTTGATTATTACTGATTGCTACTGATCAAAACTAAAATTTAACTTGCCAACTTTTATGAATAAGATTATCGGCCTATAACACAATCACCTACGTAATTTAAAATAAAAACATTTAAAAACAATATTGAGCTACATGGAAATTACCACTGGAACTCCTGGATATAGCCTAAGAGTCTCTGAAAGAGCAGCATGAAGGTAATGCTAATTGCTAATGCATCTTGTCTAGTGTTTCATCATTAATACCTTCAACGAAATTATCGACATTGATTTCATTGTCTGATCCACCCATAAAGTCTTTCACTTCTTGGAAAATCTTTTCCTGTATTAGTGGATTCTTACAGAGCATGTAGATAAACCATGAGATTGTATTTGCAGTAGTATCTTTGCCAGCAATCATAAAGTTTAGAATAATGTCCCTCAGATATTGATCAGTCATTTGATCTGGATCTTTCTTGCTTGCCTCTAGAAATCTATGTAGTATATCATCCTTCATAGTCTGCAGTAATGCAACATTAATGTCATTATACAATCTATGATTTCTAGTTCGATCAATGTCCTATTCTCCTCGCCTTATTTTCTCAGACAAGTATACAAGTACTTCAGATAAGGGTCAATAAGTGTAAACAGGTTCAGATTAGAGAAGATGAGGGCAAAAGCAGTTGAAAAAAGAGGTCCAATATAACAGTTCAGATTAGAGAAATTCAGATGAAGAGAACACGCCTAAATAACATCATTATATTGCTAAAACAGATACTCACATAATCCTGATTTTCAGCCAGTTGTTTCCTCTTTGTGGTGATTACTCCATTAACAAATGCATCAATGACTTTGATGTTCTTCTTTAGCGTAGCTTCAGAGCCGATGTTAAGGGCTCTCTTAAGCTTCCAAGATGGATCAACATATCGCCAATAGACCAATGCATTTGCATCATCAAAAGCCTTCATAAACTCAATCCCTTCCTTGCTTGATCCTTCAAGGCAGTTCAAGTCAACCCCAAAACCAACTTTGAATATAGAATCTAATGTGCATCTCATTAACATGTCCTGCAGAATTATATAGTGTTACAAACAAAATAGTAATGAACTAACCAAAAGCATATTAGTTTCATCAGAACTGATAGAATATATACCCACTATTATCGAACCCGATTCAACGGCCATGAATGCTTGGAATCGCTTGCCAGACATTTTCCAAGATAATGAACATTCTCGTGCCATAACTCTTGAGCAGGAGTTTTCTCAAACCCATATGGCAGACTTTCCTAATGCCTCGGCATACTGTCAGTGTCTCGAGGTTCTCGTTGACCAACTCAAGAACGTTGGCGCCCCGGTCTCGAATAGCCGACTCGTTCTACAATTGGTTTCGGGTCTCACAGATGAGTATAACAATAAGCAACCAACAGGGGCAGCAGCAACAATTCATGCCGTGGAGTGGTGGACAGCAGGTCTGGCCATGGCATTATATGCCGTGGGCTGTCCCACCCTCTCCATTACCTTGGGCCAGGCCCAATGTTCAACAGGGGCAGCACCCTCATTCTAGCCTTCTTGGGCCACGTCCTTCCCAAGCATTGCAGTAGCTCTAGGGATGGCAATGGGTCCAGGACCCTACCCAGACCCACCCAGACCCTACCCTAAAATTAGGGTATGAGTCTTAATTTTTTGGACCCTATGGTTTAGGGTTTAGGGTTTAGGATTTAGGGTTTAGGATTTAGGGTTAGGGTTTAGGGTTTTGGGTTTTGGGTTTTGGGTTTTGGTATGGGTCTTGATCCTATCGGGTAAGGATAGGGTAAGGGTCCACTCCTCAAATACCCAAAACCTACCCAAACCCTACCCATAGACCCATCTAAACTAAAATATATATTTTTATTTTTTAAAAAATTAATATATATATATATATATATATATATATATATATATATATATATATATATATATATATATATATATATATATATATATATATATATAAACATATCCTTCCAGCAGACTTCCAATAAAACTAAAACCCTCCCTCAGTTAGGAACCCTAGCCGCAAATCGCAATCACGTAAAATATATTTATTTATATTTTGATGTATGAGACTTTTGGGATGTGCAAAAAATATGTATTGGTATGGAATGTACGTGATATTATGTGTGCTAATTGCAAAATTAATATATAAAATTGTGCTTAACGATTATATATACATGTGAAAATGTAAGCGGATTTATTTTTTTGTTGGACCCATTTTAGACCCTAGACCCTACCCAGATCCTATCGGACCCTACGGGTACGGGTAAGGGTCCTAAAAAAATTTACCCTGTGGGTATGGGTCTACATCCAAAAGTTAGGGTATGGGTCTACATCCAAAAGTTAGGATATGGGTAAGGGTCTAGCCTTACCCTACCCAGACCCTACCCATTGTCATCCCTAAGTAGCTCCTTACATGCCTACCGACATTGATGCTGCGATGCACACTCTTGCTCTTAATCCTCCTGATGCAAACTGGTACATGGACACCGGCGCAACATCTCATATGACGTCGGCACCAAGTAATCTTTCGTCTTATTTTAATTTGAGTTCTAATAATCGTGGTATTATTGTCGGAAATGGTCATTCTATTCCAATTCGTGGTTATGGTCACACAAAATTGTCTCCCCCAAACCCTCTTTTATCTTTAAACAATGTTCTTCATGCTCCCAATCTCATTAAAAACTTAGTTTCTGTTCGAAAATTTACAACTGATAACTCAGTATCTGTGGAATTTGATCCATTTGAGTTTTCTGTGAAGGATTTTCAGACGGGGGTGCGTCTAATGAGATGTGACAGTCGAGGAGAACTTTATCCCCTCACCACCACTTCTACTTCATCTTCACCATCTACATTTGCTGCTTTAGCTCCTTCTTTGTGGCATGAGCGGTTAGGTCATCCCGGAGCTCCTGTTTTTGATTCTCTTAGGCAAAATAAATTTATTGAATGTACTAAACAATCTCGTAATCATGTTTGTCATTCTTGTCCTCTTGAAAAACATATTAAATTGCCATTTGTTGCTTCTAGTTCATGCACTTTTATGCCATTTGATATAGTTCATTGTGATCTTTGGACGCCTCCCGTCTTGAGTACTTTAGGCCATAAGTATTATCTTGTTGTGTTGGATGCTTATTCTAATTATTTGTGGACATTTCCATTGACTCACAAATCTCAAGTATACTCCACTTTTCTCACCTTTAGAAAATTTATCCACACTCAATTTGAACGGGAAATAAAAAATATCCAATGTATGTGACAATGGTCGGGAGTTTGATAATGGGCCTTTTTGGGCATTTTGTAAGGCTCATGGGTTATCTCTTCGCCTCTCTTGTCCTTGCACCTCTTCTCAAAATGGCAAAGTTGAAAGAAAAATCCGAACCATTAATAATATTGTTCGCACTCTCATGGCTCATGCTTCCTTGCCCCCCAATCTTTGGCATCATGCATTACAAATGGCTACTTACCTCCTTAATATTCTTCCAAGCAAGACTTTAGCCTACCAAACCCCTCTCAAAATTCTTTATCAACGGGATCCTTCCTATTCTCATCTTCGGGTTTTTGGTTGTTTATGTTTCCCTCTTTTCCCCTCCTCTACTATAAACAAACTACAACCTCGATCCACCCCGTGTGTTTTTCTGGGCTATCCTTCCCATCACCGTGGTTACAAGTGCTATGACTTGTCATCCAAAAAGATCATTATTAGCCGTCACGTTTTATTTGATGAGCAACACTTCCCCTTTGCCTCTCAGAAAACTCACGTGCCCTCCTATGATTTCCTTACTGATGACATCTCACCATATTTAATCCACCACTCCACCTCACAAAATAGCCCAGCCACTACTCCTAGCCCACAAACACATTCTACTCCTCCAACTGGGCCCCCTATCTCCACGGCCCACCTACCACTTCCCCAAACCCAGTGCACTCCCCTGCCCAATCTTCCAATCCCACGCCTCCCACATCTTTGGATCTTGGGCCTCCTGCTCCTAGCCCAGCGCTGTCTCCCACTTCCCCAACTCCCTTGGCGTGTGGGCCTCCCCTTGCTGACCCAGTTTCAGCTCCCCCCCCTTTCTACTCCTTCTCACCACACGCACGCCTCAAATATCTCTTGGGTCACATGTCCCTAGCCCACCTTCCACTCCTCAAAATTCATCTTCTCCTGCACAACCATCTCCTCATCCTGCTCCTCGGGTCACCACTAGAAGTCAACACGGGATATTTAAACCCAATAAAAAATACAGTCTTCATACTCATGTAGACCGTTCTCCTCTTCCTCATAATCATGTGTCTGACCCGAATTGGAAACTGGCTATGGATGATGAATATCATGCTCTTATTAAAAATAAGACGTGGGAGTTGGTGCCCCGTCCCCCTGATGTTAATGTTATTCGTTCTATGTGGATATTTGCTCATAAAGAACGTTCTGACGGATCTTTTGAGCGGCATAAGGCCCGTCTTATAGGTGATGGTAAAATACAACAGGTTGATGTTGACTGCGGTGAGAGACATTTAGCCCGGTTGTAAAACCGGCAACTATTCGTACTGTGCTCAGTTTAGCTTTATCCAAAGCATGGTCTATCCATCAGTTGGATGTGAAGAATGCGTTCTTACACGGCGACCTTAAAGAAACTATCTATATGCATCAGCCTCTGGGTTTCAGGGATCCTACTTATCCTAATCATGTATGCTTGTTGAAAAAATCTTTGTCTGGACTCAAACAGGCCCCTCGTGCATGGTACAAACGATTTGCAGATTATGTGTCTACTATGGGTTTCACTCACAGCAAATCCGATCACTCTCTATTCATCTACCATCATGGTAATGAGATGGCTTATCTTTTATTGTATGTGGATGATATTATTCTGACTACATCATCTGATACTCTCCGCAAGCATATCATTTCTCTTCTTAGTTCTGAATTTGTAATGAAAGACTTGGGTCCTTTGAGTTAATTCTTGGGCATTGTTGTCACTCGTCATGCAGGTGGTCTCTTTCTATCTCAGAGAAAATATGCTATGGAGATTATTGAACGAGCTGGTATGTCCTCATGCAAACCATCTCCTACCCCAGTTGACACTAAACCCAAGCTCAGTGCTCAGGTTGGCCAACCTTATGAGGATCCCTCACATTACCGTCGTCTTGCTGGTGCTCTTCAGTACCTCACTTTCACCAGACCAGATATATCTTATGCTGTCCAACAGGTATGCTTATTTATGCATGATCCACGGGAAGAGCACATGTTTGCTCTCAAGCGCATTGTGCGCTACATTCAGGGTACTCTTGATTATGGTCTGCATCTCTACCCCTCCTACATTACCACTCTTGTTTCTTATACTGATGCTGATTGGGGAGGATGTCCAGATACTAGACGATCCACTTCAGGCTATTGTCTTTTTCTTGGAGACAATTTAGTATCTTGGTCTGCAAAACGCCAAGCTACTTTATCCCGTTCTAGTGCAGAGGCTGAATATCGTGGCGTAGCTAATGTTGTTTCAGAATCTTGTTGGCTACGTAACTTACTTCTAGAGCTCCATTGCCCTATCCAGAAAGCTACTCTAGTTTATTGTGATAATGTCTGCGCCATATATCTTTCGGGTAACCCAGTTCAACATCAACGCACAAAACATATTGAGATGGATATCCATTTTGTTCGGGAAAAAGTAGCCCGTGGGCAGGTTCGTGTTCTACACGTCCCCTCTCGATATCAGATTGCCGACATTTTTACAAAGGGTCTTCCTTTGATACTATTTCAGGATTTCAGGGACAGTCTCAGTGTCCGCAAACCTCCCGCTTCAACAGAGGAATTGAGGAATTGAATATCTTTCAAGAACTATGTGTCACTGAGCTACCAATTTAAATTTATTTCATTTTTTACCATACCAAGTAAACTAACTGTTTTAAACCAAGAAATTAAACCAGAAATCATTCTGTTACTACAATATCAGTTCAGCACCAATAACATGAGCAAACCCCTAATTTTTGACAAAAAAAAAAGATAAGCAGGCACAATATTGTTTTCAAAATTTGGAAAGATGTTATTTGTGAATTAAAGCTTGTTCTTTTAGACTTATAAAAATCAGTTTTCAGGGCATGTTCACTTCACCTGATTTCCACTAACTGAAATTAATTTTACCGATTTTACTGATGAAAACTGATGTTTACTGATCGAAACTGGATTATGCTGTTTGAAACTAATTTCTATTGATTGAAGGATTTTTGCAGATTCTCTAGTGATTTTATGCAAATTACTGATTTTTCCTGATTAAAACTGAATTTTGTTTTGTTAAAAGATATTGATCAAACTATTTTTTTTTATTGAATACTAGTATTTTCTAAGCTAAAAAAAACACAGCCTTGATCAACAACAATCACCTTTGATTAGTAAACATGAATATTGATTAATAATATTCAATATTACCTTCTTTTTTTTACCATGATAACTAATATTACTAAGTTCAAGTAAAAATCAACTAAAAAGTAAAAACAATATGACCCTTGTTGATTTTTTTATATTTATTGTACTAAATCACAGATTTTCATTCTTAGAAGCAATTAATATGAAAACAATATAAACAACTTACATGGATTTCAAAAATGTCATTTCCCTTAGAAATCTGCAAAATAATCCTAACAAGTTTTGCTGCACTTTTCCTGAAAATAGCACAGCTGAAATCTCTGAGGAACCTGGTTGAGAACTCAAAGCTAGCAAGCTTCCTTTGTTGCCTCCATCTTTCTCCATCAACAGCAAAGATTCCTTCCCCAAGCAAATCTCTAAGTATATCTTTATCATACTTGCCTTTTGTGTACTTGTCAAATTTTGTTTTAAGAATATGTTCTACGATTTCGACATCAGTTGTGAAAACATCACTCTGATCAAGGGATAGAAGTCGGATGTTTTTTGGCAGTTTGAGTAAGGTAATCATATACTGTGTTGTAGTAACTAGTAGTACAGTTCATGGAAGATTGTTGCACCTATTGGATGATAATGTGGGTTGCCAAATGATTTATTGGAGTATGTCTTAACAATCAGAGCAAGCAGAAGTAGAAAGATGAAGAAAAGTGCATACAAGATGATGGTAAAGATGGAGGAGAAAAAGTCCATGATTGTTTTGGTTGAAGTTGTGACAAAGGCCAAGTAGTACACTGAAAACTTTGAATATACTTCCTCCGTTCCAAAATAAGTGAAACAATTCTCTCATTTATGTGAGAGCTTTTTGAGACAAGTGTTTCACTTATTTTGAAACGGAGGAAGTATTATACATCGTTATGTGATCGTGTATGAAAGAGAATATATTATACACTGAAAATTTTGAATATAGCTCAACTTTCGTGTATGAAAAAAACATTGCTCGTTTATCAAGCTCTTGTAGCTTGTAAGAATTAAATATCTCAAAATATGACGTGAACTAAATTACAGAAGATTGACTGAAATAATTCAATATATTCACAATATGAAATTTCATTGAACCCCCAATCTCAAGTATCAAGCTATTTGAGCAATATGATTATCAACTCTTTCATAAATATAAGGAAAATGGGTTCTTTTTTCTCTCTATAAGTAGCTCAATATTCCACTGCCAAGCTAATAAATTTGCAAAAGGATTATCGACTTTTTGGCAAAATTAAATAGAAGGAAGTAAATTAAATAAAAGGAAGTAAATGAGCTTTTATATTTTTTTTGTTTTCGCCTTCTTCCTTATAATTCACTTGGAACAAAGATTTTCAATCAATAGCTCAATAATTGGTACTATTGCGAGTGCTTTTTCCCCAATTTCAATTGTATAACATATATTGCAAATGATTTGAATTAACTTGAGCTAATTTCTCTGAGTTTACAGATCATAAAAGGGGAGAAAAATAAGTCGGGTAGGGAACTCTAAGATTTAATTAAACAAACAGCTCCAAACCTTCATTGCTACAAAGCAGAAGGGAACAGTTCAGCTGTTAAAAGACAATACACAAATTGTAACTGAATTCAATACCAAATGACAAATGCAATTACATTTTTCCGACTTCATTACAAATAACATTAGCACCTAACTGTGTCCTCTACAAATTTCATCCTCTCTGAAAGAGCACTACACCTAATCAACAACTTACCCCTATTTCTCACAACTGTGCATCACTCGTCGGGATCCAACTCGCTGGCTGTTGGCTCTCGATGGTAGTAGGCACGTACAATGGTGCAGTTTCAGTCATTGCTGGTGCAGCTATGCTAAACGGCACAACAGGCAGGGCCATAGTTGGAAGTACAGTCATAGTTGCTGGTGGTGGGGGAGCAATTGTACTCTCTGGTGCAGGCATGGATGTACTAGGTTGGATTTGGACAGTCGCATCCACCGACATGGCTGTCATTGGTGGTTGGATCGAAGTTGGAGACGCACTGAAATTCATAGTTGAAAGATCTTCTAGTTGTTGTAATGCTGTCAATGCATCAGCTGCATTCTCATTAGCTATGCAAGGCCTGAGTACGCCTACAGCATCTCCGATTATTGCTTGCTGCAAGCAATTTATAGACAAGGTTAAAATACGGGTAAAATAAATATGAGTATAGTACTCCCTCCTTTACAAAATGTTCTTCCTACTTTGACTTTTTTTTCTCTCAAAAAGATTCTAACTAGTAGTATAGGTAATACATTCACAATGCTCGATTTTTTTATTAATACACGATGGACATCTACTTATTAATTATCAATTTCAAATGTATCATCTATATATTAAGCATTAATTTACCAAAACGTACTTTTCAATGCAATAATCTATTAACTAATTACTTCTTATTAAGACCCTGGTTCTAATTTCAATATTATTACTTGATTTTTTAAGAGGGGATTTTAGGAGGGAAAACCAGCCATAGTGGCTTATGAATACAACGAACTTCTGAAAATAGACTTACCATGTTTTCAACCTTCCTCATCAACTCTTCATTAGCTACCACTTGCTCAGACGTTTGGTTCCCCGCAATTGAAGCGTTCTATAACAGTGGAAATTGCAAGCATGAGAAGTTTTAATGGAGCATGAAGATACAAAAATGATTCTATGTTCAGAAGGTCTTTGTGATTTACAGGCATTAACCAAGGAAATACTCTTATTACAATACAACATGGTCCGTTTACAAGAAAGCAGGGAAAAGATTTGAACAGTAAGCCAGCAAGTATTACAAGAGCAGACAAATGCAGCTCCAATACGAAGAACAAAATCTAACTGCTACCTTATTTTCTTTCTACGCTTTACTCGACACCAGAAACCCCTCTCCTAATCCATGTGCCCAGAAGAAATGGGAAGGCCATTGAGGAATGGAGGGAGTAATAATTATGATTAAATTGGGTTAAACGGGTTATATGGGTAATCCACATAATACATAGGTTGGGCTAGGGTTAATTTTCCAACCCGTTTATCACATGGGTTACGTTTGGTTGAGGGATTTTCAAGCCATTTATGATCGACCTGAACACAATCGGAACATGTTTGCCAATCCCATTTGAAGGCCAAAATCTGACACTGTAAACGCAAAGCAAAAAGGAAAAGATCAATCAAAAAGTTACAAAATAAGAATCACGAATCAAAGTGCTATTTAGCCCCAAGCTAGCAGATATAATTCCTGAAAAGTTAGAATGAATCTGTCCGTTTATTCCTGACCTCCCATATCTGCTAGTCAATCAAAATTAAGGTCACTCCTACCTTCTCTCATCCTCCTATGACTTTGCTGATCCATCTAAATAATACAACGAATTCCAGACAAACAACCATATTTTTGTCCGCAACCTCGATCAATCCCCTCAAACAACTACGATAATGTTGCAACATTCAACACCTCTTAATACAACCATCAGAGAAGGATAAATTGGAAACTCAAGGGAAAAGAGAAGGTTGTTTTCCTGTATCTAACAGAAATTGAGGTTGAGGGAGGGGAATGACAGTATCTCCACTAGTTCACTTATCATTTAATCCTGTCTGTACGTTTAGTGAAATACAATGGCCTTATAGTCCCCTCACCCTTGCTCACCATAAGTATCCTTCCCATTATGAGCATAATTCTATATATATATAGGGTAGGAAATGTGAGTACAATTCTTAAAAAGAGCACATTTTAATATTCAAAAAATGAACCTTTAGTTCAACAATGTTGCACCTAAAAAAAGTATGTACCTTTTGCACAAAAAATGAAGCATAGAAGAACGTTCGGTTTTTAAAAGATGAACCTGAAAATTAACCTGTGCTAACAGAAAATGAACTCGGATTTCATATAGATGGTCTCGAGTTCAAAAAGGTACCAGCCTTCAGTGTATGTGTGTACGAGCGCATGCCTTTGTGTGTGTGTGTACGCGCGCATGCCTTTGTGTGTGTGTGTGTGCGCGCACATATCAACCAGGCTTTTTGCTCATTTTACAAAGTTTTTGTTCATCTTATGTTTTCGGCTCATTTTACGAAGTTTTTGTTCTCTTTTTTCGCATTTTATATTTTTTGCTCATTTTATGTTTTTCTCGCTCAACCTTTTGCTCAATTTAGAGGGTTCTCACGAATGAACAAAAACATAAAATGAGTGAAGAACATAAAATGAGCAAAAAGTTTCTTAAAATGCAAATAACATAAAATGAATAGAAATTCTTAATTTGAGCAAAAAGTCCGATTCTCATGGTTCTCACTATAAGATGGTTTTGAAAAACATAAAATGTACTGAATTTAATTTGTTGTACTCATTTGATTCAAAATATCTATAGCACACAGCATGATAAATGATGCCTTCTTGTTTTGTCCCTCTCCAAATAGCATTCACCATTTTGGGAAAGAAGTAAGCTCAAGTAGTGTTGACTACTTAAATCTCCATGAATGAACTGCTACAGATGCAAAAAAAATTCCCTAAAATCTGGCTCTCGTGTAATCTTGGAAAGTTTCATCATGAAATCTGTAGACAAGACCAATATCTACAGGAAGCCAATCAGCAACCTTAGATATAGCTAGTTCTGCCATAATTGGTAGAACTGTCTTATTACTTGCAGGCTGCAGCAGCTACTAAGTGACAAGTCTTAAGCAGCTACATCTCTACATTATGGTCCCTGTAAAGTAAGGCTCTAACAAACCTCAAAAATAACAAGTCATATAGTGTGCTAATGAGCCTGGGTGGCTCGTGAACTATTGAAGCGGCCAGAAATTTTCAAGAGCCGAACACAGCTTTGCAAAGGGTGAATATAACTTGAAATTCATATTGATATTTTTGTGAGAACCTCAACAAAGTAGCAAAAAATTAACTATGAAAATGCCATAACAGCCAGGTTGACCTACGAAAGGCTCCAGCCCAGTAGGGCCTTCGTAAAAAATAAAAATAGAAAATAGAAAAATAAGAATTTTAAGGTAAGTGAAACTTGGGAATCTAAAGCTCGGGACTAAGCTTGAACTTTGAATACAAGTGTACAAGCCGAGCTGAACAACCTCGATTGATACCTATAATCCCACCGCACCATATTCCTTCATTCTGAACTATTTGCACTTAGAGAATATTGCCCCATCATTATATTTCCTCTTCTCATGCATAGATTGTATGTCTCATCAACCAAAAAATCCGGAGAGGTCATGCTTTCAAATTAATCATAAATGGATCAGACAATAAGGTGTGAAACAAATAAATGTTTCACTCTCTCAGCACACAGACCTCAAAAAGAAACCTACAAACGTCTTTGAAGGTGCTTCATACAGCTTGCCCATGTTAAGACTTATGAGGGTTTTTTGGAAGCACTCACTGAGAACTTGCAAGTTTCTCCAGTAAATTGAATGACTATAAATTCACAGATCAGCTTCAAATTAACAACATTCTAGAATACTAAGAAAATGGCATGTCTCTCAACCTACCCAGCCTTAGCAAAATCCCGAAAACAGCCTACATCGCCCATCGCAAATCAGGACTTCCCTCACGCTTACACTTATATGTTATATCTCCTCCAAACATCCTAGCATCAAATAAGAACATCTAAATTATTATACCATCTACCTTCTTTTTTTCTTTCGTTCTATTTCTTTTGCTTTTCGCAAGGGAGGAGGTAACATAAGTAAGCTTATATTAACAACAGCTATGACATCCAATCATGCCCAAGTCTAATTATACTGAATACCATATTGACAAAAGAAAAAAAATCACCAAATTCAAATCATAAATTTACCATCAAAGCAGTAATCGAGAAAATTATACTAATAACAATAGAAGGAAAGGGTAAACAAAAGACATAATACAAGTTAGTAATGTGCCATCAAACTATGAGCAAACCCATCCTATAGACTACAAGGAGGAAGGTAACTCGAGCGGATCACCAAATGACAACAATACAACAAAAACTAGTAAACCTTATATAGCAAGGCCTCCAGCTCTATAAATAATAGAGTCAAAACATAAGACAAAAAGAAAGAGAAAAAAGAAAGTCACGAAAAACTTCAGATATAGTCATAAGCATTTTGCAAAATTGTTTATGAGCAAACTTCTAGCATTCAAGCATGGATGTAAGGATATTCAAGTGGTCATTAGCCAAAGCTTCAAGATGAACTACACCATTTGGCAGCCTCTATTTCTAAAGGGGGTGGGGGTTCTTAAGGAAGACAAACCAAAGTAATTTACTTAGTATCTTAATTCTTTAAGTAGGCCATCCTTAAGAAATTGTATCAGAAGACTTGTATGCTTCTTTTTCTTTCAGAATTCTTCTCTTATATTATTATTCAAACATGATGCTTGTTAGCATTAAGCAAATCTCCAATGAGCATGACTGACTCAGACACTCAGTCCAACAAATGCACCATAACACTTGAAAACGTAAACTAACATCAACATGTATGCCACGAGATCCTCATGATTTCAGATATCAGATTTTTATATATTAATTTATAGACCTTTATATTATATGCCAATATATGTTAACTTCCATGATTTGACTAGCAAGCCAACTTTTTTCCTAAATTCACAACAAATGCTCAACAAAATAGAATTGAGGAATAAAATAAAAATAATAGTTAATATATAGTTCAAATCAATAAAAAATTAATTAGAAATAATAAAGAATCCCAATTCCAACTTAGAGTAAAACATGGTAAAATTTAATCAGCCACTCCAAATATGACAGCAAATACCCTAGAAAAGAAAAACATTTCGAACTACAAATCCATACAACTAAAAGCATTTTATGCCACTTTTAACAACAACAATAACAACAACAACAAGAATGTGAGAGCCTTAACCCCAATAAATTAGGGTCGGTTACACGAGTCAAGATAACTCAACATAAGAAGTTCACATACACAATAAGTTCAAATAATGGTAAGCTTTCAAACTATAAGAAATCTCATAGATAATATGTTAAACAACTAGAAATAAGTAGCAAACAAATTAACTCAATTTATATTAAATTCTTGCATTTCAATTTAGAAAAGAAATCCAAAAAAAAGAAGCTAAACCGATAAAAATAAGTAATAAAAGCAAAACAATTGTCAAATCACAGTAGCCGATTCAAAATCTTAACAAGATATTGTATAATATAATTTTTAAGAAGATTATCGAAGATTTTCCTTTAAAAGAAGATTACCTTTTTTTAATAGAATATTTAATTTTCCAAAAGATTTAGGCGGAAATTTTTTTAACGAGAGCATGACACATGTCCCTTTGGTTTTTGTTTTGATATAATGTAATAGATACTCCCTGTGTTTCTTTTTAATCTACACGCCTTTTTTTGTCGATTTCTTTTTAATCTACACACAGTTGCTTTTTTTAATTCTTGGTAACACGTCTCATCTACTTTTTTCCACCCATGTCATATTGTCATCTACTTTTTCCACCCATGTCATCCACTTTTTAATATTTAAAGCCACTTTTTACTTCTCTCACTCAATTTTCAGTTTCTTTCTCCACCTTTTCAGTTTCTCTCTCCACCTACTAGTTTCTCTCTCATACTTTTGTATTTCCTCCTTGGTTCTCCCCCAAAAATGAAGTGAGTAAACAAAAAAAAAAAAAAAAGGAGGGAGTAGATGAAATTTTTTAAAGTAACTCCAAATATGACAACAAATCCCACAAAAAGGAAAACGCTCAACGAACTACATTTACTATCCCCATCACTAAAAGCATGTATGCGCTTCGTTTAATAGATAAATCAAATATTTTGTATTATTAGTTTATTACTACCATTATTGATACAAAATGACTTGATAAATTGAAAACAACCTATGATTTTGACAATAAACATTAACAAAAGATTTAGGCAGGAAATTTTTTTACGAGAGCATGTCACATGTCCCTTTGGTTTTTGTTTTGGTATAATGTAACAGATACTCCATTTATTTCTTTTTAAACTACACACTTTTCTTTTTGGTTTGTTTCTTTTAATTTACGCATTATTGCTTTTTCTATTCTTGATAATATGTCTCATCTACTTTCTCAACCTTTTCCACCCATGTCATCCTCTTTTTAATATTTAAACCCATCTTTTAGTTTTTCTCACTTTTCTTGTCTTTCTCTCCACCTTTTCGCTCTCTCATACTTAGGTACTTCCTCCTTAATTCTCCCCCAAAGTGAAGAGAGTAAACTAAAAAGAAACGGAGGGAATAGATGAAAATTTTTAAATTAACAACTCCAAATATGACAACAAATCCCAGAGAAAGAAAAACACTCAACGAACTACATTTAATATCCCGATCACTAAAAGCATGTATGAACTTTGTTTAATAGATTAATTAAACATTTTGTATTATTAGTTTATTACTACCATTATTGATACACAAAATGACTTGGTAAATTGAGAACATCCTATGATTTTAACAATAAACATTAACTTCCTATATACTCTTAACACCTAAATTGTTAAACACCCATTGAACAAGTATAGTTGACAAAAAGAAGAGAATAGTATGGAACTTCAAGATTATTCTTCACTGAATAAGAACTTCACATAACACAACCACCCCAACATAATGGCAAGCCTTCAAACACTAACAGATAAACCAGAGATAAGATAATTAAACAACAAAAAATAAAGTAATTATCAGCACATTAATTCAATATATATTAATTAAAATTTATACAATAAAAGAAAAACATAAAATTTAAATTTGATTAACATATGCAAATTATACCTTCATAACTGTAGTAAAAATGGGTAACAAAATCCACATCTACTGCTAGCAATATAGCATATAGTCCAACAATAAAAACATTTTCAAAACAAATCTTCTTTCTCCTCATTGCCTGGCTTTAACAATACTTGACGCATTAACTAATTAAATTCCAATTGTACCCCTCCAGTAACCATGTTAAGTTGTTAAACATTCAATTCAGATCACAAGTTGACTAGTACTTCTTCAAAGGTGCCAAAATTCAAATTCAAACTAAACTCAAAACTTAAAGAGGGAAAGTAACAACAATGTACCTTCTTTGGCCTACCACGAGGCTTGCCAGCATACTTCCTCACCGGTTTCGGTGGGCCGCCACTGGGGACACTCCCCTTAGGCGGCCTACCACGCCGTTTTCCAGCAGGAGCAATTCCTGCTTGCCGCGGCGGGCGTCCCCGCGGCTTCTTCCCAATCGTACTCACAGCAGGGGCCAACACATTCCTCTTAGGCCTACCCCTCGGCTTCGGCCCCGGCACAGCTGCACCTGCACCCGAACCCCCCGCAACGGCATTAACCTTTGGAGGTCGTCCTGGCCGCCTCTTCGCCACTCCATTCACAGGAACAACCACCAAAGTTTGTTCATTGGGCTGGAATTGGGCCTGGGACTGGGACTGGGACTGGGCCTGTTCAACTTGTTTCCTAGGAGGCCGACCAGGCCGTTTCTTAACAGGCTGTTGTCCATTGTTAATTCCAAGATCAGTATGATAAACAGGGTGGACAACAGGCTGTGAAATGGGCTGAACAAATGGAACTTCAGCAACAACAGGCTGTTGTTGTTGCTGCCTTGCAGGCCTACCTCTAGGCCTTTTACCAGTAATTGAAGGCCCATTACCAACAGTTTGAGGTTGAGGTGATTGTGGTTGAGTAACACCAGTTATGGGCTGGGCTAAAGGTTTGGGCTTTGCAGGTCGACCAGCCCTTTTTTTAGGAGTAGGGTTAACAAAATCAGCAGAAGGTTGAAGTGGTGGAGGAGAAGGAGGAACAGATCTAACAGGCACAGGAGCTGCAGTAGCAGGTGCAGGTGCAGGTGCAGGAGGAGGAGGAGCAGAAGTAGCAGCAGCAACAACAGGTAATTGATAAGAATTCCTAATCATAACGAGTTGACCCGAGTTCTTCAACCGCTTCAAATGGTGAGTCAACAAGGCCGAGTGAGTTGGTGGAAGATTAGTATAAACTCGGTCTATGTACTTTGCTATTGCTCTCTTACTTGATCCCCCTGCTTTCCCTTGTGAACTGTCCCATAAAATCGCTGCCGTTATCATCTGCAAAAATTTAAAAAAATAAAAAAAAATTAACCCATTAATTAATATTAAAAACCCAAAAAAACCCATAATTTTTTTTTTGGAAATTAAAAAAATAAAATTCGGGATCTAGAGAAAAAAAATTGGACCTCAGCGTAGGAAGGGTGAGAAGGGGAGAGTTGTGGGTGGGTAGGGGTGGGGTTAGCGGCGGAGGTGAGGTGGGCATCGGTGGCGGAAGGTGGAAATTGTGGTGGTGGAACACCAGTAGCTTGGTGGAATTGCTGCTCCATGGGAGAGGAGGAGAGAGAGAGAGAGAGAAAGAGAGAGATTTTCGGGGACCGAAAATTGGGGTTTTGTATTTTGTTTTTGATTTTGTTGAATTTTTGTTGAAAAGAAATTTAATTAATTTGTAGAGAAAGGTAGATAGATAGAGTAGAAGGAGATAAATTGAGGTTTTGGTGAGGAGATGAGGGAAGAAGTAAAAATAAAGTAGAGGAGTGGGTGTCAGTATATGAAAAGGAAATTTAATTTATTTGTAAGGGGTTATATTATATGTATTTATGTAAATCTATGTTGAATTAAAATGTTATACTTTGTTGTTTGGATCTATAATTTTCGATCGGACCGTTAGGAATGCTTTTGCAGTGATAGGCACCAGATAGGTGACGTGGCAAGAAATTTCTTCCTCTTACGGTCTTACCCCTCTTTTGCTTAGCTATTTCTGGCTTTCTTTTTGTTCAAAATATCTTCAAGTTTCAAATTTCCAATCTTTTCAAAAACAAAAAAAATAATTCAAACACAACCTATTTTCACTTTTATTTTTGTCAACGTACAACCTTCCTTTCCAAAAAAATTACACGGTTCACTTTGGGAAAAAAAAATCAAATAAATATGTCGAAAATTTAAAAGAGAGTATCTAAAAGTATGAGAGAAAGTGTCTAAAAACTGAGAAAGTTTTTAAAAACAATAAAATATTAAAGAAAATTTTCAAAAACTACCTTTATAACCCATTTTTTCAAAAAACTATCTTTTTAAAATTTTCTTTTAAAAACTACCTTATATAACAAATTTGTTTCCAATATACTACCATTCGACCATTAACGGCGATAATCACCAATCAAGGGTCACTACAAAACGTTTTTCCTCGCCCTCCCCTCTCGTTTCCCCTTGTCTTTTCTTTCGCTACCCCACCAAAGAACCCTTAGCGCGACACTCATTTAATGATTAATATGAACTATAAACATAAAATGGTAGTATATTGAAAGAAATTTGTTATATAAGGTAGTTTTTTGAAAAAAAATTAAAAGGTAGTTTTTTAAAAAAAGTTGGTTATGAAAGGTAATTTTTTGAAAATTTCCCAAATATTAAAGGAGATAGAGTATTAGTGTAGAGATGGGTTGAAAGGGCGGGAAAAACGATTAAAAAAAGTTATCATTTTTTAATAAAATAAAGATGTGTAGATTAAAAAAAAACAAATTTAAAAGGAAGTGTGTAGGTTAAAAGGACGGGAGTAGTACAATTTTGAGTATTAACACCACAAATGATTCTATTACTTCCTCCGTTTTTTTAATAGACCATTTCGCTTTTTTAACGCACTAATCAACCGCTTTAAATCTATCTCGCATCATTATATAAAGAAAAAATATGTCAGTGGAGTCTTTATTAGAAATCGTGTCAATGCGATTATTCCGAATATCAAAATCTTATAATTTTTACTTGTACGCAAATGAGATATCCACTTTCAAATAAACGCCTCGACAAATGTAAAAAAAAAAGATGCAAGTAAAAAACCGAGAAAGTATGTAGAAAAAACTCAATAAGTAAGTTTGTATTTTAAAAGTTATTATTCTTCTCGTTCACATTACTCTTTACACTTATCAAGTACATAGTTTTAGATAATAAGTTGTTTGGTTGGTTAGCAATACGCTTGTTTATTGAAAAAGTAGATGTGATAAAATTGTAATTTTATTTCGATGAAAAGTACTATTATGTATGGCCCCAAATAGAAGTGTACGAAGTAATGTGGGACACCAATCAAAGTTAATATGGATAATAATTAAGAGTGATGTAGGACCAACGTTATAAAAAAAGAAAGCACAAATATTACAACATTTTTAAATATGTAACGCATAATAACACTTACTTTTGTATATGCCTCTTTAAATTTTTGGTCAAAATAAGGTAGGTCATCAATACTATGAAAGTCAAAGTATTGTGAACTATTAGAAGAATATGTAGTGTTTTTTCATAAAAGTTTACTAACTTGATAAACAATGAACTCATTTGTAAGTTGTAACCGATATGTCAAGTTTTTCCCGAGTTTTAAAAATCCTCGTATGGTAAGAAATATAACCGTTTGATGCACATACATTGAGGGTTTGTTCAACTAAATTTGACATTTCTAGACTTATTGGAACTTGTATATACTTGCATTTTGCTTATATGAACTTATCTAAACTTACATGTGACATATCGAACAAATTACTCCCTTTGTACTACAATGTTTTACCCAACGTTCATCAACACTCCATCTGTACGTTCTCAAATATTTACTTCATTCCTTTAATGATAGATTTAATTCCATATATGTTTCACTCTCGCTTAGTACATTGTATGTGTTGATTGTTGGAGACATTTACGGTTGATCTTCACCACCCTATTTTATTATAATATGTTCAATATTGGAAGTAGACGTAGCAAATTGATTTAATTAATACGCTCGCGTTTGGTTTCAAATCTATTTTGATTTACTTCCACAAAAACAAAATAAAGTTATAATATATAATGTGGATAATTGCATTATATATATGAGAAATATATCAATTTGAGCAGGTTTGGGGTTGATTCACGTGTTATATGTGATTGCAATTAGGTTTTTATGACTAATCTCAAACTTAATTCGAATTAATATGTCAAGAGATCACCAACTCTTATTGGAAATCTATATTTGTATCATTGTATGAATTTTTCCTTTATATTGTCTTCTTTAATTGAGCCTCTATATTTAATGCTAATAAAAATATATTAAGACTAATAGTGTACATATAGATATATATAAAGCCAATACTACGCAGAGGTAGTAGGCTTAAACTGCACTACCCCGAATTTCCGCAAGACGCCTGCGTTCGAACTCGATTCCAACAATATGACGGGGCCATTTACTTCCTGCCATTAAATTGCACTAGCCTGGAGCTAAATTAAAATAAAGCCAATACTACAACATGTTTGGTATGAGATTTATAAGTGATATGAAAACGGAAACGAAAAATCATTTTCGTTACATGTTGTTTGGTACGGGGGTTGGATGATGATATGGGTTTTGTTCTACAAGGGTAACTATTTTTCACCCAACTATTATCCTTCTACTTATAAGTGTTCAATATTCATATTAGAAACAATTCAATAGAAATACAATGATTATTGTTACCACCCTCTATTATATACGATTCATTTTTAATTTTTCATGAATTGAACTAAACATTATTAT